>JAAGOF010000121.1:347780-372355 GCA_010645155.1 Tigriopus japonicus | reverse complement strand
CTTGTCAACAACTTGTGGTTGGGGTGTTTGTGATGACTCATTACTTGCCCAAGTCACATCACTAATCCACACGCACTTTCCTCTCGGAAGGGTGACCATAATTTGCGTACCAAAATTGTGTTTAATTCAGGGGCTTTTAGGGCAAAAAGTAGAAAAACCCGCCCGGGCGGGTTTTTCGGGTTTAATGTCTACCGGGCGGGATTGAAGCAACCCTGAGCATAGGAGTGATTTCGCGTCGAGAGCCCAACCCTGATGTTGACCAAACAAACAAAACCACAGAGTTGAACAAAACCCTTCACTGCCCACAACAATAAGAAACGAACTATTTCAAGCTCACCCCGGATGAATCAACCGCATGCGTGACTTTCATCGAGCCCGTCTTCTCCTCAACCTATCCCTAACATCAATTTTTCCGTAAATCTGCCGTGATCTGTCTCTCTTGTGTACTCCTCCTCTAGTCCTTCAACGGGCTTTGTAAGCTCGAGCGCACAAATTTATTTCGACGTCCGTGTCTCCTTTCGAGATTTCATCCAGGGAACTCTCGAGCTCCTCGACCACGAACCAACCCACCGAACAGTGAGCCCTGGGGAACGCCGACTCTCGTCGATCGACCGTCAATTTCTCCGTGAGCTTCCGTCCTTCTTTTCTTCTTCGTCGGACCTCCGAGTTCTCCGCGATTCAATCCGTCCAAAGAGGATGGGCAAACAGATACGATAGCATGGCTAGAACTGAGCATTGAGTCCAAATCAGTTGTTATCAGAGTGTCTTCCCGAGAACTCTACATAGTTGTTCAAGTTCGTGACATTGATTTTGCGATTCATCCTCATGATTATCTCTTGAACGAGCTAACGAACACTCGGTCAACATGCCTGGAAAAAGCCTCATAGTAGTGATTAGTGTTCTTTTGTGGTGTTCTAATGTACAATCGTCTTCTCCATTGAAAGGCAAGTACCACAAGAAGATAGCTTAACGTGATGCGATCTTAGCTAGGCTATGTGAAACATTAAGTGGTTTGAGAAGCATGGGAGTTAATTAAAAGCCCTGATCTAATTTTCATGCCCGGTGGGAGTCTGTCCGGATTTTCCAGACATTCATGACTTGATTTGAATGGCCAGAATGATGCCACAAACGAGGAAACACCCCCCAATTAATCAAGCTCTTTTCATTCAATCTCATGGCACATTTAACCAAGCACGAACGTGGGTGATCAATCATTCGCTTTTCCAATGAATTGATTTCCACCCAAATCGGCTGATCGTGTTCGGGATTGATTTGGAGACACGGGTAGATAAATATCCGAGGAAGCTGTTCGAACATTTGACCAATTTCTATAACCGTTTTGAGGAATCATTTATCGTCGCTTTGTCCGACTTGACATTAGACCTATTCTTAGGTGGGGACATTGAATCCGAGCCACCTGATACTTTTCCCGTATCCTCATCCACCCCTTTTTATTGTTGATCTTTGAAACCGTGATCCAGTGGCCAAGGGACTACTGACCTGATGAGGATCTTATTGTTGGCAATTTTGTTTAATTTGGGTGTCACCAGATCTTTTCCCCATTGTCATTTCTGCTAATCCTCGAACGTCAACTTGACTGTATTGGTCTGAACGCAAGTGGAGGAAGAAAATGAAGGAGAAGACGATTTCTGTTGAAGATAGGGACTAATAATTGGCGCCCCCTCCCTTCCTTCTGTTCATCCATTGGCAGTGGATTTCTAAACCCTTGATCTTTTACCCTATCTGAGCTTAGGGTGGGATTCTTGTATTTAGGGGGTACAAGTAATGCCCGTAGCAGAGCCTAAGTAACAGTAGTCGCAGAACGTTCAACAAGAGACATTGATCTAATCTGTGGTATGGACGAGAATTGTCTCTCACCTAGTGGTAGGGCTCTTCCAATAGACGAACGACACTCGAGATGACGATCAAATCCCCAGGAAAAATAGAACGGCCCAAGTAGACGAGACCATGACGACGCCCCTTAAACCAATAGGCGTCAGAAAAAGAGAGCTAGGAAAAAGGGCTGAATGACAGATTGGTATCTTAACTTCAAAATTCCTGGGGACTTTTTTTGACCCCTCCTGAATGCCAGATTGGTCGCCCATGAAGTTCGTCCTTCCTAGTAGGTATGAACTTGCCAGATTAAAACTGCCCTGAGAGTAATGAGGGCAGATTTACGACACTGTTTGGCTGTAACTCAACCGGAGAAGGCTCGTAAAAAAGTCAAGTGTGCCGGGCCAAGATCCAAGGGGACGTTTTTAGAGCCAATTCCAGGATCAAATATCAACTTAACCCACGCTTACATCAAGTACTTAAATCGGATATGCCTCCTTTGTGTGGTGACATTGTTGCCTTGAGTGTATACTTATTTTTATATGTTTGCTTTATTAGGGCCTCCAACTGCCGATAAATCCAAAAGCCAGACCATTGCCTACATCGGAGAGACGGTCAAACTGACTTGTCCTGTTTATGGAGTTCCCGCCCCAATGATCCAATGGTCCAAGAATGGCCAACACATTGATTTCCATTGGGAACGTCACAAAGCGAAAAAGAACATTCTCAAAATTAAGCATGTCACGGAGGATGATACGGGAATTTTCATGTGCAAAGCTATTAATGGCTTTGGGTCCATACAAGTTCGAGTAGAACTAATCGTCATAGGTAAGCTCAAGTTTTATTCTTTATTTTTCTCACAGACAGTCCCTAGGTTTTTTTTTCTTGACATGGCGGCGGTGACCCGCAGCTCTTAAGATTGATTTAAATACCCTTTCATTTGTTTTTCAGACCCCTCTGGGATTCCTAGCAGTTTGGAGTATGCCGGTGTGGCCGCCCCGGTATTCACTCAGGAGACCAAAATGGCCAAACGACACCAAGTCCTCTCGGTGGGAGATTCCTTCGAAGTGGGTTGTGAGGCTTTGGGGAGTCCAGAGCCTGAGATATTTTGGTTCAAAGATGGCCAACGCATCACTGAGTCCGTGCAATACCATCAGGGACGGTCAATCTTGGAATTCTCAATCTTGGGCACTGCAGATTCCGGAGTGTACACCTGCCATGCTAAAAATATGATTGGGGATAAGACCAAGAACTTTACCCTAGTGGTGAAACAGACCGTAGGCACTACTCATGCCATCGTTACCGAGGTGGGCCCAACCAATACGACGGTGATATCTGGGGGATCAGCCACCTTGCAATGTAAAGTCAAGTCTTTGGCTAAGCCTCACGTCAAGTGGCTGAAACGCTTGGAAAGCCACGAACTTGGGGCTTCAAACACGCTAAGTGTGGGCAGTGAACGATATCGAATCTTGGATTCCACTGATGACATTCCAACCGGCAACGATGAATATCTTAATCGCCTCGTCCTACCCGAGTTGGGAGAAAACGACTCGGGAATGTACATTTGCTTCGTCACCAACAGTGGCTTTGGAAATCTCACCTACAAATCCATGAATCTAAGAGTCCTTCCAAGTAAGTTCTGGCTCTTCCTTCTCCATTGTATTGTGCCTCGCTCCAGGAAGTGTATTATCTACTGATGATCTTAACCAACTCTTGTTATTTCTTCCAGAGTCGTCCGTGACAACGCCACTCGAACCCAAAGCGAGTTCTTCAGATCCAATTCTGGTTGTGGTGATTTGTCTCTCAGCAGCCGTTCTCAGTCTCCTTGTCATGATCATAGTTTGTGTGTTAAGAAAGCCCGTGGATCGTCGTCGCAGCTCTGGCGGGGCTGGTGTAGATAATGCCAACTCTGACTCCGGAGAGGTTCAAAGACCTTTCATGAAGACTTGTGTGATTGCTCACAAGCCTTTGCCTGCCCCTCCCACCCAAAATGGAAGTGGGAATCGCTTTGGCCCCTGGTCTCACACTATTTATCCCGAGTATGAGCAAAAGCTCACGGATAAAGATTCGGGCTTCAATACGTCCTTGTGCACTCCATCGGATCCGTCGCCTCGAGATCTAGAGGGTCCGAACACTTATGAAGTGCCTTTCTCTCATCGGGTCAATTCGAGGCCAAGATCCGAGAACCCGTATGTGTTTCATAGTGGCCAACATCAAAGGCCTCCTTCGTCGGGATCCCACCGAAGTGATCCAAACAGACCCTTGAGAAACAATTATCCCTTTGGAAGTACCCTCAATCCGTCCAATTTAACGGGCTCGCAGTTTTACTACAGTGATTTTGATGAGCACCACCGGTTTGTGCCTCAAAATTGAAAGGAATCTC
The DNA here is from genome assembly GCA_010645155.1 of Tigriopus japonicus. Classification (NCBI taxonomy): domain Eukaryota; kingdom Metazoa; phylum Arthropoda; class Copepoda; order Harpacticoida; family Harpacticidae; genus Tigriopus; species Tigriopus japonicus. The sequence goes on along the minus strand of JAAGOF010000121.1, from coordinate 368,139 downwards.
TTGATGATTTACCAGGAAAGAGGAGGAGATGTCTGCGATCAATGATCTTGGAATCTGAGTAACGATCGTATCCATCAACCCATCCTCCATTTCACTCGAAACCACCAATCATTTCTAGTCAAATTATCCATAGCTCTTCGAAGAAATATATGAATGGAAATAATCACGGTACTTGCGTTGTTGGGTTGAGTTTCTTTGTTGTTCACCTTGATTGATCAGCTCCAGTTTTTTGCGGTTAAGTGATTTGCGGTTGTTGAAAAAAAAATCATGAAATCATATCAGATTGGGGGCAAGCAATTATACCAGCAACTCCTGCCAGCACATTGATTGACAGCGACTGTCACATTATCAACATCATGGTTGAAAAAAACACGCAATCCAATCCAAAGCTTGTGAACTTGTGGGTCACTTTTCATACGAGTGATGAAAGAAGCTTTGTTGAACTGTTTGTCTAAGCTGGTATGATTGACTCATCACCACCATAATCCGTATTTCATGTCACTTCACTCTTCTGGTGAATGGTTCCTTCCATGGCAAATAATGTTTAATCCGGGACGAAAAGATTCTCTCATACCTCCTCTTCCAATTGACCACATTCAGAACCTCAGATTTACCAAGTCACGACAGTTCAAAACCCATGATAAAGGAAAACTTAATCTTTGGAAATGGCCACAATCCAAACACCACAATTCTAATTTATGAGAAAATAATCATTCAAAGGTCCAATTTACCAAAACTTGCACTTATGCCAAAATATGCATTGATTATCGATATTCAAGCCGTATTTCAAAATTCATGAATAAAACACAAAACATCATTCCATTCGGTGTTTTTCATAGTTCGAGTCTTCCTCAGTTCAATCATGGGGAAAGGAAGGTAGACTCTCCAATTTTTCGCTTGAATCTTAATCTTTTTGTCCACTCGAGTAGTAATAGTAGAAGTAGTAGTAGAAGTAGTAGTACACGACCGGGAGGGAGACGAGTTGCTCTCTCTAACTGGGTGGTTGAGTACTCAACGGAGACAGACAGCTCTCTGTCGTTCTCGAGAGGATGATTCGTTCGAAGGATTGGACGATGGTTGTTGGGTGGAAGTTGTGCCCGTGGTTGACTGGTTAGTCATTAAAACGTCAATAAGACAGGATCGCACAAATCCATCAAAACGTGGTTGGCATACGCAGCCACAGGGGTACAATTAATACGATCATCAGTGGACATAATTGGAGACTTTGCAGGGAGGGGGCATCCCTATGATGACAAGCATTTAGGTAGCACGAGATCAGTCTTTGGAAGAAATTAATTCACCACTGATCATCTACAAACAACAACTATCAAGCTATGACAAAATCTATCAAAGTCTATTTTAGGACACGTTGTTTACCTTTCCAGAAGCGATTCGAACAAAACCTACAAAGAGAAACAGAAACGTGTATATGCAACTATAAATCGAAACATTGGGTTTGATATGACGTGTGTTAAAGTTTCATAAAATCGTCGATTCAAGTCAGTTTTTTTAGAAAATTGCCTCGTGATCGACAATTATCCTACGAACAACTATAGACTCATTAAACATGATCATTACTAATGTTTTCTTCAATGTCAATGTTATCTCTTCTCGCATTTACATTATTTGCACATCCTCGACTATCTGTTGCTGCTTTAAGAGTGTCAGAGTGTAGAATTTTACGTTCCATGCAGCGAACACTAAGATGACGACTGGACTGACTAAGTCAATATTTCCTGACTACCTATTTCACTTCTTTCGACTCTCGACTCGCTCAAAAATGAACTTGAATTGTTGACTTCTATCATCTCGCTTTCTCTTTTTTCAAGTCGATAAGTGTTTTCAATATTTTGAGCAGACTTGTTTTCTTAATGCATCTCTATGTTGTACATATATGATCCCAACCAGACCGAGTCTCATGGGGAAATAAATGTTTGTTTGTCCAGTGCTGTAATCACTTTATTTTGTTCTCGTCCTCCTCGAAACAGTTTTGAATGATCGTTATCCTGCTGAGAGAATTTTATGCAAATTTCTACCTGACGTCAACCCAAACAATGGAATGCAGTGACAAGAAGACAACCAGCCTCGAAAGACCACCCTCAAGTTCGTTGGAAGTTTTCAATTCTGGTTCTCTTCGTCTCCTTCAAGTTGGTATCCTGATGTTTCCAACTGAGACTCAGAGAGCAAATACCTCTTGCATCTATTAACAAAATAACTTGAGCTCATTTGAATGAGAATTTCAATTCAATGACAATTTCGAACCGCCATCTTAAAGGTCTTCTTGGAGCCGATGACCTTTCCAAACTTTTCTCATTGGAATGAAATTTACAAACGCAGGTACGATCTCGGGAAGAAGCTTGACGAAGCCCTGAAAACGCACTCCTTGAGGGTCTTCCGTATTGAATTTCAGTTCTTAGTCTTCCATCATCAAGAGTCCGAAAAGCTGAGTGATTGGCCAATGAATGAAGGGACTTGTCATTTCAGTGCTCACATGGCACTTGGTCGCCTTTTCGTCTTTTTCTCATGTGAGCTGAAATACTTGGGAATACGGGGGTGCCAGATCCATTCAAGTGACAAAGGGTGTCAAATTGTCCTCAATATAGGAACTTGTACAAACATCCTTATTCACGGGACAAAAACCTTTTCTCTCCGTAATCCAACGGAAAATCAACATTTTTCCAGGGATTTTGCCTCGGTTCTTTCCGTTCTTTTCTCTCCTATGATGTTGATGCTAATGTCGAAAGGAGACGAATTCTATGGTAACAATTGGGATTATTGCAGAGGGACAGACACCCACTGACAATGTTAGTGGTGGTGATGCTAGTGAGGATGATGATGATTGCCAAAGGATGCTTTGGATGTTATTGGATTTTTTATTCACCAATAGTCCAGACCACGAGTGAACTTGGGGTGCATTGACTTTGGCCATCTGGCATACTAAATTGGCCGAGTGGAGAGGCTTCAGTGGATAAAGGGTACTTTTGATTGGAACAAATGGTTCTCTTGGGGTGAAGTAAATGATCTCCAACGGAAGAATCGGTGACTCACGCATTCGCATTTGTCATCATTTATGATTTTGAGCACAATCTAAAGAACGAAAGCCAATGTTTACGTTTGGCTTTTCCATTCATTGGGCGTAAAATTACCTGCAAATGGCGATTCCTAAATCATTGGTTGCTTTAAATTCATCACGTCTCCAGTTGAATGATTGTCGCCTGTCCAAACCTATTATGGGTGCTGCCCCAGGGAAAAAAACTGCTCTAACTCTACGTTCTTATGTGTGTGCCATAGCCCTGAATTTGGTCAAAATGAAGCTCGTCAAAGTGAGCTGGATCATATGAGGATCTCCTCACGAAAATCTCACTCCCACCATTGCTTTGGTCGAGAGTATTTATGGGGATCCCAGCGGGATTTCTCCATTCAGACGGCTTGAATGTTCGACCCCATCGAACTCAGCTCTCATTCCCTCTATGTACAGTATTCTACGTACCAACCAACCAAGGTGGAAACCGTCAGGAGAGGACAGTAAAGTCTTTCACATGGGGCTTAAGCCACTATTCAGGGTGACAAATCCACTTAAATAAGCCGGACTTATGGCTTGCATGAATTCGTCCTCCCTTTTGGCACAAATGCTCATAATATTTGGAGCCATTTGTCAACGCCCGGTCTGCCTTAAACGGAATTGGGAACGATTGCTTAGCTCAACACTTGCACTCATTAGAAGCTTGGGGAGTGAATCAATTTCTTCCCGTAATTCACTCAACAATTTGTTGAAATTCATGTCTCATGAGATTGTCCAGGACACGAATCAATTTCGACTAGTCTGGGTTGAATTCAGGTAGATTCTGCTGATCTGATCCATTCATCTTCAATCTTGTCAAAGCATGGGTAAACAAAACTGGTGAATGTCCGAGGAATAAATGGACTTTGGCATGTAATTAGACTCATCTGCATTAACCACCTTTGCCGCTTTTCATAATTCTCATTATTTGTGTCATGTAATGTTGTTCAGAGAGATTTGAGCATGCTAATGAGATCTGTTACATAGAACGTAACCGAGGATCGAACTAGCCCATTATCTCGTTTTGTGGCGAAGGTATTTGAACTCATCAGAGAGCGATCTCTTATTTGCTCTGGGATTTGTCTTGTCAAAATTGTTTGGATAACCACAGCATCACATGAAACTCCTGAAGCTCCATACGATGCACAGGATACGAGGACGTTCATAAGTTTGCAGAAGCAATCTGCACAGTTGCTCATTGAACAAACAGTGAATGTAGTTTTACCACCCTCGAGAAATTTGTGTTGACAAACTCGGGAGGAAGATAATTTTCATTGCGGTGAACGGTATTCGATCAGAGTGTTTTGCATGAAACTTTGGCATTACGTAAAAAGCAATTTTTGAAATTGGTCATAGTACAATTAAACATATTCGTAGAATTTAAATTGTTGTATAACCACTACGGTGAGGAAACCTCGCAGAACCAAATAGTTGAATGACTTTCTGAAGGGTTGAGGGACAGATAACATTGTCAAATAAGCAGGTGAAACAATAAGTGGAACGGAGAGTGGATTATACTTTTTGGTACCAGCATGCTAAGTAGCCATCCCAAATAAACAGACAAAGAAAAAAGACAGTTTGTGATGATAGGAAACCTTTGAGCTGAATGATTTACGATTATGCGACACACAGAACGGCATATTAATTCATATCTTCGACTTATTGTGCATATTTTTTACCAAATTTACATTTCCTGTTTAATTACTTCAGCTATATTGCTTCAAGTATTCTCGAAATTAATGTTGATGTAAGTCAATGCAAAAATAGCAAGAAAGAAAAATGTTTTGTACACCCTTGTCAAATCATAAGTGTAAATGGGGTGAAATAATTAGCTTTTTTGGTCCCCATTTCGTCTAACTGATGGTTTACGACTTTGCTCTTTTTTTGGGCTCACTTCTTTTCCAGACGCATGCCGATTTCCTCAGGCTTAAATTTTAGCCAACACTCATTATACAATTAAAACTGGTGGATGATGTACTGTTCGTGTTCTTTTATTTATTTTATCATGTGTATGTATTAAATTTGGATAATTGTATGAAAACGCATTTTTCTGTGAAATACCGGGTGTTTCATCATAAAAAAAGCAACAATGAAACATGTTCGTTACTCAGAAATGCCGCATAAAGCTTAAAAGCTCTAAAAGATCGGGCAGAAACCAATTGTTGAAATATGTTTGTTTTTATTCCCTTTATGTCACCTTATTTTTATTTTGGCCAAATTTTAAGAGGCAAAAAATCAGAGTAACGAACGCCCCTTTTTTTAAATATTTAATCCCTCACGAGAAAAACCGTCGTCGCTTTGATGTAGAACTCAAGGGAAACTGCTTTTTTGCCTTATCAGCCTACTTATTTGGAATTATCTGCAATAAAGGTGAGGCTCATCCATTATTTCAATCACGCGTGATAGATGATATATTTAGCTGTTCCGTTTCTTTTGGAACACCCCTCTAAACCACGAACGAATATCAATAAAAGGGTTTGAACGGTTTGAACATCCAAGCAACCAAATTCATTGAGTGGAAAAAACAAAGCCAGCCATCTTTGTTTTTTTAAGCTTTTTCAGTGTATTTATAGTTTGACGAAACAAAACACAAAGGTAAAAATGATAAATTGTTCTGCCCAAGATATGGGCTATCTGGCCCAATTTGGTCCAAACGGAACATTGTCACTTCACATAATCAACCTCTCTTTTTTAAATGAACGTTCACAAACGTCATACTTGTTGGTTTTGACCTAACATAAACTGACCTAATTTAAGTCAACATTTATTGCGTTGACACGTGTTCACCAATCAAGCTACTTAAATATAACAATTTATTCTAAGAAAAGCTTGCTGAATTGATTTCATGTCACTGTACATCATGCACAGTTCCGAATTCAAAGCAAGATACAGGGCTGCTACTTCTAATTGTCGCCGTATCATCAACATCACAAAAACTAGTATATCTCAGCCCTAAAACACTAAATTTCTAAAATTGAAAATCTGACATCCAAGGATTCTGGTTTAGAATAGAATTCATTCGATCTCATTGCCCTCAGCCTCCACCACAGCCTTCGCGCGGACATTAAACCACGTAGTTGGTCCCATTATTGTTTATTGTTAAATCCATTTATTGTTAAATCCATTATTGTTAAATTCCATTACCCTAGCCTCGTCTATCTTGTTGCCATTCTCGTTGATGTGACTGATTTGGGAGGTTTTCATGTTGTGGGCTCTTATTTTGGTCCTTTCTTTCAACACGCCCAAGAAAGACTAATCCATTGGACTTCAATCTGGAGAGCTAGGTGGCCATGTATCCTTGGAGGTGAAGTTGTATCTGTTCTCCTTGGGCCACAAGAGAGACTTTTTGGAGACATGATAGGGTGCATCGTCTTTTTGCCATATCCAGGGGACGGTTACCAGTTGTGTCCTTGGTGATAGGTATAACTACATCTTAAAATAAAATGCCTGTGTTGACCCTGAGCTGTGTTTCGGTGATGTGTGGAGGCATGATATGGTCATCACTCCGCATCACTTAACATACTTTCTTTGAACTAGGGTGCTTCTTTTTTCTCCCCTAAGCTCTTCCTGGTCCTTTGAATGAATCAGATGTACAGTCCAAGCGTGTTGGCAATCTCTCTGTTGGTTATTTTGGCCTTTGAATTCACAAGGGCCATCACAACGGCGCAACGTCGTTGCTCCTCATTAAATTCAACCATCTCTAGTTGGCGGTACGAGGAATTCATCGTGGGTTTGCGATTACTGTATGTTTAATAATTGTTTTAAGACTCAGTCAAGATTAAGGAGGAATCAAAAAAGTCATTGCATCATGGTTGTTTTCACTATTCTGTGCAGCGACAAATAGAAGTAGCAGCCCTGTAATAATTTCAACCCTGTGCCTTATGCGTCAAAGAGTTATGATGTTTGTGGTTTATTTTACTTAGAGCCCCTACATTTGAATCACTGGGAACATTGACAACTAGTGAAACCAATGAAGAATGTTAACTGAAGACAATTGAAGAAAATGAAGGTTACAAAAATTACCACTAGATGGAGCCAAAACAGGGGCAAAGTCCTTTGATTTCAGATCTATCCTCATTTTTTGATTTGTTACCAAAATTGCAGCTTCCATCTTAAAATGGATATTTCTTCATATTTCGAGTCTTTTGGAGCTCAGCTACGATATTAATGTGTTCAAAAAGTATAAAGTCTCACTGATTAATCACAAATTGAGGCTAAATATTTACCAGAAGCGCCCACAAATGCTTCTATCTCAAGATGGCGCTGATTGTCATTTTTCTCTTTGATTGAAGCTCAACTTTGCTTCCTTCAGAGGGCTTGCTCCGACGGCAGAGTTGTTCATTTTGAGAACAAGAGAGGGCACCCTAGTAGGATGTGTTAAGGGCATGCTAAATCATGTAAGAGACATCTAGGTGAAGCGAATGTTAGTTTTCTCTAAAATCCTATATTGACTGAAAATTGCGAAGCCAATAGCAAGACTTCATCATTCCAATGTTTAAGGTCTTATCTACAGATAGAATGATTTAAACCACATTTGTTGCTTCACAACTAAAAGAACCGAACAAGCTTATTAATCTCTTATTAATCTGAAATATTTTTAATTCTTAAACGCTAAGCATTGATTAAGGGTATAATTCTCTGCCACCTAACTTTTGACACCTTGTGATTATCAGACTATTTTATGTTGGATAAGCAAATTGCACGAACACAAAAAACTATGCAGAAAGTCGGAATTAATTTCCACTAAAACCTGCCTTCAATCTGAAACTTAAATAAAATAACTTTGAGCTCAATTCAGGTGCAAAACCTTTTTGCTTGAATGACGGTAACTTGAAAACAAAAAGTTTACAAAGGTTTTTTTCCAAACTGGCATAAACCCCCTTTTTATTCTCAATTGTAATTGATTGATGCTTAAACTGTAACAGTCTCGTGGGTATCCTTTTCGCTCGCCGGTCAAGTACAATAAAAGCAAGTGAATTCTTCGAATGATTATTTCTTGCAATGCATGGTTTGCCAGTTTTTGTTGGTAATTTGACAACACAAAGCGCGTCTAATGAAACATCCCGTTATGGTACAAAATGCTGAACAAATCTTTATACTTTCCAGCTTTGTGTGTGCAGTCACACAACTGTCAATACATCAAACTCTCGGCGGTCTTTCCAGGTGGTCATAAAAAAGAAGACAGTCTAAAAATCTAGCCGTGAATAATGACTCTTGATCAGTCTTGGTTGTCAAGCTGTGTCTTTTTCCAGGAAAAGGGCTCTTTGTTACAGGAATCAAAAATACATGGCGGATGGCGTGGTCGACTGTTCATGGTTGGTGATTATAGTAGGCCTGAAATTTAACACTGCGTTTCATTCTCCGAATTTTGGTCAATTTCCTGTCTTCTTTGGCACCTGCAGGTAGGTTTCTAATCACGCCAACGGATTGGGCCACGAGAATGCTCATCAACACTGTGCAATGTTCCTCATGGCTATTAGTCCTATAGCCCTGGAAGCTTCTTTGGATATGGACTGACAAATATGTTCCCATTGAAGTTACCGAGTGTGTATGGGACCAATGTTCAACTACACCTTACCCAGCAATCACACCAGACGTTTGCGAGCTTCACAGGCATGCATGCATGCATGTTGTTTATGTACTAGCAATGGCTGAACCATTGTGCTTCAGTGAGCAACTGAGCAAGGGTTCCAATATTAGTGGTGATATACTTGGATGATAATTCACGCACTCACATACGAGCACAAACACTCATACATTTGCACCAGAGCTTTGTACTCTATAAGCAAAGTTCTTTTGAAAACGCCTGCGAAGCGCCAATTTATAACCATGGAAACCAACAACTCCCTCCCTCGATTAACAACGGAATTCCCAAACCATTTTCAGTACCATTTTGACTGGCAGTGGAATAGTTGGTGTTCGAGCTATTTTTTCCATTGCCTTACCCTAATAATTTATTCATATTACAAGTACGATAGCAATCGGGATATTGCAAAATAATACTCTAGGCAACTTCAAATTTCACAACATGGGCTATCGAGGTCTTTACCTCGTTCTTTTGGTGAGGACACAGATTCCATTATTTTCAATCATTTGGGACTCATTTTTTTCACCTTTTCCAGTTGGCTCTCTCTCATTTGAGTGATGCCAAAATCCGTATAACGAAATCTTGGAGAGCAGCAGCGACCGACAGAAATAAAGCCACTTTGGCGGTGAGAACCAATGAAGAAATTGACAAATGCGAATGGGTCATTGGAAGGGAAAGCTACACTTCTGAGGATCGAGGTCGAGATATCACAGTGGAGATCACGGATCGGGGCACACTCTGTAAATTGGTTATAGATCGGGCCGATAGTCGAGATCATGCTGGAAAATGGGACGTGGTCGTCTACGGTAGATGTGATACTGAAGACTTCCGAAGATACAAACGTCAAGCATCCGATGGAGTGGATTTCCCAGGTGGAGATCCTGGACTGGTTGTGTCCAACCTCACACCTGGTTCATCCGGTCCCAAAATCAAGAATACCAGAGGGTAATGCCCAAAACAAACGATGTCATATTACAGATTTTGGATAATTACGTTATGAGTGGCATCCAACGAAATCATGTTTTTGTTCCATAGTGAGGATCGTCGTGGATCCATTACGACTTCATTTGGAGGATCACGTAATCGCTTCTCTTCTAAATTGAGCTCGGATTGCGAAAACAAGGCTGAAGTGTTTGGGGTTGAATTGGAAGTGGGGCAAACAGATGAGCTTATTGCTGTGGCTGGACAAGATAAAATCTATGGTCTTCTGGACCAAGAGATCACTTTGACCGCTAGAACCAACCAACGACCAGACAAGTAAGTCTAAGATTTCTTCATACTAGCGCTAAGGAGTGTCGGTAAGACAGATAATGGACCTTTTAGTAGGTACAATTGCTGGATAAACCATACCTGAACCATATTGGAGTTCCATTTTGTTGTCGACTGTATTATATGTATTTATTCATATATCAAATTAGCCTTTCGAAAGACAGTAATAAAAAAAGATCTTAAGCGGTTCATGGAATCTTTTGGAGGTTACGTGTACAAAGTCACCACAAAAATAAAATCTGCCCAAAATTAGAGGTCTAGGCAAAATCGCAAAATCCCAATTAGGAAGAGATCAAACTTTTGAACCAATAAGTCAGTTATAAAAAATTTTGCCTCTCACTTAAATTTTCTCGCAATTTTGAATCAAGGGTGCTATCTTTGGCATGACTTTGAATGACACCATGGCAAAAGACGAGAATATTCCTCAAATATTTTCAAAAACTTCTTCTCTCTACTCATCAAATAACACAATGAACATTTACAGGTTTATCAATTACCATTACCTCTCACCTTTACCCATGATTGGGATTAATTGAAAAGTCGAAGGGATTGAGCTTTGAAAAAGAAAGGTACTTATTGATAAAACTGGTCTTGCTTCACATGTGTGTCTTTTTGAAGTTGAGTCACAAAGGCTCAAGCTTGGTTTCAATTGGTAAAATTGTACCCAGGCCGCATGTTAACGCACTTAATTCAAAAGCGAGAGTATGCAAGGATGGCTCAAGACAGGATTACTTTCAAAATACACACTAAGTCCGATTAGTACAATGGAAATTCAACGGAACAATATATTTGTTGCAAAAACCTCACATTTTAGTACAGTGATCGGACCTAGTGGGTATTTTTGAAATCCGTCCTGAAGTACAGTGGTTCCTGGAGTATGCCAAAATCAAGTTGAATTAGCATTCGTCGAGTATATACTCTCCCTAGCTGCTGCATTTCAAACACAGGATTTGTCAACTCGAGGCCGGTTAATCTGACTTGATTTTGGTGTGCTCTTGCTTTTCAATTAGGTGCGTTAATATTCGGCCTAATAAATCAAAGAAGTTAGTATTTTAAGGATAACTCAAATTCACACAAAGATCAACAGAAGATCACGCGAAAACGAAAACAATCGTTGCATTCATTCGTAGTTTCCTTACCCCACTTTAAGTGACGTATCTTGTACTGTACTAGAAACATAAATTGGGTTTCAAAAACATTTATCAAAAAAAAAACATTTTACTTCTAGTTGTATTGTGGAGTTCAATCGCCGTCGAGTTATCGAACTCAGAAATGGCCAGGACGACTGCGATCGAAGCTACAAAGGTACTTCAGTTTGCGTCGAAAACTATGAAAGCCGACCAGACGGAATCTACGCTTGCAATGTCAAAATTGATCGTCTTAACCGTGATATTGAAGGTGATTTAGCATTACAGACAGCCTGTTTAATCCTAGTCTTTTCTTTCAAAACATCGTTTTTTCTTATCCATAGGTGATTGGGAAATTACCGCTGAACTTGAGGGAAGACGAACCACGCTCAAAGAAACTGTGGCTGTCGAAGTGTTTGTTACAGGTAAGCAAGCCCATTTGAAAAAAAAACTGTTCGTAAGTGATTTATTTTTATTTACTTTTATTTTTAAAGAAACCCCATCCAGAGTAATCATGCGATATGAAGGTCGGGAAGTGACATCTCGGGATAGAATCAAACCTCGAGGTGGAGTTAATTTGCTGATCGAATGCGAGGTTGAAGGCGGTGGACGCGAGGTAGATGTGGAACTTTTGGTGGGGAACAAGGTCCCAAGAAACATGGACATCAACACTTGCCGGGCCGAGAGTCGAGATGGCAAGTAAGTTATCGAAATTATATTTACACTTAGACACGAAAGTGTGACAATAGATTTACAGTTTAGAACATCTGATGAACATCCAACTAGTCTGCTTGCCTTCGAAGATCCTATTTGGCATGCTATCGACCGAACTAGAGGGTGTGCATTTTTTACACTTTTTTACCGAAATTGTTGATGAAGGCTCGAAATCAATGTGCTCTTGAATTATGATGGCATGTAAAATTATAATTGAATTTTTGGTTCGGAGTGTCTCCGGACCAGTCTCCCTTCTCAAGGACCGCCCAAAATTTAATTCTTAGTATTCACTGTGTGTACAATGGTTTGAGGCAAGGTAGAATCATGCTTGAAGAAAACTCCTGACAACATAGTCACACTTGTTTTTCTAGCAACAATGCATGACCTTTTTTGTCTTAAAATTACTTTCTAAACTGATCCAAAGACATTCTAGAAGCTTTTGAGATACACTGGATATTGCATATTATCGTTGAAATCCGTCCACCATCACTAGAATACTTTGGCTCTAAATATGATTCCGACAAAAGTTTCGTGGCGAGTGTATTTGCGAATTGGTGAAACCAATACTATGAAAGCGATTCTGAAATTTCAGGTGCGTTGAATTTGAATTCCGACCCTCAGCCGATTTCAGTGACGAAGATGTGTATTGTCAAGCCGTTATTCCTGGAGTTGATCTCTCGGAAGAGAGGAATGCCAGAGCTACTGCCAAATTGGAAGTCGGATCAGGTGAGATTTAAAAAAAAAATCGAAAAATTAAAGCTCGAATGACTTTATCTTGGCGTATGATTTTAAAGCTGCACCTACTCTCGTCAACGGTCGAAATGGCAAACTCACGGTTTGCACCAACGGAAAGCGGGAACGAGACGAATTTGAATTCCAAGTCATTTTCGAGTCCAATCCTCGACCGACCCGAGATGTAAGTGATTCTGTTTAAGCTATGAAGATTACAATTACATCTGAATTGATTCTCTTCCCAGATTGAATGGGAAATGAAATCTCATGATCGAGACAGTGTCCGCGTATCCGAAGGAGACACGGAGGATGGCTACGAGTCCTTCGAGATTGAATCAGTGGTAAGTACCCTTTCTTTCACCAGACTCTTATTAGACTTCGATTCAATGCATGTAATGTAATCTCCTGTATTTTAGAGAGGCAGCGACAACCGATACATTGCGGCTATGCTTATTGAAGAGCTCTCTCGAGAAGATTTTGAACGCGGCAACACCCACGAACTTCGTGTCGACAATGGCGTCGGACGAGGAGTGACTTTCGAAATCACCCTGGATGATAGTCGTGATTGCAAGAGCAGTGGCTCCTCAAACTATCGCTGCAATGTCAGGACTGACCAATATTGTCGATGCAATTTACGCGGCGATGAATGTTGCGACTCGCACAGTACGTGCAAAACGGGAACCTGTTGTCAGCGATGCGCCAATCGAAACCAATGTCTTTTGTGTGACGACGAAAGAGAGGATTGCATGGAATTGAAGAGTTCATTAAGTTCGTCTGGATCAGGATCAAGCTCCAGTTCATGTCGCAGGGGCGATAGGGATTGCATTTGCGTGGAGGATGACGATCGGAAGGAATATTGTTGCACGGATCGGTCCTCAAACTGCCGAACTTGTCGTCGAAGAGACCCTGATACGAATTGCTTCTGCGATCGGAATGACCGAAACACTTGCGTGATCGTTGAACGAAGCACTTCGAGTCAATGCGATAGTGACGATGTAGCAAGTATGCATTGAAATTTGTACGTGATTTTATTTTTTTTTTTCAAATCGAATCACGTTTATTTTCAGCTCGAGCGCGTCAAGTTTTGTTGGAGAGTTGTTTGAAAATGAGTTCCACGCTTTTGGAAGCGTGGAAGCCTGATGGATCCAGACGTACAACTAGCTCCTCTTCATCCGACCGTGAAATCCAAGATGACATTGACGACTACTTCCGAACTGTCTCTTGTACCGGTTTCGAGAGTGATATTCGCGATTATGCCAAAAACGCCAATACCAACAGCGATCGTCGTCGTCCTTTGACGCGATTGTCGGGCATTAATTTCGGGGATAATCCCGGAGTAGGTTTTCTTAGCAATCGCAATGGTCCTAACAAGGTTGAGAAAGTGGCCTTTGCCAATGCAGAAGGAACTGAAGGAGCCGATCAACCTGATCCGTTCCTGTTGGATCAACTCGAAGATATCGTCGGTTTGCAGGAAACAGTTCAAGAGGAGGAGGAAAAGCTAGAGGAACAATCGACAGGGGAAACCGTAACCGAAACAACGGAACAAACCGAAGAACCCACCGAACCCGCGGAGGTTGTGGAACCCACCGAAGAAGCAACTGAATGAATTATACATCGACAGATATTAATGATCCATGAACTGTCTTGCTTTCCCACATAAAGTATACTTCAAGACGTTTTTTTCTTCATAAAATAAACCTCTACTTGTACTACATACGTAATGGAGTGTAAACGTTATTTCCTTTCCCCAAGCCTGCATTTAAATGAATAAGTAATAATTTGGGTTGAAGCTTGAGGAAAGCTGGCCAGCGGACATCGTCGATCCTCGTGTAGGGTTTTGTGGTCTTTTGCCACTCAGTAGGCAGTTGTCACGAAGCTCCTCGTTGCGAGGTAATCATCGCAAAGTCAGGCCCAAGACCGCTGGCCTTTTTCAGCCTTTGAGCATGCCCAACCTAATAACACTTGTCTTAAACTTTCGAATACTGAGGAAAGGTCCTGTTGTGGCACTAAATAATCAATGATTCTAGCTCCACCGCCTTAGTGCTCCATAGACCGCTATATAAATTCTATTGAGAACAAAACAATGTCAATGTCGGAGGGGAGTGCCCTCACTCTGCCTTCGAACCCGCCAACTGGGAGAGATATCAAGCGTGAGAGAATGAGAATCAAACAGTTGAGTGGATCTTCCAGCAAGCGAATGACAACTTTGTTCAGTGATCCATCAAAAGCAACAACGAATCATGCGGCGACCACCATCTCTTCTTCCTCGTCCATGTTCCATAACCCTCATCGTGAATCGTTTCCCAAATTGTCCGATCCAAATTTGGGTGTTCCGACAATGCCAATAGCTTCATTGGGTCTCCGCCGAACGATCTCTACCTCTTTAGACCCAATTGTGAATCAGGCTCCTCCTCTTCGACCCCAGGTCCAAGCACCCATTAAGTCTTCCGAGGAGTCCTCGTTACCTAGTCATATTCCCGAATTGGGTAATCAAGAAGTGCCATCGGAAAGACGGAATAAATCTCCTCTAGATCTCTTGGACTTGTCCCACATGTACTTCGATCGCAACCCACGTCGATTGCGAGCAAGTGAGTCCATGTCCATGATATCTGAATCGACCAAGACATTTAGTAGTGGGCTTCCCAAGGCATCGGGAATGCCCGATTTCAATGCCTCACGCCCAGCTACGACAGATCTACCAGTGGGGACCCAACAAAAGCCTATCAAGTTAGAACCCTTGTATCGACGAAGTATCGAAGAAGCCCGAATCAAAATTTCCGACCGAAAGCAATCCCATGGTCTTCATAAATCGGTCAACTACACAAGCCAAGGATGGCGAACAGCCCTTTTACCACTTGACAGACAACCTTCGCTCATTGAATCGACGACAAGTGGAGAAACACCTTCATTGATAAGAAAGGACACCTATACCATTACGTCGGCTGACTCAGCGTCCTAATGTTAAGTATGCTTAATTTACCATCGATTGATGCACAGATGATTTTGCCTTGATTTAGCAATAAAACTGTAATCTTTGATTACAATCTCTGATGTTTATTGTTCGGATTCATGACATGTACGTTTTTACAGTACCGAGAATCGACTGCCTACATAAAGGGCAGTCCTTCAGAGCAGGGGCGCATTGAACACAACAAATCAGATGCCCGCAGGGCAGAAACACTACACCAATTTCGTTATCCATGCAAATCTTACATGTCCGTTGCTCTTTTAGCCGTCGATTTTCTTGCTCCAATTGATCTGAAATGTGGACACATCCTATATCTCTATTCATTCTCTCTGACGTAAGCACAAGCCTTCATTATTGATCGAAATTTTTGATTACGTACCTTGCCCAATCATTTCCTCCGTCATCGGATCGCCTAAACTTTTGGATTTCGACACTTCTGGCGTTGGGGTAATGCTTTTAGCGGGAAGTTTAGGGCCCGATTCGCCGGATTCCGCAGAGGCAGAAACATTCGGTACAGATAGACTGGATGTCAAAGGTGGTGGGGTTGCACTTCCCCGACTAAAAGACGTCGATGGCTCCTGGCTCACTTGAATCTAGAACCGATAATTACCACATCAATTTCACATATCACACCATAATATTGTTTTGTTACGATGCTTATCAGAAAGGCTTGCTTGAGAGGGTATTGAATCTAAGAAAAATCTTTTGTCCTTGCAACTTCAGAAGCCAGTTCTTTCTTGAACTTACGTTTTGTGTGACAAAGTTTGGGAAATAGGTTTTATTTAACCATAACATTTCGACTATTTCTGTTTTTGCGCACTTCAAATCAATTTGAAGCCGTTTGAATGGTGATCAGTAGGCCTGGAAATTTGATGCAAAAAGCTTGATCAAGATTCATCCAACATTTTTATTCTTTGACAAAATGGATTCACTCTCAGATCTCATTTTTTTACTTCCTTCAAGCCACTGCACCAAAACTTCACAATTTATCTTAAATGTCAGAAAATTTTACATTTAAAGATTACTAAAACAAAAATAAGCAAATTCTTCTTTTGATGGTACTTTTCCGTTCTTGGACATCTACCACAGATCAGTAAGGCACAATTTACCTCTGAAGTACATCATTTTTCACAGAACAAAAACCATTTTTTTATCCAATGGGTGCAAGAACCTTTGTGCAGGGTTGTGAATATCAGATGTTCGTTCACCAGTTTCTTAAAGATTCTATATTGTCAAGTGATTTTGTAGCAATCAAAGAACTGAAGGTGGTTCTACATCACAAACCATTTTTCTAATCAACTACATTCAAAGAGAAGAGAAATTATAATAACATCTTGATTGCCAGGAAACAAACATGATAAAATAAGATAACTGGATGAGCCAATCAAGCATTGCAATACCCATTTTTTGGTCAATTCTGGCCCCTATTGGAGAACACTTTGTTTCTTTGAGTCCTAAGTCAAACTAGAGTAGAAAAAATCCATAAAAGACCAATAAAGGCCAAATCAAATGCAAAACTGCTACATACAACGGCAACCTTCTCCACCGTCGGCCTTGGTTACAAACAACACCATTTGAAACTGCAATAACCTAATTCCTAAAGGGGGTGCGATTTTAGTTTTATCGCCATTCCGAATCTCGTTGATGTTTCCTACTTCATGGTCTTTCTTTTTTTCGGATGCCATTAACAAGGAGCCTTTCTCCATTTTGAAGAACCGTGATCCCGATAATCTTAGCTTACCGAATGGTTTCCAGTCTCGTCGGATCCACGATTGGATGGCTCAATATCGACAGAACCTTGCTGGTTAAAGCTGTTTTGTCGGGAAGGGTTATTCGAGGCAAAAGGAGATGGAGACGAGTTATTGTCCAAATGAGCCACATCCTCTTGTTCGCGATGAACACCAAAAGCGGCGTTAATAAGTTCGTCCACAGAGGTGAATTCTCGACCAGTGGTGCGAATTCGATTACGAATTGCTATTTTTACCCGAGAAAGATCAATGCCCATGCCCAACACCTCTTGAACAAATGGCGATCGCATGTATCGTTTCATGTCTTCTTCAGTATACGCAACATTCCCCCGATCGGACGACATTTTTGCTCCAGAGGCCTAAAAAGATAACTTTTGGTTAAGTATATTTTCATGTGACTAAATGAGATTGGATATCTAACCTTGGAAGTAAGGCCTTCAGGTGGCTTTTCTGACACACATTTAGCGATGAACTCGTCTCCTTTGATTAGTCGAACAAATCCGCATTTTGAGAACCAACGGCAATGTTCAGTCCAAGGATCGTCCTCGGCCTGCCAATTTCGTAATCCCCCATCACAATAGAAGCACTTGACTTGATCGCTCAAGCCTGAAAGGCAGGTCAAAGAAAAGGCATAAACCGATGATCCCTTTCAAGCAAAGCCATTCGGTGTCCTCCTACCAATATAAAAGAAACCCGCCTCGGCCATATCCTTGGGTTTCTGTCTTAAAGCCGGAGGCCACTCTCTAAAAGTGCGTAGTCGGGCCTCTAAGGTTGAATATTTCGAATTGGTGGGACCCGAATGATGGATAATACCGTTCGTATCCATAGGTTTATTGGGAAACGCATTGCTCCAAAATATTGGGGGTGGAACTAATTTGGAAAGGAAAACAGTTATAGAGGAGTACCCAAATTGGAGGATAATCTGATGTCAATTTACCTTTAACTGGGGGTTGTCGAGGACGAATTCCTGTGTCATCTTCGCCCACGGCCAAGGCTGAGAGCCGAGAACTGGACGGAGGATGGTCGTAGGAGACAGTGGACGACCCATTAGATAACGGAGGTCTTTCCGAAGACGTGGATGGAAACGCATCATCGGCCATTTCATCACCAGACGATTGTGTCTCGGAGACTGGCAAGGGGATGTTGCCCACATCTCGACCTTGTACGAATGGACATTGAGGAAAGATGGCCCTGTGTTCTCGAGCAGGATCATCATTGGGGTCCCAATGACCAATGTATTCACTAAACGAGACCGATTTCATTGATACTGTTTAGATGATTGTACCCAAAATTGTTCCAAAATCACCCGCAAAAGATGCATCGCACGCAGTCCTGAACTCCAGTGTAGTAAAATCCTGCTTTGGCCAAATCTTTAGGATGAATCCGGGTATTGGGCCAATTGATGAAGGTTCGGAGCCGTTTGGCTTCTTCTTTTAAATTGGCGGACATGACGAGATTTTCAGGATCCGATGCTCGCATCGTATGCAAAGGTGGGGGTAGTGGTTGAAACGACACCACATCCTCTTCCTGCCCCTCGTCCTCATCTTCACCTTCCATACGTTCGGCCTCGTTTCTATTGGCCACATATATTTCAGTATCTGAAAGGGATAACGAAGATTTTTGGAAATGCAATCAAAAGAAATTTCTTTGGGAGGCTACCGTCATATTAGCTTAAACTCACATTGTCCCAACACATCTCGCACATATTTTGTTCTCCATAAGGAACAACTTTGATACTCTTCTACAAAACTGAAGTTCACTATTTTATGTTTGGGTATTTCGATTCAAACTTGAAGAGCTTAAGCAAATAGTCTATTTGATTAAAAAAGTGGCGAGCAAAAACAGCCCCAAAAATAGCGATGGACCAAAAGGGCTCATAACCGAAAGGGAACCTAACGGAAACTGAAACTAGCTGCCTACAAAATCTCATATACGCAAAATTCAATTTGAAACATTAAATTGCTCAAGAGTTCGATGTTGGTATATCGCTAATCAAAAAAAAAAAAATCGGACAACTTATGTTTCAGAGCTTTGTGGACCAAAAGATCTCCGATTTCGTTGTCAAACGCAGTACTCGTTTGCTTTTGATTTTGATAGGCAAAACCCAGGCCGAAATCAAACTAAAATTTCGCCCGAAAGCGCATTCGGTCCATCACGACCCAAAACGCGATGAGCCGCGTTTTCTCCCAGAAATCTTGGGCACTCACCACTGGCCGGGTCCGATCCCGCTTGAAAGTCATCTTCATCGGGCGATCGACTGGCGGATCGCGGCTCAGGATCTCCATTAGCATCCGGATTCACCGGCGAGTTCATGCTCAACAAGGGCACGTTATCGGATTTGTTCAATACAAAAGGACAAGTGGGTTTGGCGGCACGATGGCGGGCCATGACCTGGTCGCCATAATTCCACTCACTCAACACGCATCCGCACCAAGCGCATTGAACCTGCGCTTCTCGACCCGTGTGATGAAATCCGGCCTTGGCAATCTTGCGAGCATCCACTTTGGCATTGGCCGGCCAATTCTGGAACGTGGACAAACGACGCTCTTCAAAGCGCAGGACACTCCCAATCCGCTCAGCCGAGCCCATGACCGCCAAAGCCCGCCCACCTACCCACCCACACCCCGGCTTTAGAAGAACCCGCCCAACGAGCCGATCACCATTATCATCGAACTGAAATACAGAAGATCCGAACGGGTCAAATACAATTAGAGAATGACTTTTGGACATCGAAGAGAACACATGCATATCTTCTCAAAATCATCTTCATTTCCCATGTGATTTTGACGAAAGCCATTGTGACATTGTGAGGTTAGAGCCACGGTTGTTTTGACAAATATCAAATTTAGAGTAGAATAAAAATAACGGTTGGATGGGTTTAGTTTTAGCCGTCATCTTTTGAAGCATGTTTTGGACATTTTGACCTCATTTCTTGGGTCTTTTGATTAAAAATTAGTCTGTCATCGGAATCCTAGCTTTTATCACGTTTATCTTAAAATGATATTTTGACCTTGACCGTATTTTTTCCAGTTTGATCGCATTTACATTTCAACGACATAGGCGAAATGTCAATAAAAACTACTAAAATCCAACCAGAAAAAGCTCAAAGTTGCGCAAATCCATGAATCTTAAATGTAGAACGATTGGAATCAC
>JAAGOF010000121.1:271657-343023 GCA_010645155.1 Tigriopus japonicus | reverse complement strand
TTTGTACAAAAGTGTTCATTTTTCAAGTTTGCAGGGGTGTATATGCAATTAATCTCCCTTTTGGTTAGGTCATACCGCAATCAATTCCGGAGGCCTTCGGCATTGGGGGTTCCAAGAGGGGAATTCAAAGAAGACAGCGAATATGACAAAAACTACAGAGAGTACGAGGTTGAACGTTCCAATCCGTATTACCAAAAAGACAACTTGAAATCAGAGGGCCTTGATTTTGGCAAAGGCACCGAGCTGAGAGACCAATACCAGGTAATAGAAAAGTCATAAAGATGTTAGAGGGTGGATGCATGGTTATCTCTTTATACAGGAATACCAAACCCAAAAACCTCAACGAGTTACAAAGTACAACGACAATCTCAGAAACGAAGGCCAAGTCGAAACTGTGACAGGCTACAAAAATGATTACAATGAAAAGAAGGTGGAAAGGCCCAAGCAATCCCGACCTAATGACTATCTTGGGCCAGAGGGGGATCAAGATTTCAACACCGACAAGAAAATGGCCTACCAACAACATTTTGTCAATCGACCAACCAGAGAACGGGGCAAAGGAGATAATCTTGCGCTGGATGGTCAAAGAGAAACGGACACCGATTATAAACGGGAATATGGGGAGAAACAAGGAGAGCGTTCCAGAGCTACTCGTCCCAATGATTATCTTGGCCCTGAGGGAGATCAAGACTTCAGCACCGACAAAAATCTAGCTTATCGAAGGCATTCCGTGAGCAAACCATCGAAAGGCCGAGGTGTTGATGACAACCTTGCACTTGCTGGTGATAGAGAAACGGATACCGATTATAAACGAGAATATGGACAAAAGCAAGGAGAGCGATCCAAAGCCTCACGCCCAAATGATTACTTGGGTCCTGAGGGAGATCAAGACTTCAGTACCGACAAAAATTTAGCATATAGAAGGCATTCGGTGAGCAAACCATCGAAAGGCCGAGGTGTTGATGACAACCTTGCACTTTCTGGTGAACGAGAAACCGATACCGATTACAAACGTGAATATGGAGAGAAACATGGTGAGCGATCAAGAGCTACTCGTCCAAATGATTACTTAGGTCCTGAAGGAGATCAAGATTTCAGTACTGACAAGAACATGGCCTATCAAAGGCATTCAGTGAGCAAACCAACAAAAGGTCGAGGCGTTGACGACAATCTTGCACTTTCTGGTGATAGAGAAACCGACACCGATTACAAACGAGAATATGGACAAAAGCAAGGAGAACGATCCAAAGCCTCACGCCCAAATGATTATCTTGGACCTGAAGGAGATCAAGACTTCAGCACCGACAAAAATCTAGCTTACAGAAGGCATTCGGTTAGCAAACCATCGAAAGGTCGAGGTGTTGAGGACAACCTCGGTCTGTTTGGGGATAGAGAAACCGAAACTGAAAACAAACGGGAATATGGAGAAAAACATGGTGAGCGATCAAGAGCTGCTCGTCCCAATGATTATCTTGGACCTGAGGGAGATCAGGACTTTAGCACTGACAAAAACATGGCCTATCAAAGGCATTTGGTTAGTAAACCATCAAAAGGTCGAGGTGTTGATGACAACCTTGGTCTGTATGGGGATAGAGAAACGGAAACAGACTATAACCGAGAATATGGAGAAAAACATGGAGAGCGATCCAAAGCCTCCCGCCCCAATGATTACCTCGGTCCAGAGGGAGATCTAGATTTTGAAACCGACAAAAACTTGGCTTACAAGAGACACTCGGTCAGCAAACCATCAAAGGGTCGAGGTGTAGATGACAATCTTGGGCTTTATGGAGAAAGAGAAACGGACACAGACTACAAACGCGAATATGGTGAAAAGAAAGGTGAGCGCTCCCAAGCAGCTAGACCACGGGACTATTTGGGACCGGAAGGGGACCAAGAATTTGAAACCGATAAAAATATGGCCTATCGAAGACATTCCGTGAGTCGACCTACAAAAGGGAAGGCCTATGGAGACTCCCTAGGGCTTGAAGGAGATTTGGAAAACGACACCGAAAACAAACGTGAATACGGAGAAAAAAGGGGCGAGCGATCTAAGCTAACCAGACCCACTGACTACCTTGGACCAACTGGGGATCAAGATTTCAACACAGATAAGAACATAGCCTACAGGCGACATTCGGTGAGCAAGCCATCAAAGAACCGGGGCAAAGATGACACACTTGGCCTTGAAGGAGACTTGGAAAGCGAGACAGACTATCGCCGAGAATATGGCGAAAAAAGGAGTGACCGTGTCAGAGGGACAAGGCCTGTTGATTACTTGGAACAACAAGGTGAATACGATTTCAACACCGACAAAGGTATCGCCTATAAAAATCATGACGTCGCCAGGCCAGATCGATACCGAGGAAAGGATGATAGTCTTTTCCCAGAGGGCGTTTTGGACGATGAAACCGATTACAAACGAGAATATGGCGAAAAACACGGCGAAAAACCCAAAGCCTATCGCCCCGAAGATTTCTTGGCTCTGGCGGGCGACCGGGATTTCCAAACGGACAATAATGTCGCGTATCAAAAACATCAAGCGTCCAAGCCCGAACGCTATCGGGCAAGGGGTGATAACTTGGCGCTCGAGGGTAATTTGGAAGATGAAACAGCGTATCGCAATCAGTTTCAAGGACGGATTGGCGAACGAGGAAAATTGCAAAGGCCAGGAGATGTCCTCGGGCCAGACGGAGAGCAAGAATTTTATACCGACAAACAAATGGCTTATCAACAACATGATGTGGAGCGACCAACCAAACAAAAGGGCCGCAACGGCAACCTTGCCATTGAGGGTGATTTTGAACGTGAAACCGACTATCAACGAGAATACAGCGAGAAGCACGGTGAGAGGCAAAAGGGTTACCGACCCGAGGATTATTTGGGCCCGCATGGGGAGCAAACTTTTGATACTGACAAAGGTATTGCATACCAAAAACACGACATATCCAGACCTGAGCGATACTCCAGAAAAGGTGACCATTTGATCATGGAAGGAGATTTGGATGATCGGACGGCCTACAAACACGATTATCAAGAGAAACACGCAGATCGACATAAGCCTCATCGACCTGAAGAAAATCTAGCCTTGGAGGGAGATCGGGAATTTGACACGGACAAAAACATTGCCTACACTCGGCATGGTGTGGGTAAACCAAGCAAATACAAGGCTAAAGGGGACACTCTTGCTTTGCAGGGAGACCTCGAGAAAGAATCCTACTATCGGCAAGAGTTTGGCGAGAAAAGAGGCCAAAGGGTAAACCCCACCAGACCCCATGACTTTTTAGGTCCGGAAGGGAATCAAGACTTTGAAACACACATTTCTCGTACCTACCAACCGCATGATGTGAAAAGACCTGAACGCATGAAAGGTCACCAGGAAGGACTAGTAAGAAATGAAGGTTCCTTTGATTCTCGCTCAAAGTATGGAGAAGACTATCAAGGACAGATGTCGGACAGGACAAAACCAATTAAGGCCTCCAACAACCTTAAATCCACGAATGCTCCACTAGAGGGTAACACTGAATATTATGACAAATATTTGCCTCAAGATATTACCGAACGAGCACAAGCCAGACGGCCCAAGAGCCAACTAGTAAAGAATTCTCAAGACTTTGAAAAAGACACAGAAACTAGAAGCCAGTTTTCGCAAGTCCATGGCGGGGATGACTTGCTCAAACGTGGTCGAGAGGAGCAAGTTCGTGCCAGAAGAGCCAATGCAACTGACAATCTGAGGCAAAACAATGGTCGACTAGAGGGTGTGTCAGAAACTCAATCAAAATATGACGTAAAGCCATATAATAACCAGGTATCAAAAGCAACGAGGAAGGATAATCTCATCTTGAATAAGGACAAAATGGAGGATGTTACCGAAGCGAAAGCCAACTTTGAGCCAAAATATGGCAGACGATCGGGAGGCAAGAAGGGACCCCAACCTGACAATCTCAAATCAAATCAAGATCCCTTTGAAGGCATGTCCGATACCAAAGCTAGCTACGGTATCACTTCAGTGTCAAGAACAAAACCCATCAAACCACGGACGAGTCTTCAACGAAACGAGGGCAAGTTTGCCGACGGAAGCATCACTAAATATTCCTACGACTACCGCAGTGGTTTCCCGACGAAAAAGCCCCAAAAGGTAGGTCTAAGATTAAAGATATCCACCTTTGGAGTAACTACAATCGGTGCTTCATGCCGTTTTCAGGTTCGAGTGGGAAGTCAATTACGTCCAGGTGGAGGCATAGAGGGTCAAACAGAGTATTCAGAAGAGTACTTGAAGACGAACGGCGAGAGAGCGAATTGGGTGGCAGTCAACGATCTCCTAACTCCATTTGGACACCCTTCTCATGAAACCAGGCATCTTGGTCATGTGGAACATGCCCTTTGAAAAGACTGTGATAATTCAACTGTCTGGTTGACTGATTTACTAATATACTGCGCTTTGTGCACTAACTTATATTATACATGAGCCAATCCGGCCGGGATCGATTTGGGTCTTCAATACTTTTCTTCCCGGTAGCGTCCTAGCTTCCAAACCGTCATTTGGCTCGCAGCTTCCCGTTCAGAAGACTCGTTCGAACAAAAAAAAAGCGTTCCCCCGCTCCACACAGATCAAAGTCTCTCGAATGTGAGATGAGGCCGATTTTTGAGCGGCAGTTGAAAAAGTGAGTTTGGTGTTGAGAGATGTGATACGTTTGTTTGAAGCAAAGAGATTGTTTATGTTTATAACTTTTGCCTCTTTTGTGATAGAATACATCATCAACATCAACATCATTCAAGGTATGAATGGCTTCTTAATTTTCCTCATTTATGGATGTTGGTATTGGAGGCGACCACTAACACGTGCTGTTTACATGGCCAAAAACACGTAAACAAACAAGCGGCAATTTGAGGTTAAGACACAAGTGTGCCTTACTCTTCCCCCTCGTCTAACGGAGACTCCAATCATTGATGAATATATATTGAAATTCAATGGAACAACATCTTGCTTGCATTATGTCACGCGTCGCGCTCGTCATTCACTCCGTTCATGTTGCTTTCCATTTGTTCACGTACTTTTCTTGCGACTCGATTGCAAATTTCGGAATGAGGAACACACAAGGCCACAATATACCTCAGGCATTCCACAAACTTGTACTTTTACTTAGTGCTTTTCAATAGCTCAATTTCAGGACCTTTTCCTAAAATGCATACTCATTTTGCCCTCTGAAGTTGTTTTCAGAATAATTCTGGTTTTTATTGGTGTTCATTGAAAGAGAAATTGCACACTTTTTATGAAGTTTTTCGGTCCATATTTGAACTTACCAGATTTGATTCCAAGGGCAGTGTGTCTTTTATAATCGCCTTTGGAGGTCTTTGAAGATGCAGAAAGAAGCAATTCCAATCCTCTAAGGCTTTCTCAAGGGCTGTGGCAGCATTCAGTCAATTGAACCAGCAATGTTTCTTTCATGAATCCAATAATGAATTCGTCAGTTCTCTTTTCTTTCGAACCTGAATGTCTAAATCACTTTCCATGACATTAGGTGCTAATCACCTGTCTTGGACAGGTTTGGAATACACCTTCGTATTTGGTTTTGAAGGAGATCTATGGCGTTGTGTCAACGCCTTTACTCTTTTAGGGCTGTAACAAAGTAAAACGTTATCAAGGCCAAGGTAAAGCACGTTCTCTCTCCGAGGTGCAAGAAGGATAAAATAGGAAATAAAAGTTCCCTCCATGATCTTAACTACTGGAAGTAGGTTTTATTGAGTCATAGCGAAACTTACAAAGGGAAAAATATCAAGACATTAGCCGTCTCGGTGGAAGAGAGAGACTTGGTGGCCGAAGATAAAGCACCAAGATAAATCGCGAATGTTCGGAATATTCATTCATTTTTGAAAGATCTATAGCAGATTGATTCCAATCTCCGACTCCTCTATACCCTAGAAGTGGAAGGTCCATTTCAAACTAGAACTGTCGGTTGAGAGACCAACTGGCTCATGTACCTGGGTCATGTCCGTACTTCACCATCCGTGTCAAAGCTCGAAATTCCATTAAAGATTCAAATCAAGACTATGGAGCTCGGAACATAACCAGCCAAGAAGAATTGATCGAGGGAAACTTTGAACATAGTATCATCCATCCAGATTCCTGTAGTTTTTCAGGGTCGGCCCCCGATTTGAAAGGTGACATGGCTTGGAATATTTCTCCTCCTCTTTGCCCCCCTTCTTGATTCTTTAAAATCGGCCTCAATAAGTCGTAACAAAGAAAAATCGTATGCTTGACGAGCTTGAACATCATGACAAAAGGTGAATCTCTGCTGTGGCACTCCTCACTCAAACTGGTTTTCATCCTTCACTCGATCTTCCCGTTTTCTTGCTGGCTTCCAACCAAGCCACCAATTCCAGAATAGTAGAAGATAGCCGAAAACCCGTACCAACAAGAGAAATATCAATGTTCAACATCAACAAATGTCGTGGGGTACTTTATATCCGACCAAAGGTGCTCAATCCAGGGGCAAGAATCAACTCGGGTATTATTTTGGAGGTAAAAGCGGAATTGGGGTTAGAAATGGCTCTCTGATTCCGATCGCAACCTCCCAAGATAATCGTGAGAAAGATCACCTCGTTTCCGAGGAGCCCATCGTCGTAATTTACTTCCTAAGCGAGCATTTGCCGTCAAGTTTTTATGTCCTACCGGTTGCACACAATTCTTATACATTATAAGTTGAGGCCAAAGCCATTGGCCAGTCGTTTAGATACTCCCGTAACTAGTGAGGGTACTTCATTTTGTATTTGCTCAAGTACCGCTAGTATTCAATACTTGTTCTATAGACTCAAGAACATGATCGGCTTTGAAGCAAATAGTATTGATCATTGGTCATGGGGTATTTTCTCGGGGAGCCATTATCATCTCATATCCTTCGTCAAACCTCGTGTAAGTACAAACGTACGTGCGTGTGTGCTTTGTTCTGGGAAGAACAAGGACTATTCATTCGATGGTAATCTTCAAACAATGAAATTACAATACTTATTCCCAAATTCTCAGCATACCCCAACTCAGTCTTTGAGCTACTCCAGGAATTATCATTTTCCTTAGCTCTGGCTCTTCCTCCCCCTTGACTTGAATCTTGATGGAACTTGTGAGTTTGTCTTGCCAAAAGAATTTGGAAGAAAAATCCATGCTTCGACGATCATTTGTCTTCATTGGCCATGGACCTCACTACTGGGAGAGATTCATCGGAGGCACACATACGCGTACTGGGTGGGGAACGATCACCACGGCTTCTTGGAGCAGCTCCTGCTGAACACTGCTGCTTCAGGGAAGGAATTGCCCATATTACAATGATAGTTTTCCCTTTAATTACTTCTCGCTTTGGATGTCTCGCAATCCTTCACTTTCATGTCTCGATCCAACGGAACAGCTAGTTTCATTGTCTGTCGGATGTTGTGCCGTGTTACTCAATTGAACATGGCGTGAAAGACCTCAATGAGGTGGGTTTGATGAGGAGTATTTGCTGGCATTCATCAATGATGAGGATGAGAGCTTGGAGAAAAAAGGAGACGACGAGACGTACACTAAGAGCCAAGATTGGGTGCGAAGGGAATATCTCTTGCTTGGCTTCTTCAATGGGACAAACGAGAGAGGGATTTATTACTTTCGACGGATGTCGCGTCTAGCTCACAAAGCCATTCAAAGAGGCCCGAAGAGATGTTCCCTCGTAATTGGTGTGGAATTCAATTGCACCCTAATGAGAAGAGTAGCGAGACGATTCATGATCTAATCACTAGGCTCACGAGATCCCATGATTTCGTAGTCAAAATCAAGTTTCATTCCCTCTTTTTGTTCGCTTCCAGGCCTCAAAATTCGTCTTCTCACTGTGCCTTCGCATCGTTCCGATACAGCAAGGTGCTTAGAAAAAAAAACCCACATTACCCCGTTGAGTGGATGATTCGTTCCGAAGTGCGATCACCATGGACGATCGTCTAGCTTTATGACCCTCGATTCCAGTCCGGATTTCCTGGCATGATCCCTCATTGACCGTGCGGCCGCCATGAAATCCAATAATCAGAGCCCATTCGGGGGTGAGCCCGTGAAATGGGACTCAGTCACGGGGGGTGCCAACCGAAAGAAGAAGAAACAACCGCCTGGACCCAATCAAAGCTTCGCCGAGAGGCTAAAGTTACGACGCCTTTGCTTGAACAAGGCGCGTCCAACTGTGACCTCGTTGTCGGATAGCCTCAGTGAGGCGTCCTCACAACCTAGTGCCATGAGAACCCAAAGCAATGCATCGACCGGAATCTACAGAAATAGCAGCATCAACTCGTACCAAAGTGGTCGAAGTGGCCGAAGTACGGCCACGACAATGACAGCCTTCACAAGTCTGGCGGGCTCGAATTCTGGAGCGTCCAGTAAAAGCGGTGAGTGCGTTCAAAATGACTGCCCAATCACCCTAGGGTTGTGCCCTGTTTTGTGTGGAAAATTGCTGATCATGTTTCACAACAAGCCATTCCCAAGTATTCGTTAAAAGGGCCCAAAACTCTGGGAAATTTGTTTTCCAGACCCTCCTTATTTGAGGCCAGGGCGTTTCACGCGGCATTGAAAATCATTCCCCTTTCTTTACCCAACACTCGATGAAGCAACTCGGTGGCAATCATTTATGCAGGCAGTAAACGAGATCGATTGGGCTCAATACGATTAAGAGCAGGGGTCTCGTTCCTAGTAGATGTCGAACATTGACGAAGACATGCTTCAATCTATCAAGGCTGTGGTGGGCGTCGGCCCTTCTCGGCCAAATTCCAACCTCGAGGCAAATTTTTACAACGTGGCATTATTCTCAAGCCCACTAACTACTCTCGTTATATTGCCAAAAATCCACATCCATTACACCTAGACATAGATATTTACTGCTCTCCGCCCGTAATTGACTTTGGTCCAAAGCACTCGACTCAACTGGTTGGTTGGTTGGTCGTCCGTCCATCAGTGCCGGTTTTTTTGCCCAATTCTCCGACTCATTGTTTTCAACCAGCTCACTAACGACTGAACTCATCATCATTATCAAAGTGGCCTGCAAAATGGCAACAAAAGCACTCAAAAGAGCCCTCTAAGCATTTAAAGAGAGAGAGAGAGGCGTCCGCCGTTCGATTCTGATGCAACTTTCTGGTTTCAAACTTGGCTCCAGCCTCTTTGCTTTCCTGCTCCGTAAACCAAACGGTACTATTTTACCGTACAACCAAAAGACTTCTCTCCCATTTCCACATATGAGCGTCCAGTGAAGGTTCTATCTACATCTATATTTATTACAACTTGTAGCCCTCAACTAAACTGCTCATATAGGGGGAGGTGTGGTAAAAAAGCAGCTTTGCGTTTCGCAAATTTTTATCCGAACCGGGGGGAATTTTTATGAGCGGATGATGCTCGTCTTGCCTTTGACTTGTGGTACGGAAGTGTCGTGTGAGAGATGGGAGGTGAATAAATACAGTCATTGTTCCTTGGTTGATGACTGTTCTTGAGAAAATGCTTGGAATTCCTTTGAAAGACACGACCATCCCCGCCAACCGAGCAAGTGACTGGAAAATAGCTCTTTGGCTAGCTCATTCATGAAACGAGCGGGGCAGGAAATTGAACCCCGAGAAACAAATATGGCCATAAAAAGACTAGGAACTGGGAATCATAATCAGATTTCATGGCGTAGAAGCAAGCTGACTGTTCTCTCGGGAAGACATTGATAAGACGTTGTGCTATACTGGGTGTATTCACTCGTTTTGGAGTAGTAGAAGATGTGTTGTTAGCACGGATGGGTGGGTAGTTTTTCGAAGGTTTCGTATCAAAAGAAAATGAGGCGTGGATATGCAACCGGGGATTCAGGAAGCTTTTTTCCCCTCTAAGACAAACGCAACTGATGAACGAACATTTGTTCGTCAGAATGATGCACCAACTCATCTTATCTTATCTTGATGAGGGAGTAGTAACTTGTTTTAACTGCAGCAACCAGTTGACGGATGTGGAAACATGTGATGATGCAAAAACGCCACCCAGGACAGTCATCAACTCTATAATGCAGCATATCTAGTTC
Source organism: Tigriopus japonicus (assembly GCA_010645155.1). Classification (NCBI taxonomy): domain Eukaryota; kingdom Metazoa; phylum Arthropoda; class Copepoda; order Harpacticoida; family Harpacticidae; genus Tigriopus; species Tigriopus japonicus. The sequence goes on along the minus strand of JAAGOF010000121.1, from coordinate 332,974 downwards.
ATTCACTCACCTTTTTCCCCCCAATTTCAAGACTCACTTGGATTTACATTTTTCATGGCAAAGTGCCCGAGAAAACGAAAGTGACACAAGTCCCGAGAATTTTTGTTTCAGAGGGGGTTTTGACATGACAAATGATGTGAAACAGCACTCCGGTTTCGCAAAGGGAAAAATGCCACCGACACCTTCTTTACGATATCTTTTCGCGCTAATGGAGATTTGCCTTCTGTCAGATCATCATTTCTACCTTCTTTCTTAGACACTTACGGGTTTTTTGTCCTCGACTTTTTCAGGCCAAAGATCTCGTCGTAACTCTCGTTTCGAGGATGAATTCTCGGAGGGACAATTGGGCATCAATGACAAGGAGTTGAACAGTATGAACAAACACATACCTGGTAAGTAAGACTCGACGACAGTTGAGGATTGTTTCTTTTCCCATTACACCTCATTTTTCTTAGCCAGAATCATTTCACGCTTTGGTTGACAATGTGTCAGGGTTCAACCCAGAAACCCATTCCTCCCACAAATTTTGAGGAGAGTTACTAAGAGTAAACCAGGCTGAAAAATCTAAAGTATCCAGCCACATTTTTGAGAACCAGTCGAGTTTGCTTCGAGAAAAGTTTGCTTTTAAATCCACAAAAATACGCTTCTGCAGTCAACCATCAATTTGAATTGTGTCAAAAATTTGATTAAATCTGGGTAACAAAATTGGCATGATGAATGAGAGGAGCTCACTGAATTTTGATGTGCAGCCATGGCCCAAGAACTGTTCCGTATACATGAACACCAATGAAAAGTACGAACGTGTCCTTTCAAAATACACCTTGATCATCACGTGGGTATTTTCTGCGTGTGGTCATATTTTTCTACTACATTGCCCAAATAGTGACGATTTCAGTCGATTTGAATTTCAATATGGCATTAATGGAATAACGATGAACGACCCGTGAGGATTTGTGATTTATTTGTCAAATCATTACTTGCAAGAAAGACAATCGTCCATGAAACAACGGGAGAGGTCCATGGTCCACAGGTGTGAACAATCGGACTTTCAGTTTGAATTAATCATGGTGATAATGACCATTGCTTAGGGCCATGGCACACGCCTCCTCGACATCAGATGAAGCGATGCTACCCTACAATGGACGTGTCTTCAAAACCTCAAACCGAGTTAGTCAGTCAGTTCGAAGAAAAGGCTCCTCAAAATGGATGGTCATTCACAGAAAATAGTCAATCATTTGATTGTGCCCATTCTCAATCTCGAAAGAATGAAAAGCGGGACATTCTGTAGGCCACACACACATACCACCCATTTACCGAGCTTGGTTGTCCAACTAAAAAATTATCCTTTGAGAGACTATTGTATAACTCTTTAGATGGTAGTCTCTATCTACGAACAGACGGCAGCACTCCTCATATGTCAATTCATCATTGTGAAATCTAAAGGCACGATTCTTCTGAAAGGCCTCACTACGTTCATCCCCCATCATGTGTAGCTTAAGCCTCATCCATGCACGCAATTTCACACTCTATTGTGATGATGATCTGTGGCCACGTGTGCAAGTGGTTCGTACCCGCTTGGTTGAGTACTATACATACTACTGTACATGTAGAACGTGGTGTGGATCTAAGATCCATCCATATGTACGTACGTCCTTCGTAAACAGTGGAGACACATCCCGACCAATGCACACAAACTTTGGGTTTGGCAAGAGATTCTCGAAAAGGAAACTCTGGTTTTGTAGACAAACAATCGGTATGTGGTTGAAATTCCTGAGTCTCATTTCGTCGGGAACTCAGCATCTTGAATAGCTTGCAAATTCCCGACCACAAGGGACATCGAAGCTCGAAAATGAGCTGGAACTAACACAATGGGCCTACGTTTCGTGTGCATGACAGTAAATCAAGTAATGGAAATGAATGAAGGATGGTATTTTATTTCAAGCGAATACAGAAAGAGACGTTCGCCGTGTCTTTAAATTGAGCTGAAGTGCAGGAGCGCCGTCAAGCTCATAGAAGACCATTTTCATGGATGGTTTTGCCAGCCAATGTTGCCTCGAGCCAAATTCAGACACTTTTTCAAATGAACACTTTGTCAACTTGTCAAAACTCACGCACCCAATGACATCCTCACTTCGGACCAGAAGAGTTATGGCCCCAAAATGTAGGTCTTACAAGAGAAATGTACTTTTCCAACCTCGCACCTCCTTTGACTCCTGTATTGAATGGAGTAATTAGAAAAAAGACCTTCATTGCAACTTATTTCTTTCCGTTCCAGCGCTCAAGAGTCATGGCAAATCCGCCACTTTCCGCCAGCATTATTATCCTGAGGGCGGTTGGGGTTGGGTGATAACTCTGTGTTGCTTCATCGTCAACATGTTCACTTATGGGCTGCAATTCAGCTTCAGTATTCTTCAATTAGAGATTGTCAGACATTGTGAGATCACGGCGCCCTCAGAGAACCACGAGGCCATTCGACAAAATTCAGGTAAGAGCGCTCCTTATTTGTTTGAAACATGCTCGTCTTCGTTGGCTGTTGAATTTATGATTTCAAGTCATGGCTCGGGGCCTTCTTAGTTCATTAGTGCTTTGAACAGAGCTGACTGTTAATCAACATGTCAGCACTTTATGAGCCATGAATGGCAAATTTTGTAGATCACAAACTCAAAAGAAGGCTTGAAGTAGATCCCAAAGCAATATATATCCCCACTCGAAGTCAAAGTACATATATTGCATACAAAAGAAGAGGTCGAAGTCGAAATGAGGATGGGAAACGCCCGACATTTGTCAAAAAAAAAAAGATTCGTTTTGCCGGAGTCGTGATTCAGAGAAGCCTGTACAGTTTCAACGTGGCTTGTAATGATGGTATCGTATGTCATTATTATTGGTGTGTCGATACACTTGTCGAATTGACATTTGAATGTCAAATTGATGAATTATTACTATTCAGTTGCCGGTTGTAATATATGATTGCAGACATGCTATTACCTGCTTTTTTTCGTTTGGAGCTTGCGGATAGCCGAATATTTGAATGGAGCGAGCGGAAAGTGCAAACTTGAGGCCATAGGACGTAGATCATTAGAGTCTGTTTTGTTTATGGCATTCATTGGATTCGAAATTCCTTGTAGGTACTGATTGGAATATTTCCATTTATTGCCCTTTTACGAAGCGAGAAATTAGAAATTGCCACTCCAAACCATTATGAAAGGTGAGACACCCTGTGGTGATGGGTTCCCCCGGTTTTCTCATCTGGAGGTTCAATCTAATCTGCCTACTACTCCAAATAAGGAATCGTTTGCATTAGAAGAAGACAGAGGAAACACGCAGGATTACATGGGCAAAGGTGGGCATTGTGGGCCTGATGATGTGAACGGATGGACATGTGAAAACCACTCTCAAACCCACACGCATACACGAATGAAAAAACCCACTGAAGTTGTACCACTAGTACTACGGTACAGTAGTAATCGAGTCAAAGGCGTGTTTTGCAGACAGAGATCATCAGCAGATTTGACTTCTGGCTCAAAAACCAGTTTATTCGGATTTTCACGAGGGAAATTGTCCAAAAAGATGAAAGGTCGGCACTTCTCACTGCAACCTAGGTTGAAAGGAAGACGAATCTTAGTATTTAGGGAACGTTCCCGGGATTGGGGGATTAAGCACACACTCAAGGCGACGAGAAATAGGATTTCTGAGAAATTATGAGGTGCAATTTGGGCAAGAGCCTCTTTCCAATTAGACCGAATGCATTCGGTTTGATGCATCGGAAAAAGAACCTAAAAAAACTCCCATTGAGGCGAGACCACCACCTCACGAATGTCCAAAATGGTCGAAGCACAGGTCTCAAAATGGTTTCAGGGATAATCGTCGTTTAATTGAACCATAAACCTGGCCATTTTCTTTCCAAATTATATTGGAGTTCCACATACTGTATTTGCTCAGGCACGCATCCACCCACTTACTACCACGAGGTCGTGAAGCGATCTGTCTTCTATTGGATTATTACCTCTTCTTCAAAAGGCACATGGCGCCTCTTTCGTCTCATTCCTACAAACTCCTGGAATCCTCACAACTTTGCTTGGGATCAAGTAAGTCATTTCGACGGGGTTTCTTTGAGACGGATCTCAAGGTAAAATCAGTGTGTGTGTGTGTGTCCCCTCAAGTAAATCGGCTACAAATTTGTCTCTGCATGGCCGTGCTGAATAGATCAAGCGTCCCAAAGACCCCAAACGCACATCATCTACTTCGTAAAAACATCGAAACTCAATCTCGGCCAGAATGAATGCTTTGATCTGAAGAATTTTGTGTACACCAAGTCAATCACACCAAACTGGGGATCGAACGCTTAATCCTCGACTAATTAGGCTGATGGAGAAATAAACATGCCCTCTCTCTGTCTAGCTCTCGTACTTTCTTCCTTATTCACTTGACGTCTCTCACTCAGTCATGTCGTTCCATTTCAATCATGGTATTTCTGTTAGTTGAGGAAAACCGGAGCAAGCTGGAGCTTGGTGAAAATTAGGTCAAGAATTAGGTACATATCAAAAGCCCTTCAAAACCTAAGATAAACGACTCCAAAGCCTCAAAATTGCGAATCGATGCAGTTAAAATTTGCTGGGATTGGGTTGGCAGTGAGTTGCGAATCCGTACTAGGCCTCAATTATGAAAAAGTAGTCTCGATATGAAGGGAAGGAAATTGCCGATTCCGCATTAATGTTTACGTTTGCACATAAATCTGACAAAGACGAGACAGGCCTCGACAGGTGGGGCTGAAATTAGGGATGAGCGTTCCCGGATTAAGGGATTTCCTGATCACTCGTTCTCGATTTTGTCTGCATTCCCTGCTTACTTTCATAGCAGACTTGGCTTGAATTGAATGAAAGCGCACAAGTTCCTAACTCGTGCTTCTTTTTTCCTTCCAAATTCATTTCGAAAAGGATCAGCTCATTGGACAAATTTCTAAATTTATGCCCTAATGTGCATTCAAATTGATGATCGTCGTGGCGGTTAATCAGGGTTGGTTAGGGGAATATCTCCGGGATCCTGGGACCGGCTCGGAAATTGGGATAAACGGGATTTTCAATGCTTCTTCAAAACTTTATTTTTTTACGGTATCACGGGACGGGATTTTCTGATTGAAAACGGGATTTTCTAAAATACATACAATTTGTAAGGTTTCAAGAAGTTAAGATGGCAACAATGAAATAGATGTCTGACAAGGTTTTTGATATTTATTAACCATTTGTTTCCAATTATTAGACCCATTAGGACAAGAATCAAAAAAATTCATACTTACGTGTGTCCTAAAATTAAAAAATCGAAAATCCCGGAAACCACCGATTTATACCGTTCGCGGTGTCCAGGAGATACTGTATAACCCACCCTGCGGTTAATACACCTGAATAGTTTTAACTTAAGTAGATGGTTCCTGCTCAGGGCCATTCATGTTTAGGCAAAGAGTCGCCAATAAGATCCCAAACTCGAGATCGCTCCAACAGGAATCTGACATGTCAAGATCTCGTATGATTTTAATGAGCAAGAGCCAACAATGGGGCCCAATTTGCGGATCGATGCATCTGACCGGCTGAGGTCAAAGAGCTACTTCTAATCGTGGTTCCATGAACAAGTCCACTATTTGCCTCAACATCAACATGAGAGATCACTAGGAAACGGGTCAATATCTGTCAACTTTAAGGAGCCTCGTAAACTCTCTCAACCCAACAAGCCTTGGGGAGCTACTCATTTTGGTTCTTGGTGCCAATTTATACGCTGATGTCGAGTACGGCACAATGCAGCCCAGAGCAAATTTGCCGAGTGGTCAAAGCCTGATCCGCTCCTCCCTCTCGTTTATTTCAAGTTTCTCTCCAAAAGTGATTATGATCATCGCCATCCTATGCTGCTGTACATGTAGCAGCCTTGACCTCTGTGTCTCAGTCAGCCTCTCTACTTTTAAGTCTTTTCCCATGTCAATGTGTCAGTCTGGAGTCACTAAAGCAGCCGCCTCTTCTCTCCTGTAGAGCCGCTATGGGATTTTTCTTAGACAATTGAATACAAATGATTCCCAAGATTTAGGCGGATGGAGACCCACCGAGAGGGCCTCTCTGGTCAGGAAACCCAATATCTGATTTTGTTCCGTCCAATATCCAATTTTGTAAGAATGGCTGAAGAAAGGCAAAATCGTAAGGCTCTAATGAGGCTTCACGACGTGAGAAGAATGCGAATCGGATGAAATACGTGGTGCGTTTTTGAGGGATCTCCCAGAGATTACTTCGCTCGCTAGATTTCGTTTATGGCAAGCATGCCTTCCTGCCTTTTTCTTACCTTCTTTGACCGTCTCTATTTCATGGCAAGTCGTCCATAAATTCCTATTGGAAAGTCTTTGTGCACGGTTACGGGATTTTGGGCAGGTCATTCGTTATCTCGGAGAATGAAGAGGAGGAGGTATAATATTTCCGACATCCTTGAATTAACACCATTGAAAGCACTTGGGTTAATCGGGCAATTGAGTCTTAGCATCAAACCCTAGGGCAAGAAAAACGTCCAAGCTTATAAGTTAAGCTTATGATTATCCCAGAAGCGAAAATAAATGAGTGGATTGATGTTCATCCTCGAAGAAGTAGTAATGAAGATAATCATAGAGTTGTCGAATGGAAACCATCAAATTGACGACACGATGAACCGTGGAAAACGGACGATTATGGCGGGATTTAGTTTTGATAAGACAAGCAGGCAAAAAAGATAAGATTGGCATTTTCGAGAAGAGGAATCTGTACTGCTTTTGTCTCAGCGTTTTATTACGGTGGTATGCCACAAAGATGAAATAAAACTTTAGGCTCGTAAACCCCTCTTCTATCCATCTCTGACACTTGAAGGACCTCCGATGTTTTGTACAAGTGCATATAACTTGTCCTAAATCGTTTTTGCTCTTTTTGCATGGAAACCTAACATGCAACATGAAGTAATTTACCAGCAAGGAGCATCTAAATTTGACTTGTTTTACCACAGGTTTATGAGACCGAAGGTTTTTTAGGCCAGTGGTTGGTTCATCCCTAAAAGCACTCTCGACATGATTCATAAATGCTAAATTGGTTCAGACATTTCCACGTGAAAAAAACGGAGGTCTAATTGCGTTTTCTCTCTCTTTCAGTTTGGATTGGTTCCTGTAACTTGGCGTTGTCCCATTTTCTCGCTCCCATTTTGGTGGCTTTCTGTCGGCGAAAATCCACCCGCTTGACAGCCGTGGTGGGAGGGCTGGTCATGGCCTTGGCCCTTCTCTTTGCTTCGTTTGCCCGATTCTTTCATCAAGTCTTTCTCAGGTAAGAAATCGCTCCATCTTCCACTCACTTTGATCCGCTCACGATCTCCTTCTCTCTCTCTCTCTCTCTGTATTGTACACGAAACGACCGAAGAGAGGAAGCATCAAAAGGAGGGCGTTAAACAGGGTGGTGATGGTTTTTATCGGGCGTATGTACTCACTCGAGCCATGAAAATAGTTCACAAGCCAGTTGGTATCGTGCTCTGGCAGCAAACCGGCAATTAAGTGTGCTGCGTTCAAGTGGCATGATGCATGGATGCTGTTATTGCTGATAAGGCCACAAGAGGTTCGGACAGGATCTAGATCTCGTCCAACCTCTCCATGACAGAAGAAGACTGAGAATTTATTCGAAACGATGGAAAACCTGATAACGACTGTCAGAGTCAGCTTTATTGTACATGGAACGTAGAGTCTTGACTGTTTTGCATATGATTAAACCCCTCTAAGATCTCATCACCCATCCCACGTGGTCTGGCAGCGGGGTTATAAATTCATGATATTTTAAATTGGATTCTGACTCATTGCAAATTGTGTTATGTGCAGTATGGACTCCTCAAGGCGAAGTTTGCAGAATTCCCTGCAAAAAATAGTTTCGCAACAGTTATCATTTGTTTTCGAATGCAGGGTCGTTTGACAAATCCCTTAATGAGCTATTCCAACTGGGATATGAGTGCCATCATGATCTCTAAGCTCGATGGGAAAATGTCTCTCCGTCTCCTCACAAGGTCAGTTTGGCATCGTCCACATTTTTATGGAACCCCATTACTGATGTACGTCTGTTAACGTGAGCAGTGAGCACCAAGCATTCGAGAGGAGTCAGCTGCACGACGAGAAGGCCCTTTTGCAAATTTGATCAAGAAATGTTTGGGCCAAAATTTGTGCAATTTCAAGCCATAAGTGCGTCGTCGGACCCCATCGGTTGAATTCGTGGGAACATCAGCTATCCACAATAGGGGTGAAGCATGGCATAGTACGTGCTGCGTCCGTTTGCCGTGAGGATGACTGGGGTTCGAACGCAGCTCATTGGCATCTTTAAAATTTAACTCTTTGGAATCAAATTCTAACGTTGAACCGTCTTTCAATGCAAACAACGACCAATGCATCCCATTGGCAACCAAAAAGTGGCAAAGAGCGGGAATATTCTTTCATGGAACACCCATTATGAGTGATGTCCTGACTCCTTAACAAAGCAACTATTCACAATACGCACTCTCCTAAACGAAGTATTTCAATGTTAATTTTCAGCTACGGCATTTTGTTCGGCATTGGCAACGCTATGGTGCGAGAAACCTCTACACTCATGCTTAGTCAATATTTCAAGCGCAAACGTGAACTCGTTGAAATGATCTCCAGCATGGGATCCGGACTTGGCATTGTCGTCTTCACCAAGATATTTCGCCACGGCATTGGGTAAGTTAAGATTCCGCTCATTCTCACTTGCAACACGTTCTACCGCTCTTTTATCGGCCTTTTACCTACATAGTTATATGGCACATACTTCCATAGGTACGAGCAAAGATGTTAAGACGCCTAGAGGTCTGAGTAAAGAGAAGGGCACTGATTACTCGAGACCAACAACCCCATCGCCTTAAGTTTTGTTCACTTTTTTGATATAATTGATAATGATATTACCTTATGCCTGAAAGTGTACAATATCTTACAAATATTCAGAACTATAATTATAACCGGTTAAGTACAACTATCGTATTAATTCATGATGACACGAGATCTGACAGCATTTTTATCCCAGGAATATGCCTTTCATTTTTTTGTGTATGGCAAGGGAAACAACGTTTTCCTGTATTCAATGACATCAAGATAATCTAAAGTCTGATGAAACCTTGTATGGTAAAATGCACTATTGCCGATTCTACCCCTTGAGACCTTTAGTAGACGACGAGCATGTTCACTGCGGATGATGAATTAAAACGACACCAGGAATCAATGTTGATGGCGCGTTCCAGCCAGAACAGCTCAATTACACGCACGAGCTCGAAAAGGGAACGTCGCCTTCGACTGAGTTGAGGCCAGCCAAAATGACTTTGGGGATCTGGGACTTGATAAGGCCATCGAAGATGACTTTCGCTCGGCGTCTTGTAATAAGCACTTCTTCGAAAACGACTCGCTCATTCGGTTGTGAAGGAAATGAATCAGAAATAAGAATAATGATCGAGTTCTTCAAATCGATTTTGTGTAGCTTTTCGGATCTTTAATGATCTCAAGCCGCTCTCAGAGAGGGATGAGGAGTCACGGACCTAGCTAGCAAGGCAAACGCGATTACCATCCCTGATAGAACACCACACGGCATCCCCCATCCAGCTCGTCCAGCTTTGGAGGGGACAGCGATCTTGGAAGTGCAATGCTTTAATGGTCATTTCGTTTTCAATTTTACACCCCAAGCTGAGCTAGATAGACAACTGGGAAGCATGATTGTGCTTCTGCCAATTTAACCAGTGTCGCCCGTTCCCCAATCTGATGAATACTTAAATGGTGCGATGACCAAACACATCTGAGCTGGTTGCTGCTATGTAGCTGCACGAATCGAGCGTCTTTTCCACGAGTATCATTGGCTGATGGGTTTTGGTTTGTTCTCTCTGTCTCTCTCACGGATCTTAACGAGCGAGTGAGATGGGCCGTGTGTTCCAAAGTGATCAAATTTCACTTCTGAGGGGGGCCCTATCTAAACGTTAAACGCTATAGCTTTGGACTCACCTTTTGAGCCAACTTGTGTAACCCATGAAAATAGCTGGCAATTTCCGAATGCTATCTGCTATGCCCCAAGACAATGTGTCAGGTCTGGAGGACGATGATAACCATCGCCATTAATTTGTTGGTGGGTTGTTTGTTCGTTGCAGGTCTCTGGAATGGCGATTGGGATTGCAAGTGGTGACCGCGTGCTTGACCTCATTATTCTTTCTGGGCTTGTTTTATCGCTCGGCCAGCCTTTACCATCCCCAGAGACGAGCCATTCTCCACTTGAAAGACATGTCGAAACGCAAGGGCAAAGACAAGAACAAGATGGACAACAAGCCTCCGTATTTCGATTTTGCATCGCTGCGCTCGAAAGGGTTTCAAGTCATCCTTCTAAGTACGATGTTTGTCACTTTGGGTGCATACACGCCTCTTTTTTACATGGTGAGAAAAGAATTCGTTCGTAGAAGTGGTCGTAGTAGTAGTAGTGGTAGTGATTGGTGTCTCGCTGCTGATGTTGTCGTCATTGTCGTCGTTGAACTCGTCGTCGATTTACGAGTATGGGGTTCATCATCCCATTTGGGTTCGCTCGTTCCTTCGTGGTTCATTCGAGCGTTTCTTCGTCATATATTTATCGTCATCTATTGCAGGTGCCAGTGTCACTCAACGAAGGCCTCGCTTTGGACTCGGTGATTCAATTGCAAATCTTCCTGGGAATTGCCATGAGCTGTGGCTCTTTCTTGTTTGGCTTAATAGTTTTGTCTCGAAGCCAGCAGTGTCTCATATCGCGCCAATATTTGCTGCAATCTTCCGTATTTGGCATTGGTGAGTGAGCATCCTCTTCAAGTTCTTCATCTCCTTCTTTTCCTTCTCTTCTCGCTCAGCGAGTGCAATTCATACCTGCCCTTCCTCGCACGTTGTGTGCGTATGTAGTTACTCCATCCTAATTATCATTTCCATTTTTGTACTTCCAGCCATCTCACTTTTGGCATTCACATCCGTCGAGGGCTATCACGGATATCTCCTCTTTGTGTGGCTGTATGGGGTGTTTTTGGGCGGTTTCCACCTCACGCTCAGTGCCTTCACCTTGGAAAAGGTTCATATGCGACATTTCCCCCGGGCCTGGGGATTTGTCCAAGGTGCCAAAGCCATCCCACTTCTGATTGGCATCCCGATTGTGGGCTACATTAATCAAGCATTGGATATGCCCAAAGGCGGATACTTGTTTTCGTTCTCCTGCGTCTTTATTGGAGCCACGTGCCTATTCTTGGTGGGTTGTGTGTCTAGCAAATCCAATAAAAATCATCACCCCTATTGCAAAGATGGCCTCGGAGCCGTCTCCTTGCGAGGGGACTCCTCGCTTGCCGCCCATGATCAGCTTATTATGCATGAGGCTGTGAGTGATGGCATTCTGGTCGGGCGTGGAGCCAGTGCTATGACTAATTTATATGGACAACCTCCTTTGGCCCTTGGTGGATGTACCTGTGAACACGCTTGGCCAGCTCCCCCAGCTTCGATTCCTGAACTGGAGCATGCAATCCGTAGACTCTCATTTGGCCATGGAAGTGGAATTTATGAGAAATATGTGTCAGATCTCGATTCCAAGGCGCTCGCTGGGGTAGGAGAGCCTCGCAAATCCTCCTTCAATAGTATCGTCCCTTTGCTCGAAGGGACCGCCTTCCCTGAAGAAGAAGAAGAGGACGAAGCGGATGTCGATGAGGACGACTACGACGAAGAGGAAGTGGAAGTGGTCGCAGGCCAACATGCTCTTTTAGCAGAATTGGTCAAGCCCGAACTGCTGACTTGCATTTCCGAGGAGAATCTGTTTGAAAATCTCGATGTCGAGTACTTTGGCGAGTGCGTTTCCCCTAGCCACGCCGGGGTGGATATGGAAGATTATCTTTTGGGCCTTTCCTTGGGAGCACCACAAGAGAGTCCGGTGAAAGTGCTTACTGGCCTTCATGGCAGTATCTCTGAACCCGATCTAAGGGAAGCCAGTTATCCTGGGCCAAGCCATGTGTCACCTTCACCTCCCATGGACCCCTCTGTCCACGAATGTGGGCCTGTCGTCAACTCTTCCGAGACCCCGAACTCGATGTCTCCCAACAGTGCAATACTCAGTCGCCAAAAGACGTGGCATTTCTTCAACAAACCCCGTCTGGCTGGAATTGAGCGAAAAAATGATGTTGTCAAAGGTGTTCCCAAGCCAAATAGATCCACATTGGGAGGCAGTAGACCTCAACAAGGCAGTCAAATGAAGAGGGTGTTAAAGACATCTTTGACACCCACTGTCATCTCGGAGGTGACCTCTTTTGTCTAACAATTCACTCCAGTCTTTCAATTTGTTTCATTTGTCAATTGCCGAGACAAAAAAGAGAGTTTCCGTTCCCCCTTCGTTCGCCTTCGAGACTACTTGGACCCATTGTTCCTCCTAATGGCCTGAGCTGAGGAGCACCACATAGCCTCAAGAATGCCCAACGAACGACGTTGTTGTCGTTGTCATTATCCGAGCGTTGTGGGAAGTGGACAACGAGCAACGAGTTTCTGAGGCGACAAGTGGCAAGTGAAAAACGGTCGAGCAGCCCCTTTCACCAAACTATCTGTGATATTAGAACGAGGTAGTAGTAATTCTATGATTTGTTCTTTCCCTCTGGTACAAGAAGTTTGAAATATAGTTATTTAGCCCATGACAAATTGCCAGCCCTTTTCTCATTTGATTTAGTGTATTTCTGGCGCTGCTGCTGTTTCCTCCGTGTCCCTTCTCAAACATACAAACAACGACAACAAGCCAGTAGTTGGAGTTGGCCTCGAACCTCAAATGCATTGGCAAAGCGGTGTTTCTTCAATTTCAGTTTTCAGGTCTTCTTACTTGAAGCTTGAGAAGCTTGAACTCCAGAGCAAGACCGATGATTAATCTTGCTTGTGGTGGCAATATTGGTCTAGTAGAGTCTGCATTCTAGACGCTGCCACAACCGCAACCTGTACTTTTCCCAGGTATCAGGAGACGTTTTGAAATAAAGCCATCATAACGCCGGGATTGAATCCCATTAGATCTGTGATAAGGAAATTGAGAACACCATCCATCCCCTTGAAAATCTTCCTGAGCTCGAAATGAATGCATTCAAATGGTTAACCACTCAAGATATTAAGCGATTGCCTGTCTGGAGCCAAGTTTCGAAATCTGGCTCGATGGCGATGCTTGGAATGATGATGTTGTCATATTTCGAATGATCAATGGCCTCCATGTGAAAAAACAGCAATCGTGTGCAGAATTACATCCCCTTTACCGACGACCTCAATCATGTACGTCAGATAAGCCAACCATTAAACCAACCCAACACCATCTTCGTATCAAAACACTTTCACGTGTTCATGCTCGAATGAAGGCAAACGATGATTTACCCGAGACCCAATTAATTTTTCAATCAGAGGCTGGCTTCAAGGTGCATAAGCGTGCAAGGTCAACAATATGCCACATAAAACATTCCAAACGATCCCAAATTTTTCGAAGAGAAGTTGCTCTTTGTGGACAGTTTTCCTTTAATGGGTCATTCGTCTCTTCCGAATCAGCCTTAGACTTGGAATCCCATCAAAGTCATACTTAATCTTAGCTTTGTTGGATATCCTTTTCAAATTGAAAACAGAAAAAAAACTCGGGAAGATAGCTGGATCAAGACTGCTCTTTTTTTGGCTCAGCATCCACAATGGCTTTGTCCTCATTTCAGTGAAATGACAGCCAAAGAATTGAGATCGAGATATCTTACCTGGCGACCTCATTTACTCAGTACAAAACATCACACTAGTATGCACGAGCTTTGGAAAGTCCGTCCAATTCAAGGCTGCGATGGATCAAACGAGTCAAAAGAACTGTCTAATCCCCGGGACAAGATGAACCTTCGAATTGAACAACCTCTCATGCCTTTCTTTTTCCTGTTGTTTACCTGTCAATTATTCTAACAAATCCCAAATGGCTCATCATGTAGGTGGAAGTGTTTTCTTGCTTCGGTAAAAACACGCTGGCGCCAACCGTCTTTTAAGTCTAATTTACATAAAGATTTAAAAAACTTTAAGAACCTTTAAAAACCTTTGCCGAATTGCTAGGCTTGCAAATTCTTTGGTTTAATTTCAATAGTTCTCGTCACTCTGTTGGAATACAAATAATTAAAAACTTCTCTCAATGATCTTTGAACCATCGTGCTCGTTTTGTGCTATGACAAGTCATTGCATTGTACAGGTGCTCAACTTTTTTCTCTTCTCACGGAGTTACATTCACGCCTAGGCTGGAGTTTCTTTAAAAAGATCTCCGAGTTTTTATCTACTAAAGTGGAACTAATTCTCCTCATTAACGCGGCTTTTCTCCACCCATTCGCATCATTCGAAGCATGTACGAATGTGTACTGTACTTGCACGGCTACGATCGCAACTCTTTTCCTCCTTGCCACTCTGTGTACTGTACGTTCGTATTCCTCAGGTCACTTGACTTGAGTGAGCCCTTGAGTTCCTCTCGTAATCTCAAAGGGCTGAACTCGACGCAGGCACGGTTGAGGTCGTACCGTGCTGCACGATGAGATTGCAAATCAATATTCACCGTGCAAAATTGAGCACGATATGGAGATAATGCTTGGAATCGCTCCACCCCTAGATTTAAGTGTGCCGAAGGCAGGTGATAACTGTTTAGAAGTCTTTTACTACAGACCCTGATCTCCGAAGTGTTAGCTTGGAATTTCGGAACAGCTTTGAGAGGTCACCCCGAAATGATCCGTATCTCAGACAATTCGATAAGCGAACAGACAGGCATACAGACTCAACGACCGACGTGGAGGACGTGGGAGACGGAATTTAGTTGTTAGAGCTTCTTGTGACCAAGTATTTGTATGTAGTGTGAATGGGTACGTATGTACGTACACTACGAGTACATCCTGCACTTGCTAGTAGTATGAATAATAGTTCCAAGACCGAGAACACGGAGCTAAAGAAGAGCGAGAGGGAAGACCCTCCGCTGTGCGAGTAAATTGAGTTATCGCCGTTGCCACTTTTTTTGAAAAAGAAAACCTAAAACTTTTTGCTGGCGAACTTGAAGTGAAAATCAGTATGGGGGTCTTTCCATCGCGGTCCACTAGCCAACGCTTGAACTGACGCCTTCCAGAGAGAAAAGATTGAGTGCAAGCAATGGCACCACCACTCTGAGTCCTCCGTCCTCCGTCCTCTCTTTCTCTCTCTGTCTCTCCTCTCGAGGCTTCAGTCTGGCCTCCGTACGTACAGTGTGTTCGAAGATGTACATTCAAGAGTGGTTGTTGGGCTCCCACCACCTCACTTAACTGCTAGACCTCGGGTCTGGTACACTATTTTTCCGCCATTTTTTGCGACTTCGCGAGAGAAAGATTAATGATTGCAGTTCCGACAAGTCCCCTGTATTGCTCCATGGCTTCATGGCTCCCGTCAGCTCCCTTTTTGATTGTTGGACTTGGCAGCAGTCCCGTACTAGTATATGACAAGGGGACTTTGGCTGGTACGAAACGAACGAGGCCAAACATTACTGCCACTACTACTGTTATTACAAATCTCACAACTTCTACAATACAACAACCAGGGGTCTGAAGCGCCTAGGATGTCCCCGTTGAAGCTCGATAGAGTAAGGCTGATGTTGGTTATGGCCACGATAAAAAGCGCCAATTCTGGTTCGGTCCATGGATCCTGACGGCCAAGTTTAGCACCTCATCCCCGACACAAAAAAGGGAAGTTCCTCGGCCCATTCAAATCATGACCAAAGTGCTGCCTCCTTCTTCACTACGTAAAAGTAGCAGTGGAGCTACTTGTCCTACTGATCCTCACGACGACCGTGATGAGAACGATGATGATGGTGACAGACTACCAACCAACCAACCAACCAACCATTGAGAGCGATAGAGAGAGGGGAGAGAGAAACGTACGGCTTTGAATTTGCGACCAGGCGAATGGCTGATAGGCCTATCGGACATTTACATCCCGAAAATGAGCTGAGAATCGGCGATAGCCGCCATCATAAATCTTAGGGAATCAACCGAGATTACTTCACCCAACGGGACTTGACCCATATTTGGATTGGCTGCCTTGACAGGCAGACAGACAGACTGGCTAATAGTTTCAGCACTTCGACAACTACTGCTTTTTGTACGTTGCCTATATGTTCGGACTTCTAGTGAAGAACCTGGTGTGATATTTCTCCTCTCGATCTCCTTATCTCTGACTCTTGAGAGCTACTAGTACATAAATAGTCCCTGGACAAGAGAATTAAGTCACATACACACACGCACGGGATTGTCGAGGCACCAGGGATCCGTTGAATTGCCCGGAAAAGTGGCCACAAATTTACATTGGAACGGCCATAAAATGTGCAGTGAAAGCGCTTTGTTTTGACAAATTGGAATTTTCGGACATTGAATGGCCAATTGGAGCTCTCCGGGTCTATTTGGCTCTCATGGCTCGTTCTTGGCTTCCATGGGATGGCTATGAGCATTAATCGAATTTTTTTCTCTGTCTCCTTTTTCTCTCATTCACCGAAATGTGTGAGATGCACCGCACTAACAACAAACTAGAGTAGACTCCTCAGCCGGGACACGTCTTCGAGGAGATGTTCTCCGGGAATCTCTCAGTACGTATGTCGATAGAGGACAGCCACTCCTGGATGGCGCATCTTCCATGGACTAGTGTGAAGATGTTTAGATAAACATTTTTCCGACATTAAGGCATTCTTTTGAAAGATGTTTTCTTAACACTTGAAAAAACAACAGGACTCTCCCCGATGGATGGGTGGGTGTATGCATTCAAGGGATTTTCCGAAACACCACGCCAATGAGAGCATTCGTCTACTCGAGGCATCCAGTACGCTACATATCTTGAGACTGCGACGCTGCGAGGTCGACGAGGACAACATGTACGAACTTACATACGAATGAGGTACAACAATGTCAGGAGGGCCCATCTTGGATTACAGAGCTCCTCATCGGGGGTTAGTTCCCCCAGGAGAATCTCGGCTTAGCGTGATATCTTCAAAATTGAGACCCCAACTTTTTAAATCCGGCTAATTTGGATGGCCTCGTGGAATTTTGAGGATGCTCCTCAAGCACGCACTCTCCCCCGAGGCATCCAAGGAAACAAAATCTGCCTGGCCAAAAGACGCGAAAAAGTTGTGCTGAAGAGCTTGTCCCATCGCCATCCATTCCATGCACTGCTCACTGTAGGTGGCTTGGCCGGAAAACAACGATCGAGTTGACACTTACATTGACAGATTTGACAGCAAGGATGCTCCATGATCCAAAACTGGAACGATCGAGTGCTCCACTTCTCCTGAGAAAACTTTTTCATCGCACTCCAAGCATGGCTGGACTAGGTCGGTGTTTGACTCACTTCTGTTTACTCAGCAGTCCTTTTCTTTGTGGCACATTAACTGCCAACAATCCAACGGGGAACACAAGAAGCCTCCTCTACCAAATCATCTTAAATAAATGCCAACTGGGACGTGGAACTCTTCCCACATTCACATTTAAAAATGATCCACCATGATGATCACGAG
Source organism: Tigriopus japonicus (assembly GCA_010645155.1). NCBI lineage: Eukaryota > Metazoa > Arthropoda > Copepoda > Harpacticoida > Harpacticidae > Tigriopus > Tigriopus japonicus. The sequence goes on along the minus strand of JAAGOF010000121.1, from coordinate 315,419 downwards.
TGTGGGTCGAATCCTGGCGAAAATTGGGTTAATGTTGTGAAGGCGAAAGATATGATTGAAGGCATTTTCAACAAACATATGGTTGATGATCCTCGTTTGAGCGAGAGAGAGGAAACCAGGATGAGCTCAGTTCTTATCTTCTTTCCCTTTTTCTCTTCGGAAAGGAGGGTGTTTCTGGGAGAAATCGCTGACTAAATGGGCCATAAAGCTTGGATAAAGCCAGACCTTTTCGTCTCGGTTCAATAAAGATCCGACTTCTACTACGTACTTCCACTACCACCACTATTTCTTCTACGATGACCGTCATCACCGCAGAAGAGATCCAATAACAGAAAAAGATAACTCGGATTACATTGCCATTGATGGCAGTCGTCAATTCGGATTATGAGGCGTCCTTTCAATGACCGATCTCCGCGTTTCGCCAGAGATCTCGAGGTCCTGATTTGACGGCCCGTGGAATCTGTTATTTCAATCTGCGCTCCGCTTTATTTAAAGTGCATATAGAATCATAAAGATACTTATAAGATAGCAATGAAAGGTGAAGGGCATCATCGCTGAGTTACGAAGACATTTCTATTAAGGTCTTAAGAACGGTACGCGCATACCGATTTTATTCATCTCCATCTCAAACTACACACCAACACGTTACCAAAGCAGCAATTCGCCAATAATCAGGCTATAAGTATGCAGGGTTAGTGTAATGTGATTGAATAAGGATTGGAGTGGAATCTAGGCCAAAACACAAGTACATAAGGGGACGACAGCTTTTATGAGTGAATGGTTGGATTAGATCCCAATCTGAAAATCTCTCCAGATTTCTTGACCTCGGGCTGGATAACAAATTTGCCTAACGAAAATCGATCCGGGATTAAGCAATTCAAACATTTATCTCACGACTTGCGAAGGTACCACAAATTTGTAGAGCTCACCTGGCTTGGAGTTAAATCGTTTATTTCTCTCGTAAATCCTCGGCAAAGATCCTGTTTCTTGGTTATTGGTTGGAGATTTAGAGTTTTCCCCTAAAGGAAGAACTCAATGTACTGCTCACGTGCAGTATTAGAAGGAAAACCCAAGAGATTTATAATATTCTTTTAAGCAGTTTGTGTTTTGAAAACTTGGCTTTTGCTAGACCGAAAAAAACCCTCTCGCAGGACCTTGTTGCTGATCAGACAGTCAGAAAACAAGGCTCATATTGAGATCAAACAATGGGAGGCGAGTACAATAGGCGAGTTTGAGCTCATAGAAAATCCATGTCATCAACAAAAGTAGATGATAGTGGGACTGGATCTTGGGAGCTCTTGTTCTTTGGGTCCGAGAGTGGACATTATTGGGTCTCTAATGGCCCATGGGACCAGCTGGTGGGGATAGACAGACTGCCTCCCGTGCAGTTAAAGCACAAGCAATTCGATCGAGACGACCACGTTGTGGGAAAGATCCTGGGGACATTCCATCTTCATAATAAGGGTTGGTTGTTTGGCCGAGGATCCCTAAAAGGATGCTGCTAGCCTTTCTTCTTCTTTTTCATCATCGTTTTGTCGTCGGGTGAGTGAGAGAGTTGGTGTCTTAGGAAAAGGTGTAGGAAAGTGACTGATAAATCGAAGCATCATGAGCAGATGCCAGAAGAGAACGCGCGATCACGCATCGCTTCCACATCAGGAACCATCCACACGAAGATTAACGGCTCCGAGTCGGTCGTTCTGTGGAACAGCCTTTAAGAGCATTGCCAGAGATCAACCAACTCCGAGAAGAAGGACGATCCATGGTTTGTGGATAGTGCGTGTCTTCAGTGATTGACTGGTTTTTACAAGTTGTACGTATCTTGTTGGATGTACGAGTAAACGTACAGACGATCGGTCCAATATTCACTTTAGAATACGGATGAGCTTCCTGAAGCAAAAACTGCCAAACCTTCAAGCCATTAAACGTGGTCTAGTTTGAGGACAAGAGAAATGAATTATTATTGCCCAGTGCTTGCTCGGAAGCTATCCCATCCATCATCTGACAAATGATTTTCAGCCAATGGGCTCGATTTTGCCCGAGGGACGCTCAGTCATTGCCTTTGATAATTACCCCTCAAAAATTGATAGAATTCCTCCGATACTCTGCGATTCTCGGCCCACGAGTTCTTTCGAAGCACCAGAAATCGTCCTGGATAAGCTCTATGAAATTCATGAATCGCTTATTCATGAGAACACATTGGCCCCCCTAAATAGTTCCTTGAGGAGGGATGAACGAATAATGGCTCAAGAATCTCAAAAAATGGTGCTGCGACAGACCCTCGAATGAATATCCAAATCACCTTGAGGGCTTCACGTGAGTGGGCACTTTCTCAGTGACGGATGCGAGTAATCAAAAAGCCCCGAATGTCTGGACGTCTTCCCTGGGCTATTCTTGGATTGTCCCTTATCTGATTCCAAATTGGACCTTTCGCAAAGAATTCAACGAAGTGGAATGTTGCTTAGCATTTCTGAGATGCACCTGCTCTGTTCAATGGAACGAAGTGGGGACAAATCTGGAGGCGAAGAGGGACACGCCCTGTGCTTCAGTGCCCGTTGGTTGCATCCGTCCATTTTCTTCAACTCATTTCGTGTTTATTTCTGGACTGGTCAGCGTGATTGAATCCACATCATGCGTGCACCGATCTGCTCCATCATCGTATTTCCACCGATTGAATTCAATTTTAGAATTGATTTCAATGAGTCGTGTATTGGTAGGCAGATTACAGCTGTTTGTCAGTCTACCAGGAAATTCAGCCATCTTGCCCAGTTTAGTGATTGAAACGAAATTTTTTAAGTAGACAATTTGAAAAATGAAATGATGCTTCTTTTATATTGGCTGGACATTGAATGAAATAAACTAATCTTACCAAGAAACTTTACTAAAATTCATCCATCGATGGTTTTAAGAGCCAAGTTATTCTTGATAAACATGGTTATCAATTATCATGAGTCGGAAGTAGTGATGGACCTGAAACCAAACGTTTCGGCTTAAAGGGTAAAAACCAAAACCGAATTACACCCGACCACAAAATAATTTACACATAACTCACCTTAAAAATCCCTTTTTCTCACGAGATAGAGAACGCCAAACTATTTCCCTTTTTTAAATCCATAAAAAATAATTTTATCTCAATATGGTCCAGGTTTTAGAGCCAATAAACTCGAGCTTTCTCCAAAACTTCGTTCTTTCGAGGGCGAGTCTGTTTCGGTAAGCGAAATTCTCGCCGAAATTTCGTCCAAAAGCATTTCGATCGATCAGTAGCCACAAGTATGTAATGATGGTATTTGGTTTCAAAAGTGGCCCAATGTTTTAGTAACAGGTAGCCAGCATTGATAATTGATGTCTTTGTCATCGACGTTGCCATTTCTGGGAACGGTATTTCCTTTTCGGAATCCTTTCCACGTGGCACATTAGCCATTCAAAAACCAAGAACCAAAGAAAGTAATGCGTTCTAGAGCAGAAGATGTTGTACATAGAAAGAATAAAATGGTGCCATTTCCTCCATTTCGGTTGATTTCTTTGTCCAAGGTCCATTTACAAGGCCTGAAAGGCGGAATTTATGTGGTCATATCGGTCGGTGCCCTTTGGATCATTACCGAGAGCTCAAAATTGCCAACGTGATACCACTGTAAAAAGTCAAATGTCAGCCACCGATAGCTTTGTCAAGAGACTAGATCGTGATTTATTTTTGCCTATCACCAATCCTTTATATCTCTACGATGACTGGAATGTTTAAAAGCATTATTCCTTCGTTTTCATTGTTAGGGTGCGTGAAAACGATTGCCATCGTCACATCTCACAGCCTTGACGAGGTCGTCCTTGGTCTTGGTCTTTGCTTTATGATTCGATTGGGGGAACTAAGTGATCCAATCCCAGTGTTACTCCTTTACGTCCCAAGACAACCAAATCTATCGTTCCATCGTAGTAGCACCAACTCAAGTCAAGCATCCTTGTGATACGTCAAGCTTGCTGTGTTTCCAGACTTGGGAACTGATGCTCTTCGTGCTGAGTAGTGCTCGAGCCTAGGCTGTCGGTAGATCTTTATGGTTTCCCAAAAATGGTGACATTCCCCCTTCTCTTCCCAATGTTTTGGCTTCATGCCCCCCGCCCCCACGAAAAGAAAAAGAAAAAGATGACATTTATTTATGTGAGCCTCTCCTCGTTCTTGAGAGAAATTCCTAGCTTCGGAAGCTGCACTTTTTCTGCTTACGATAGAAGGAGTCAAATGATTTTTGATGGCAAACCAAAACTAGGACAAACCATCCGAAATCAGCCGTTTACCACAACCAGCAAAAACACACGAAGAAAACTTGTATTCTTGGGTGTACTGCCTTCCGAGATGGTTATCTGGACCAAAGTTTTGATTTCCAGCCACCGAACCACGAAACCAATGACTTGACAGTCGGACCCAAAAGCGGCAAAAACGGCCACGAAAAGATCTGTCGCTTGATCAGTTTTGACGTGAGGTGTCCAATCGGCATTTCTTTGGGCCAAACGCCATTAACGTATCACAACGATAGTATGGTCTACAAATCCGGGCGCTTAATTGGGCGAATTCCATTCAATCCCTTAGTCAAGCAAGTGTTCCATCCATCACAAGTTAAATTAAAGTGTGCCAGCTCATATGTAAATCGCGCAATGTTGAACAATGACGAATGGGATGCCTCATGTCTTCAGAGACATCGCTCAACCATCCAGAAAAACCTGGAACTTCGTGTTCAGACAACCCAAGGCTCAACGATCTGAGGAGGGTAATCACCAGTTTTTGCCTTTTTGCCCTTATGGCAGTTGCAATGCCAAAAGCTGGCTTGACCTCCTTCAGCCAGTGAGTCATGTGCGGTTTAATGCCAAGAACCAACACTCCTCCGGTCAATCTGTCACCAGTCTTCTGGCAAACCACATTCCATTGTAGATTAGGAGGAATTCATGCACATACTGGAACAGGGTGCGTTTTTTTCCTTACCGAATGTATGTACGAATGGGCCGATGGGCGGGTGGGTATCCATATAGATGCCTCATCTCAAGAGGAATCCGCTATTTGTTTGCGTTCGTGCACACAGATCTGCCGTCTAATAGGGAAAATAATGGTGTTTTCCCTCTCTCTCTTTCAAGTATTCTCGTTTTCCCTCCGTTGATTTAGACAGAAGTTTCTATATCCACTTATTAATGATGTGCCTTCCATTACGTTACTGTTATTATCATCATCGTGGTTATTGCTCGAATTATATACAACGGAGTTGCTGTTGATTCTCGAAAGCTGGGGCTCGTTTCATCAGCAATATTTTGGAACTCATTTTTGTGAATTATTAATGTTTCTGTTGCCAATTAACGTTAGTTCTTGGATTGTGTGGTTGTAGGCGAATCAAGATAAAAGATAAGCTTCACCAAGACAAATCTCTAGACAAAAGATGGAATGACATTTGAAATTATTAATGGGCGCAAAAAAGTATCAATTAGTCATCCGAGACAAGAGCGATGACACCCTTGATGAAACTCTAAAACACTTTCATTTCTTTGGAATGTCTCAGTCCAAAACCCAAACCAATCATTGATTACATGAGATGAGAGATTTTTGCAATAAGTGGGAAGATATCCCAACAATTTGTGGTAAAGATCACTTGACCAAGGACGTATCGATGATTGACGGCAATTTGTTTGCACTCAGGCAATCAATGATGAGATATTATGAAGTGCGCAGAATTTTTACTGTTTGTCCGGGAGAAGAAATTAGAAATTGGAAATTCAGGAGAAGACAAAATTAGGAAATGATTTGTTTTTGTTTACAAGAAGATAAAGATACTCTGTTAACATGTGATCAGGAAAGAGACAGTAATATTATGTTTGATGCAAACTATTCGACTCTAGTGAGTTATGTACATTATTTATGCTTCAGATTATAAAACCACGTTTCAAAATATATTGTTTTGAAGTGCTATCTTTTTTAGTAAGTATAGAAACAAAAGAAACAAAAAAGTAGGTCTTTTTACTGGAGCGCAATTTCATTTTTTTCTGTCGCAATCACCAATCAATGATCGTCAATCATTAATTCCTTCAATATGATTTAAAGCAGAGAGAGACATGTTTTAATATTAGGTTGATCAATCCGTCATTCAAACGTTGTTGAAAATGGACTATCCAAAAGAAAGTGTTAAGATTTGACATGGATTTGATTGGCTATTCCTCTGTTAACAAGAGTCGAATGAAATTAAGTTAAAACAGAAATGTGTTTTCTTTTCACAAAAAATAAGAAAGAGCACACTGGAGCGACGCTAATTACACTAAGCCTTTTATTATTCATTGGGACACCTTTCATGTTTCAAAAATTTTAGTTTCTAAATTCAATTTCATTTATAAACTGCACGCTTGCAATCCCATGTGCAAAATATAGTAATGCCATCATGGACCACTTGAAATTTAAAAGAAAAAAAATCACATTTTCCGTCCTTGCATTCAAATCTGACTCCTACATATTTGTTACATCATCCAATGAGATATCAGTGCCATCCATAGCGGACACAACTCTACCCGTCTATGTCCAGAATCTTCATCATGGGGTCTCAAAATAGCATCAAGAAAAAAGGGGGAGAGAGAGTTCCTTCCAACATTTGGCGATCCAACGTAAGTCACCAGTATTTTATCTCGCTTGATTGCCTTGTAATAGCTGCATACAATTTGCATTCCAATTCTCATTTGCCGGGATGAAAAATGTCTAATTTCATCTTCTCATATCTATTTCTGACTTGGTCCAACCCTAAACTTAATGGAACTCCAACATTAAGACACCATCAAAGCGAATTCCCGACCCGGGATCCAGTATTATAAATCCACTAGTGTCTACTACTTGTATTGTCTGTCTACCTATCTTTGGCATTCCCTTCAAGCCATGCCCGACCTAAGCCTCGAATTGGAAGCAACATTTCAGGAGGAGCTCGACCCAAGAAAGTTTGTGGTGCGAACGTATCAAAGTCATTAATCTTTTTCGAGCCTCTGTCGCTTTGTAATTCTTCCGTCTAACCTGACAATTCCTGCTTTGAAATTGGGACAAAACGAGCGACACACATCAGTTAAACATATTTGGACTCCGTTCATACAAACACACATGCATAATCATGATGCAGTTGGTGAGGGTCATATCGTTAGGTTTTGGTTCTGGTTCATGCTTTGCAATTTATCCACTAGAACCAGAGATTGGCCAAGTTTGTGCGAGGAAAGGGTACAAAATGAATTGAGGTTGGCAAAGCGAGAAACACAAGTTTTCTAGTGAGGCGTAACTATTAGAGAGGCGAGCTTCGTGCGAATAAGTTTTCCATGAGTTGCAAATGAAATAAATAAACTCGCGCTTGTCTGTGACAAAACTACTGGTTGAGGCACAGATTCGTGACGAAGCTCTTCCAAGTTCATTCGACACTTTTAAGGACTTGATGTTGTTTTGTTTTCGACTCAATACGTTCAAGATATGGTTTCTATGAACGTAATAATCGTGTTCCCTTATTTGTCCCATAGATTAGCAGTCATTATCATGTCAATATCCAAGACTATAAATAGAGTGTGGCAAAGGACTGAAGGATTGAGTACGTATAATATTCATTTTGATGGGGGCTTGAATTTTTCTTCTTTTTTTGGTGTTTTGACTGAAGCTATTTCACCAAATGCACAAGCACATTTCGGACATCCCTAGTAATTACATCCCTGAATCGACCATGTGGTTGCTTGTGCCAAGATTAGCTATTAAATGCCGACCCAAAACGACCGAGGCCGTCACTAAGACAATAGAGGACAAGCGAAAAGGATCCAGACATCCCACCCACCCATTCACAATGCCCTAATACATAGACATTGTCATTATCACCACCATCCTCAACTAAGGGGCTAGTTTTGCTCCGCGGTTTTGCATTGTTGACAGAGGAAGAGAGAAATGGAATAGAAGTGCGCCCAAGCAGGGTTGCCAGGTTCAAGAGAAGCCTCTCGGCCACTTTTGCTTTGAAATTCGGCCACTTTCGGCCAATTTTTTGAAGCCTTCGGCCACTTTCAGCCACTTTTTTGAAGCCTTCGGCCACTTTTGGCCACTTTTTTGAAGCCTTCGGCCACTTTTGGCCACTTTTTTGAAGCCTTCGGCCACTTTTGGCCACTTTTTTGAAGCCTTCGGCCACTTTTGGCCACTTTTTTGAAGCCTTCGGCCACTTTCGGCCACAAAAAGACATACAATTCCTTACTAAAAATGGCGTTTTCGCCTAAAACTAAAATCGATCTGTCAAATCTTTTTTCAAAAAAAAACTTTTTTTTTGAAAAATTCTGAAAAAATGCAAGTACTCAAACTATATAGACGTTAGTCGGAGTCACTTGCATGCTACATAGCCGCCGACACGACAGCTGACTTCAGGTTTGCCAGAAATAGTGGACGTAAAGCCATGCCATTGGGTAAAAATATGTGTGTTGTAGATGTGAAGTAATCAAACACAAGTGATCTGCTAATACATTAGATATAGGCCATGCCATTTAGAGCATGTTCAATCACCCTTGTTGGAGGTTATAAGAATATCAAGTCTGAGTAAAGGCTTCAGACAGGTCAGAACCTTAAATGTAAAGAGAACCTTCAGGATAATTTATGGATGAGTAACATATCTGTAAGTTGTGAGTCATGCAAGTTGGGTGACAGATGAGCTAAAAAAAACGCATTTTGTTGTTGACAATTCAAGAAAAGGCAAGATATTATTAAGTTGTTCAAGTTGTGAAATGGATGAGAGCGATGAAAATCCCCACTTTGATCCAGGGGACTTTTGGGGAAAAGTTGGTTCTTAATGCTTTTTTTAGGAAGAACTTGCGTTCTGATTAAGGTCCATACAACAGGGGATTCCGCGGGATCACTCTGGAGTGACAACTCCTTCCTGCAGTTTTTTCATCTCAAACTTGTATCCATCAGTTCAACTTGGTCCTACATACATTTGTATCGCGACAACCCCTCCAACAACCCTGATGGTCAAGACAGTGAGTGCAAGTAGAGGGATGGCTTGGCTGGCCTGAGTCAGCTGTAGTGTCAGCGTCTATGTAGCATGCTAGTGACTCCAACTGCCGTCCGAATTAACATTTGGCCCAGCCTCCTAAATTACATTCCTAATTCCAACATTTCCAAGTAAAAAGATACTTTACTTTAAAATTGTTATCCAATTGATATAGAAATTTCTAAACACAATGAGGTATATTTTTGATCTAGAAAATGAGAGTAATGATTTATTAAATGCTAGGCTGTGTGAGCTTGACTGGTCCACTTCTGATTAGTTTAACAGTAAAACAGTAACCAAATGGAGCCAAAAATTTCTTCAGAAAGAGGGTTTAATATCAAATGGAAGTCACATCAAACAAAAATGTCTACTAAAGGTGTTTCTAATTCCAAAATTGACCGTTACATCAAAGTTTGCAAGTGCCCAATTTTGGACACAAACTAAATGTTTTAAGCCTATGTATACCTAGATGTCTATGCTCTGGTAGGTAGAAAATGGCACGTTCAAATGTAGTAAGATATCAGACCAATGCAGAATCCATTTTACAAAAAATATAAACATTTTGCTTATCTTTTTGTTATTTTTGGCCACTTTCGGCCATTTTTGGATATGACCGAGGAAATAATTGTTTCTCGCCCCCAAGACCACCTATTCTTTGGAGTTAGCTCTTTGCATTTCTTTTTTATTTCGTGACAAAAAGATGCTTATAAGTAGGTTAAAAGCCCCCTCAAATGTCGATTTCCTGCTTTTTCCGCTATGAACAATGAAGATTGTACGGTCTAGGGCAAACAGCGCAGAACCGTGAAAGGTTGTGAGAGGATCGTCAAACACTTTCTGTTCTAGAGCTCAACGTCATCTCGTCTAAAGGAGAAGCTAGAAAATTGACCACCAGGGAGCATGACTAAGCTTAGGGGTAAACAAACAAGTCATGGCATTCAAACGGACGCTCCTTGACAAGGCCCTAGTGATACAAATTTTGGTTCTTTAGTGTGATTCATTGTTCCAAAATTGCTTCTCATATGCCTCTCAAGGATCGAGGTATTGGTGCATTGCAATAAATTGCACCAAACTAAAGAAAAAACTGATGTTCAAGTCCATCATCTTGCTTTGAACACTTTTGTAGCACATTCGTCATTTCTAAAATGTCGAAACCTCTACGATGCCATGTGCTGACATACATCGCAAGTGATTTTGACGTGAAATACCCTCGGTATTTATGCACACATCAGAAGCATCTCGAAACAATAAAAAAACGAGAGAAGAGACATCATGAGACATCACCTACGCAAGAAGTGCAACAAAGAAAACTAACGATTATAAACCCTTCGAAAAAGCAGATTAATCAGACATGTCAAAGTTATCGTGCTAAAAATCGCTCTTTTTCACGGATTTTCAGAGGATGTGTTTATTTTTTTGGAGAATTCAAAATTGGAAATAAGTATCTCTGTTTAAAATAAGTATACTTTTGAGACGAAACAAATTTATGAAAACTGCACTTGAGATATCTTTAAATCCACTTGATAATTTTAAAACCATTTCAACTTAAACAAGATTACATCATGAAGAATGCTTGCCTCTGTTAACTCTATTGCCAAAATATTAACACAAACATGTAAATCACAAAATAACACAGGTCTTCTTTGGCAATGGATAGAGTACTTGGGTGCCCGTTTCTATTTCCCTTTCTCCATGAACACATTATTCAAGAATATCAAGATTGCTGAGACTGGGAATGTCTCTCAGGATCTTTAAGGGACATTTGAATTCCATTTAAATTTCCTCATCCTTGTTGATTCGGTTGAAGGAAGCAACAGGAAAGTCAGCTAAGAGAGACACTTGGTCCTTTGTAGTTGGAGTTACTGTGAAGTAATCTCCCAATCGTTGGATTCAAACGGCTTCTCAACCAAATTTTTGGCCTCAACCAATGGGGAATACTTAAGGTTGCTTCAAGTGAGCGTTTTAAATCTTACCGCTAGCGGTAAAACAGGGCCGTTGGCTGTGCTGAGTTGGCCAGCCCATTTTGGCGAATCCAAGTTTTTCGCATTTAAGCGTCCATTTGATGATTCTAGGTCTCTGGAGACGATGGATATTTCACGTGAAGATGCCTAGGCTGGATTTGGGTCAACAATACGCAAAAATTATTTGCTAGAAAATGAAATAAAAAAAATCATAATTACCAAAAAGAAACATAAAAAACTATTTCATTTCTTTGTATGGGCAACATATCAAAGAAATAAATTTTATCGTTTGGAATCCACTGAACAATTTAGCATCTTTGAATTTTTATCTGGATCAATCTCAAGTCCACTTTTTGCAACAACGCTAGGCTTGCTTAATTGCTTTTAATTCAATTACCCTAAAAATAAATTTTGCGTATTATTGACCCAAATCCTGCCTGGGCATCTTTATGTGAAGTATCAATCGTCTCCAGGGACCTAGAATCATCAAATGGACGCTTAAATGCGAAAAACTTGGATTCGCCAAAATGGGCTGGCCAACTCAGCACAGCCAACGGCCCTGTTTTACCGCTAGCGGTAAGATTTAAAACGCTCACTTGAAGCAACCTTAAGTATTCCCCATTGTATCCTTATTTTGAATGTCAAAATTTGACTCTCAATTTAACTTACTCGACATCCATTATGGTGTCTAAAGTATCATTTAATTGATTTAAATGCAGTGTGCGTAAGAATCGTGGTTTGTTTACGGCTAAGCACTTCAGCACGCTCTGGCGGCGAAATAAGTGCTCTCCTCTCCCATTGAATTGAACTCCATATGAAATGTAGCAAAAGACATTTCTTAATAAAATGTGACGCTTGCTTGTCAAAAAACAACCAGATCTAATACTACCAAAAATGAGAGTTTGGTCATGCCTCGTGAGGCGATGCCGAGCATCTTTACCCAACCCCCCTGTCCATTATCAAGGTTCATAAAGAACACCACCCGTAGCACCCACAGGTAGCACCCCCTCTTTCCACAGCACCCCCTCGTTGCACGGGCATTGAAAACAAAATAGTAGTAATGTGATGGCTCCGAGATTTCCCGGGTTTTTATAGCACTACAAATAGTGTCACAATTTTATGAATATGCTACACGTGAAGAAGCGAAGAAGCGAAGAAGTAGGATACGAATTCTGAAAATGATTGGTTGAAACAACAGTATGGCGAAAATGCATTCGAAGTTGAAAAACTAATTATCAGCCATTTCCAACATAAGAATGTTCGTCATTCTAAGAAGCAATAATCAAATAAAATGAAAAACAGATTTCATTTTTCTACTTATTTCAGCTTTTCTTATTGAAAAATATACGCCTCACCAGATATTTTAAACAAACATCTTTTGTATTTGTATGTGTATATCTAGACCACGCTATAAATGCATATTTTTAGAAGTTTTATAAAATTACCACAATAAGGTTGCAGTGTTTTGATAACCCCATTTTCCCTCTACTAACGTTTAACGTTTAAGATAGAAATATTGCACGAGTTAAAAAGCCTCACCCTGCATTTGCTCTAACTGGAGTATAAGAGAGACATTTCGAATGCACCAGAGATCACGAATAAACCCATGAAAATGACTCTCAATTCCAACACGGTAGGTAAGGCAAGCTTTTCTCTGATTCGCTTTTCACAACGAGGCAATTAGCAATTCTCCACGAGAGAGGAAAATTGAGCTAATCTTCAATAAATCTACCGCTGATCCCCTCAAAATGGCACAGCAAGTAAATTGGCAACTTTTCTGGATTCATCGTCTTTTCTCAGCTGGCTCTGGGATATGTACTAAAATAGGCCCCGAGTCCTTGACTTGAAACCCAGCTTTAAGACCAGTAACCTTGGCAGTGTGTTGTTGGGATGTTTCTTTCGATGACAACCAAGCATCAGAAGAACATAAAAACAAATTAACCATCAATCACTGAGAGAAAACGGACCTTCGCCGGGAGCTTCGTCAAGCCTCGGACAAACTTGAAGACGGTGATTGGCTGTCTAAGCACTCAATTGGCAGACATACCTTCTGCCACATGCATATATCCACCACATACGGTATCTACTACGTAGTAGTTTAAGCACCTAAGATACACGTACTGTACACCAGACGGTTCTGCAACTATTGGATGAAATCAAATCTGCATAATTTGTGGGCAAGAGCATCATCAATATTATCATGGCGTCATTCAATTAGCATCAGAAAGATCTCACCGCCTGGATGCGTAAAAACTGAAAACATGGGGTAATGTATCTTTTTATTAGCTAGTGGAAAGTTGCAACGCTCATTTTCCGTCCTGTTTTTTTCCTTCGTTCGTTTATAGAGATTTTTCATACAAAACTCTGCTACTTTGTAGTCGTATTAATGCCACGATCTTTTTTAATGGGTCCTGGCATCACAAATAGTGATGGCTATGAGGAAAAAAATAATTGTCTAGTCTCGGAACCTGATTCTTTGAAAGTCGATCCTTGACTTAGACACTGCTCTTTCTTAGACAAGGCAATAGACACAACTCAGCCATTGGGACTCACTTGGGGTCCATTGAATAAAAATGGGTGTCACGTGCCATTTTCTAGAACATTAACTTAATTATAGAGCCTTTAACAATGGTTCAGATAAGTTCAATTGCTTGGCACAGGTATTGTAACATCACTCAAGAAAAGAGTCGTCGTGTTATCGGGAGCTCCGAGGCTGACAAGACAGTCGAAAACAAAAGTAAAAGGTAGAAAGAAAAAAACATTTTTATCACTGTTCTTTATACAGATTTTGAACACAACGTGCTTTATTTGAAACGTTCGACATGGCTCGTAAATATTAATCAAATCATTTTTCTTGAATGCTGTTTAATTTGAAATAAAATCAATGCGAAATTATTAACCTCCAAAAATTGTTTTAAGGTAAGTAAGTAGTTGAACTGAAATAGTCCAAAATCTGTTTTTCACTTTAGTCTTATAAAGTTAGAAATAAGGCTCATCAAATTGTCGATGGTCTCGCTCTCTTCAAAATTAAAGTCAACAACTGAAATACACAGTGATTTGTAAATATTACACTTCCCGGGCATGCTAACTTTTGTTAACCACTGTATTTTTAGTCGTATGTATGTACGAGTGATAAAGAAGCTAGCTTAGACGGTGGATGATTCTTGGCTCACAATGGCGGGTTTATGACTTTCGTCGTTTTTAGCTCCGACGAACGATGGTGCGGATGGGGTGTGCAATTATCACATTACATTTTAGGATCTGGCAACTACCAGCCAAGCAAGAGCAAGGCTGTAAATTCAGGCCATGAACCTTAAACCTATCCCTTTGCAATTTGCAAAGACTCGTCAAAGATATTTAACCCTTCACTTTGGCTTTATTTTATGGTTTCCCGATTTTCCACCGGTGCCTTTAAAAAGTTTTTTTCACGCAAAGAAGATTTCGGAAAACGGTGCACATTTGCGCTAATTGAACCAGATTAAATCGCACACTTGTCTAGCCATCTAGTTTATAACCCATTTAAGGGAAAAATATTGCGAGAAAGGCAACCACTATCTACCCACACCATTTCCGTTTTAGCGCCTCTTGGACCGCTAAATTAGAATTAGTGTGCACTTAAAGACCTTTCAATTTGACGTTTGGCCTCCATCTACTGATGAGCATTTCAGAGACAATCTCAAACTGCTAACGAAGTTTGATGCTAAACCTTTAAATGGATTCTTTGTTTGGAACATAATAGGTATTTGAGATGGACAGAAACAGTTTTTAATCCAAATGTCGATTTCGGTTGAAGCCATCGAGACCAACAAATGACAAGGTCGGTGAGAATCCACTGTGTTCTGCTACATCTGACAATGTTTAGTGAATGCGAACTCGTTTATTTATTAAAACGAGGTGAATACATTTAAAAATAAAATATTGACTAAAGAGTGCTTGAGCATGTGAGAAAGACATTATAAAAATGCATTTTATTTAACAACTAAGTTGTACTATTTATTCATTACCTTACACGTAAAAAAAGTTTGGACATCCAAAAGCCATTCATGTTTACGGAAAAGTTTTTGCTTTAAAGGCTTTTCATTAAGAGTCTTTATGGTTGATTCCCTCAATAAAATGGAAACCTCGACAAAGAAGATCGAAAAACAAGGCTTCTTTTATCCTTCTGGATATGCTTCTACTATACTTCAAAACTTCCTCAACAACCGCCACCTAAACCAGAAAATTGGTTGAATTAGAAACCTAAGAGCAATGGAAAACTTCAACACACATCGAGTTTTACGGTGTGTCGTGTTAACCTAAAACCACGCGGTAAGAGCTCAAAGCCAAGCTTGTGACAAAGAACGCGTAAAAACAGCGCAATACAACGCCAATTAAACACCCAGCATTGGGAATGATTTGAAATTTATGTCCAAAACTAGCAAGGGGTCGAACGAAGAGAGTTCTCCGCTTCTCACCAGTGGAATACTATGTACTATGCATGCTATTGACTTTGTACGACAACGTCTTTGGCATCTTTTCAACCAATGGTATTAGCATGAGAAAAGGCTTTGACATATTACCAAACCCCAAGACTTTCAAAGCAAAGACGGCCTCCTTCCTTGAATTGTCCGTAGTCCTACAAACCAAACAGTTTCTCATTCAAGAAAAGAAAAATCACAACTCATTGCCCAACATTGAGTTGATTTCTTGAACAATATTTGCACACATCCATTGAAAATAATTGTCAAAAGCCTGATGCCAGAATAAAAGACTAATGCCCTTTTGTGTTTTTTGCAAAAGAGTTGCGGGACCTCCCAAACTTTCCATTAGACTTTTTTTGAAACTGGCCTGAAGCTCCAAAAGCAGTTTGATCGAAATCGTTGCGAAATATTTGCATGCCACTCTTAAGGGTGTTCTTGTCTTTCGAGTATAAACTCCTTTTTCACGAATCATGATGAACTTCTGAGAAGTGATTATAAAACAACTAGTAACGGCATGCATTCATCTTTGATGTGAACCAAAAAACAAGCAGATACGAAACAAGTATTGTATTACGCCACATAATTGGTCTGCTGCGTTTTATCCAGTGTTCACTCTGCGTGAAAACCATAGTACGAGCTCCAAATACCAATATTTTAACAATATTTTTTCTTACTTGTTTTCTTAGATCTGTATCCCCTTTTCATTATTAGAATTGGTTGCAGCACAACATCTTTTTGCCTAACTTTGTAAAATGCAATCATCGATCGAATCATGTTTACTTGCACTTTGTGCCTGATTTTGTTTAATCATCAATATTCCATAAACATCAACGCCAAAGTATCATTAGAAGACAGAATATGATAGAAATGTTGCACGAGCAACAACAGTTCCCCTGTCAAAATTAGATGTTCTCATTAATGTGTAGTGTAGAAAAGTGCTATTATTGAATGGGTAAATAGGACATCAATTGTCTTCTTCTTATAAACCACGAAATCAAAAGTAAACGACAAAAAAAGTGTTCCTTAACGTTCCTCTTCTCAAAAGCTTCGGATGGTTAAAAACTACTCCTTTTAACAAAATGTTTCAAGAAGATGACACCCTCGGTGATTGTCCAAGTCAAGTCAGTTAGTGCAAGGAGGTCTATGGTTAGTGTGACAAATCAATGACTCGAGCTCGAGGGTCCTTGGGCAAAGGACATTAACGCGTATTCCCTTTCTCGAAAAAGATTTCAAGAATGATCTAACCACGGAAGGGGTTAGATTGGACCTTTGGTTTGGATTTGTCAAGGTACTAAATTATGTTTTTCTTTGACCCTGTTTACGGCCAGGAGAATTCTCAAAATTTCAAATTGGGTTCGACAAGCCTTTGTAGGTGGTTTCCCAAAACTGGACTATCTCTAAAATTGTGATCAAGTTTAGTGCTAGCAAAGAATTCACACTGTCCTCCGTTTGCAAGATGGAGGGTTTCGTGAGTGAATAATTTCATTACGCCGAGATTCCTAAGCGAAGTAAATTTTATTTGTTACTTGAAAGTCGTAAAATAAGCTTGAATGAGTTGAGACATAAGACATTGGTTGACAAATCTCTTAATAGGCGGCTCGTTGTGAGTGCATGTCCTCGGCATCTTCTTCCTCTTCTTCATCGTCAATCTCAAATCTAAAACGAAATGCTTAGAATTAATTTCACCATATGTTACTTAAAAATAATGGGACACCGATCAATCAGACTCTTTTCAAAATTGTTCATCATAAAAGATACCTTGCGAGCCATATCTATTTTTGAGCTTTTGTATGAAATGACAAGTTTAAACAGACAATCTGTCCTTCGAACAAAGGCAAAATGGTTCAAAGTACAGTAGTAAAAACAATCTTAATCAATAACTTACTCCTTTTCCTCCTGATCAGTTTGTTCCTCGTATTTTCTGCATCGTGCTTGGCAGTATGGACAGTACCAATAAAGTAGAACAATCAGAGAGATGACGAACAACCCATTGGGAATGGCAATTGAGGCCACCACATTGGCCATCGACTCGCCAAAGCTATAAGTCTCTAACACGATCCACGGATTCAATTTACTATAGTGACACGGAAACGTCATGGCCTGGTCGGAAATGTTTTGATATTTGTTGGCAAAGGCTGCACAATCGATATCCGGCGGATATCCACACCCTTTGATATTCACGAGCAATGGGGTGTCTTGCATGGTGGCATTCTCGTTCTCGTCATAGCGCATGAGATCCACCCACTCATCAACGTTCGACTCACTCATGCCTTCAACCCAGGTTTCAAGGCTATAAGCCACACGAACCTGATAGCACACGTACATATCGGCCGTGCAGCCTTCACGACAAGAACTCCATTTGCAATGGCTTTTTCCGTAGCGAACTTGCACTGAGCTCACTTTACAAGTGACGGGCGTGTCCACGAATTCATGCATGAGTGTGGAGATGGCCGGATCCAGGACGAAAGGAACCAAGAAAAGGAAGGCAAAGATGCAGACGATGCATAGTGTCCCCAAGATCAGGGATGTGTAATACTTGAAGTTTTCCAATTTTGAGCGAGTCTCGTCGGTCTCTGACTCCATTTTGGATGTGGGCAAAGGCTAGAGTGATTACGAAGTTTAAGGTGTGGTCTTATGTTCTGAAACGAGAGAGGATTTGTTTAGGGCTCTGTGTATAAACTAAGAATGAAAAAGAGTCAAATATTGCACGAATTGGGAGTTTCAGGTCCAATCAGACCTCTGAGAAAGGGGACCCATGGGAATTGATTATTCACTTCATGGGCGGTGGTTCTAACTTGCTATGTTGGCTTTCTTTTCATTTGGAAAATGTGGTTTGCTCTAGCAATAAATAATGTCAGCAATATGCTTTGCTTTTATTAGGACTCCACGAATACTCATATAATATATCTCAGGTTGAAAATGTACCTGTATAAAAGCATGTCTATAAATCTTGGGGCTCGTCTTGATCGGAGTAATCATTGGATTTGATCTCATATTGTAAGTCATCAGGTGATTTTGTGCAACATCGGAAAGTCATGTGTCCCGTATTGTCGATGGTCAATATTCGGGAACAAATTAGGAGGGATCCACAAGATAATACCAAAAGAGTTGACGGAATGACGAAGAGAAGAAGGAATATGTTCCTAGTTCGCGACAAGTCGAATTGCTTGACCACAAATTCGGAATTGTGTGGGGCATAATAGCACGGAAACCTTGACGGAGACGTGTCATTTCTGCCATCTTTGGCGTAATCATTGTAAAAACTTTTACATTCGTCTTTCAGTGTATTCACGCAACCTTCAAAATTGATCTTGAGCCGAGTTCGGTTGTGAATCATGATGTCCTCTTCAAAAGGAAGGAACACCCCATTCCGGTCCAATTTGTTGTAATATCCCAATTTCAGGTATTCGGAAGTTAAAACGGTATAGTTTGTCATTGGCCCAACCAGAGCTTTGGGCAATATTGTACCGTTCACGCAATCCCATGCTTTGATCGAATCTCCATCAATCCTTGGTTCCATAGCTGTACACGAAGCAATGAGTAAAAGCTCTTCAGAGTACGAAGCCGCGTCCCAAACCAATTCCTTGGTACTCACATCGAGTGCCCGCTCACAATGAGCTGTAACGATGTGATCGCCTGCTCGAAAGACCACATTTTTTTCTTGTATTGGGATATCGATACATCTACGCTCACAAGTCCAATTTTGGATCCTTCGACAAACGCCCATATTGCAATCATACATTCCGGAGAGTTCGACACATTCTCGTTTTTTCTCACAATTCACGGGTGGTTCAGCATCCTCCTCCCTATATGAGCAGGCATAAACATCCGTTATATTCCAACACAGACCATCCTCACACCGGAACATCTTATCCAGCCTCGTGCATTTGTGGTCCTTTTTGCAGTTCCGCTTCTCAATGGTGTTCAGGTCTAGACTTGCGCAATATTTGTCAAACTTGTCACGGCAACCCTGAAGCAACACATCCGTCCCGTTGGAGCGCACACTAACAAAGAGATGAGTGCAATCAGCCCCGCCCTTTGAGAGGCACCATTCGCTGCAAGAGGTCCATCGACACGCCTCAATGTCGCCCTCCACCTCTCTTCTTTCAATGGTTGTGCACATCACGCTGACCTCGCCAAAGCCTGATTCCATTTCTCTGTGTGCGGGTAAGTAGATGATCACAGAGAGGTAAATCAAGGCCACGGCACTCATGACTGAGAGGGCGAGACAAATGCACAGAGTTCCACAAGCTGCCCTTTCCTTGCGGTTCATGTAATGGAACTCAGCCGGAGGTTTGTTCTCGTCATCTTCCGAGATCATGTTGTTAGTGACTAAGATTGTTGTTCCACGTTATAACTTCGATAGGGCACTAGAATCCTTTCTGAAGCAAAGGTTAGCATCGATCGATACCATCGTCAGCTGTGGCTGTATCATGGAAAGCGACCAAGGCTGCACAATACGAGCGACGACGATGGCGTGGAACACCCTCGGCATGAGTATGTATAACGTGGAACTCGAAAATACGAGCCGTACAGTCTTCAAAAATGGGTTGACATAGGAACCGTGTTTTGGTGTGGGTATTGAAATGATAAAGGCTATGCATACTAAATGAGTAAAGCGCTCTTATGGGGATTTGAGACTGCTATCTTTTTGTCAAGGCCTTAGATGTGGCCTGATACAGTTTCAAACTGTCTTGACGCCAGATCACTATCCATGAATCGAATTCGAATTGAAGGATTGCAAAGCACACAGTCGAAAGTATTTTTTGCTCAAAGGTTGATTGATGGTGCGTCTCAAATTACCGTTTAGCGGTTGAGAACAACATTTCCGGATCTAATCCAGTATAGATGAACTGTGCAAAAACATTCTATGTTCTTCAGTTCCTTAGATTTGTATCTTGTCTAATAATAATGAAAAATACTTACTGTATCTAAAAGTTATTTATGAGGATGAATTCACGCACAATCACAAGAACACACGTTTTTTCTTCATTATTGCTGACCCAGAATTTTATTTTGCCCAACAATTTCTATCCTAACGACTGACGAAGCCTTCGTTTCGTTAGCTGTCAGGGGCTTTCTTTCCTCCTCTTCTCGCTTCCACCATCGTGCGTCGAGTATGGCTCCAAGCTGAATTGAACATGAAGGAAGCAGGTCCTTTTTCCAATGCTCGGCCTTGTTCAGCACTCTATCTACTGAACTCATGCCCGGGGACGCTTCGGCCTTTGGAAGTGCCTTTTGACTACGGTTCCACTGTTCGTATTGTCCAGGGACGACAAGGAAGCACGATACGAGAAAGGCTTTTGGCCTTTTCAAAGAATGTACGCATACACTCACGCATGTTCGGAGTCTTTAACTAAACGGCCACCACACTCCCTCGAAATGACCCGTTCGAACAAGAAGTATGCTAATTTGGGGGACGTGGTTTTCATGACTCTACTACCTACCTACAAACAAAGTCCTGAAGAATTGTTGATGACTCTGCAGATGGTTCAAATGTTGGTCGCATATTCAATCAAGAACCACGTGCATATTAGTTTTAACGTTGCAAATCGTTCAATCAATCATTATTCAAAGTTGGATTATTTGGAATATAATCTGGGATGTGTAGCAAGAAAAGATTGCTCCATGGGAATAAACGTAAGGAATTAATGTTTTATGGAGGTATTTTGACGCCTAGGGCAATCAGAATTGATCAAGTGTAATTTTTCATCCAAGAGCCAAACATTTAAGGGATTTGCAACAAAAATTTATCGTAAATGACATGATGATGAATGTTTGAGAGAAAGTAAACTTCTCTAAAAAAATACACCGTTTGATAGTTGGTGTAATTGTCCCCAAACAAAAGTGTGATCATAAATTTAATAGTAAGTCTGTGGTTAGTTGCCTCTTTGTTATTTCGATCCAACCTCATTTGGTGCTTTGTGTCCATAAATAGCATAATCTGAGCTACGAATGCTTGTACATAAAAAAAACCTCATGCCTTGGCGAAAAAATACACTAAAATGATAGCTTATTATTTTGCACCTCATAAAAACTCGATGTTTCAAAATTCACACACGAGTGACATGCCACTAAGGTTATCAAAGGTCTTGAGAACCAGCCTGGTCCTCTTCATTATCTTTCTAGTTGTTACGACATCGTCCAGACTTGATCTACGAAGTTAGTGTAGCTAGTAGTGGTGCAGATGCATCAGCGATTATCTAATGGGGGGAGTGGTGGGGACTTTTTAACCTGGGGTACAGACAAGCCCTTGTTATACATAGGTTGGAAAGGAGTGGTGATTGACAGGTTTTTAAACAAGAGATATCTCACTCATTGGACAAAGTTTGCTTCCAAGACAAACGCTTGTCTTGTGGAGACATGTCCACAGTTTTAGAGGTTCTACGGTTAGAACCGCATTTCTGATGGGAAGATTGACATTATGTGGTAAATGCGTGCTCATCTTCATGGATCTAAGCTTTGATCGATAACGAGATTTTGCACCTCCTTTGTTAGGGAGGGTTGATATGCAAATAATTGAAATCTAGTGTTAAAATTCTGAGAGTGCAAATGACTGAGGTATCAATATTATATGATAAATTCCCATGGTCAAGATGGTAATACGCACGCACGTTCATAATGTCTTTGAATGATTGCCATAGTCGTTGAATCGGGTAAACCATATTCGCACGGTCGAGCACAAACACCTGAATTCGATAGAGATATCTTGCATGGCGGTTATGAGAGCGACCATTATTTTAACAACCATGGATTCATTGATTTGAGGGTGAATATGCTGAGCTGACTTGGGGAACAAGTTGTCCTAAAATGCATTCTTTTACGTAATGGCCATGAAAAATTGACACGTTAACGGCAAATGAAATAAGAATAAGTGCAGGAATGGGCAGGTTTTTCCGCATTATGCAAAACTAACCAGTCTATTGTTGTGTAGACTTTACCCACGAGCTTGTTGTCAAGTCTGAATTAAATCTCAATTTCTTCGTTAAAGTTTTTTTTTGCTTCAGGTGGTTGAAAAATGTCCATGCATATCCGTTCTTAGGGCAAAATATCAACTTGCGTTTCAAAAGTAACGGCACCAAATGTCATTGAAGGCGACTTTTGCACTTCAATATTTATTGCTAATCGAAGTCATCCTCGTTCTTTTCCTGTGCTCGTGAGGCATGAGCACTAATCCATTCTGGAACTTTAAGTTTTGATTTATTCCAGCGTGTGAATTTGTGTCAACCTTAATGGCAATTCGAATCGAACCCCATTCAAAAATGAGTTCACGCATTAAATCATATTGTGAATGAGCAAAAAACACGTCTTGGTGGCTTCTCTCTTTTTCAATGTCTGTTGCCTCTTTGATTCGTTGTCTCCGTCAAAGTCTCTTTCTTTATTCGAAGAGAACAAAGGGAGATTCTGATCGAGCTTCTAATCTAAGCTTGTTCCAAATGGTTTTGGTTATGTCCAGGAATTTGTGGTAGTTTCGTAGGGAGCTCTTGGCTAATGCATTACGAGGACTCTCCCATAGAATTTCAGGAATCTTCAGTTGTTGAGTGCCACACCCATCGAGAAAAAGTGTGATAACTGAAGATGAGGAAAAATAATCGTGTTTTCTGAACATTAAAATGAGATAACCTGACTTTGGTGACCTATTGGACAATATGCCAGGATAGTAGGTACATCCCCATGACCCATGGCAATAATGTTTATCACTCACTCGAGCGAGGACTAAGGCAGTTGTCGTGACCGGTGCCAAAGTCTTGCTTGGCTATTTCCACGCAATATAAATTCAAGATATACGACGAGTACATTAGAGCCGATTGCCCACAGGGATGGACGATCAACTGTGACGGACGTTAAAATATGACTAGTAAATTAATTTCCTCGATATGATGCTCTGAGCCGTCTGCTTGGAATAATTTATCTTCCATGGGCAACATGGATAAACTGTACAATAAAGGCATCGGAGATGAGCTATTGAGCTCAACACCACAGTCTCCGTGCTCGACGCACAATCAATGAATATTTTCCCCCTGTTGAGAACCATCGATGGATATCCTCACGGAGAATGATCAAGCTCGCCTAAAGGGAGAAGAGATATACAATATTGAGTGTCAATTTGCCCAGGTTATGAGATCTTCCACTCGGTAGGGTGTCATCATTGATCGGGATGACAATGATTCAAGCAAGCTCTTGGTAAGGAATTTGAGCTCATGGACGACTTCAAGTCAGACCACTGGAAATGCCACTTTAGCAGAGTGCATTCCATAGCAAGAACTTTGGGCACGGCGACTCATTGCGTCACATCAATTGAAGAGTCTTCGTTTGCCCCCAAAGCTATCCAATTTTACGACTGGGTGTCATAAGCCCCTTGAGTAATTAAGCACCCAAGCGATGCACTTAAGACGTCTTTTGTTCTTGGTCCTATTGACACTGAGTTTCAAACATTATATCAAGCACAATAATGGGTCGCATGTTAACGCACATAAGATCGATTTGTTTTATAGTATACTCAACTCTGGTCTTACTACATAGCTGACCTCAAGTATACTTAACGTGAAACAAACCGATGAGTATAGCAATTGTTGTGTACTCACACAATTTGCCCATGCAATTTCAAAGTAGAGGATAGCTTTGCGAGACCAAAGATAGATTTGATACGCTTTTTTATGCCAAAACGGGGGCAAGGAGGGTTTCTGTGACAGATATTTCAAAGCCGAGCTGAATTTCATTGGTACAGTATTTGCAATTAATTAAAACATAAATGGTGGACCTAGTTCTTTCCTAGTTTTCAGAATTGAAGACAATTTGTCATTTGTGGCTCAAATACACTAAACATATAGTATGTCATAAGAAAATAGGTCTCGAGAGGTCCCGAAAAAAAAAAACAAGATGTCCTCGGAGCTTTCAGAATTAAAGGATACAAAAGGCGTAATCCATAGTTCTATTGGTATTGAAATTTCCTCGAAAATGTTTTTGAAACAGCAGCATTTATTCTTTCAATGTCTTTTTTCGTTTCCGTGGCGAAAACTTGCATCTTAATTACTCGTTAGGAGAATAACACAAATGAACATATTGGAGCATCTTTTGAATTAAAAGTGATAATTGTAGAGAAAGTCCGGGACACGATCCAATCCGTTTGGTCGTTCTAGTTATGCTTCCATGAACTCTTGAGAATGTTTAGACCAAATCCTATTTTCCTTGAAGCGGCTTATCTATCCGATTTTTTGGCATCAATTTCAAATCGAAAAAACAGTAGTGTCTCGAACACATGGACTGAAATGACGTTCTTGATAACATGGGAGCGTTGTGGGTTCTTGGGTTGAAGTTGGGCAATTTTGGCAGGGCCTTCATGAGCGCGGCTTATTATTCCCGTTGAAGTTTTTTTCTTTTATGCTTTTGCGTAGTTGGTTGATCCGTGGACAAGTCCATTGGTAGGAGTGGCCATTGAGTGATGAGGGATGGATTTGCAAGCGGAGTCGATGTCTCTTATTCTGCCTTGTGTCTTTTATTCACAATTTTCTATTGATTCCATACCCATCCATTGGTTCGTTGTATCCGGGGGTGGTGGTGTTGAAGGAAGAAGGCTCATTCATTTGTCTGATTGACGCACTTTTTGATGTTTCCGAGCACGTTGGAAGATGATCAAATCGTTCCTCTCGTCGTTTTCTTCAAGAGTTCCCGCTTAAAGTTGAATTGGATTCAGTTAGACTTGAAAATCTTTGAGAAATCGACTTTCAGTTCGATTTTGAACGAGTCCGAAGGCATTTGTTTAGTAAATGGGCTTGAAGTTTAACTGTTTAAACTTGTGTTTAACAACACAGGCCCAGTGTTTCCACACAAACAGTTTTTTTATGGTCAGACAGCTTTTCTCAACGCAGAATGTAGCAGATATGGGTAACTTAGGCTTATTTCACCCTCGCTGAAATGGGCGCACTGAGTCACAGCCTCTAATCTACAGAGCGCGAGTGCAACACAAAGGTGCACTCGTGCCCTTAGAGTATACTTAAAAATATCTCTGCCGGAAGAGTATACTTATCTTGAGGTTTGTTCAATTATTCCGCATGTTACGACCAAACTAGAATTAGAGTATACTCAAGCGCAATTATAGTATACTAAACACCATGAATTATATGCGTTAACATGCGACCCAATAATTGACTTAAAAATCGGTTTGACAGATGAAAGAACTTTGGTGCCACTGTTATGGCTTAAAAGGATTTTTCTTGTGAGCTGGTGGACCGGTGTTCATCATTTAAATTTGGAGCATATAGACGCAATTCAATGAAAACCGAGACGTGAACGGCAACGGGAGAAGGAGGAGAGGTGCGCAAACATGGTTCCCTGAAGAACTTCATCACGAGAAGGATCTTCCCATTGAAGGCGCGCTTGTTGCGCCTGTGAGGGGCAACAAAACAACACACGAACCGTCAAACTTCAGTTGAGACTAGGGAATCCCTGTGAACGTTGCTTGGACCGTGGGTTTCCATTTACCAAAACGAATCTCGTGATTGAGTCCGTTTTTAGCGGTCAAGCCTCTCCACTTGCTCGAGTGGGTGGAAGTTGTGTGGGTAAGAGCATCAACACAAAAATACCGTGCTCGTTGGACTCATCCCGAATCTGGTTTGTGCTCCGCACCGATGAACTGTCCCTGGTACGACTCTTTCTTGGAGAGAAACATGTTGAGGATTGGATAATCATAACTGGTTGTCGGTCGATCGGTCGGTCGTTGGTCCGTCAAAAAGACTGCGAGATCTTTTGGGTGGGAGTGTGCCCACAACCCCTCTGAAGCTTGTCTCTCCATCCATCCATCCATCCAGTCAGGCAACTACGTACTGTGATGTCATTGAGGCTTGCTCTCAGTTGAATTAGTGTGCTTGCCAGACAATCATTAGTGGGTGAGGATGACGCATCTTAGAGGGATACTAATAGCAGTGAGTACATCAATTGAATAAGTTTAATAACTCTCTTCTTTGACTGTTACTAAACAAACATTAACCAAGTGATTTGAGACTCTTGTGAAAAGATCCTTAAATGGTGCTCTATCAATTGGCAACCGTTACCACTACTTAATTGTAGCACGCTTGCTACACATTACAGGGAGCTAGCAATAATGACAGACGATTTGTCAAGTTCCTGGTCAAGAACGTCCGGTAATGTTTTTCCAAGCAACCCAACGACTTCTTCAAACGTATTGTCTTAAATGAAGATCCTGTTGCAACGTGATTCGTTAAAGGAAATGTCAAATCTTAAGGTTGTCACAAACCATTGCGCTTCTTGTTTATTTCAATGCTTTACACACCTTTCAACATGCAAATGTTCCGATTCATGATCGAGAATCTACTCTTAGATGCATAAAAAGCACAACTCTTACAACTAGGAGCCAGGGTGGGATTGAATTCCCAAAAGGAACTCGAAATTGCTCTTAGCCAAAGGACTTTTGTGATTTCACGAGAGCCCTTGAAAAATTGAAGGGCCATCATCAGTCCATGATAATGAGATAATGACAGAGAAGTGAAAATATAAACTTGGCAAATGTTTGGCAAGTCGGCTCAATTCAATCAGTTGAGGAAGGGATGCCTGCAAACCAACTAGAGACACAAAGAAAGAAAGTTCGGCATCCGGCATCAAGCCTAATGAGTATGTCCTCGGGAATACAGATATTGATCGTCTACGTTCTTCTAGTAAATTGGTGTGCAAAAATAGTCCTTGAACCACAATCAATACCATTGAAGTGTGGTACTTTCAACAAGGAGTAAACTCGAAAAACTTCCTCAACTTTGGTAGAACCGTCAGTCCCTTTTTTCTTTCATTTCCAATGAATGTATCAATGACCTTGTCTCTTCTAATCTTCTGGAGCAATAATCAGTTGCTATTAAAGATATACCAACGAGTATGTTCGCATGATGTGCAACACTACCTGATTAGCATAAATTCCAGGCTTTTTTGATTTGAAGCGACGAAAACGTTGGTTTAGAGCTCATCCTTTCGCTTCCATTTAAACGAGAGTTTTGTAGTTGAACGTCAGTTTGTACTTGCAACGTATTTCAAGTGTATTTTCCGACACAGTTAAATTTTTTCCAATTTGATAACAATGAGCCGTACACGAAAGTTGACTCACTGATTTCTTTGTCAATTGATCAGCATGAATTGATTTTCAACTTGTCATCACTTTGAACGAAACCACAATGACAAAGCCATAAGAAGGCCACTCAAGACTAAGATCTTGATGGTTCTGAATAGGTCATGTGTTATGTACTTCAAGCCAAATCTTTCTAAAGTGCTTGATGTCGGATTCGATAATGACCATTTCCTACTTAAAACAGTATAACAGGAGATCCCTTGGGAGGAAATGAAAGCAATAACAAACAATTTTACCAACCCTACTGTCGGTTGCATGACTTCAAGTAATCCAGAAATCTGGATTCAAGGCTAATGTCTCCTTTCAATTGAACAATCTTTGGCGTTTCAAAAAATAACCGAATAGCATCTCATGAATGAAGCAATTAAAAGGTATAAATAATGTAACCAATACAAGGGGTCTACATTTTTTAATATCAAGTCAAAAACATTATTCTTTGGTTGCAAAACCAATTGCTTACACCTCAATTCAAATTATTCAAATCATGAAGGAGAAGATTTTACCCATTGAAAGGGATCTCGGACTAGCTATTTTTTTGACTCTTATAATGTATATGACTTTTACAAAAAGAATTGTAATCGATAAATTTTAGATGTAGCACTTTCATCAAGTGGGCTTATTTTTTGATATAGAAACAGCTTCCCCTTGACTTACATGAGAAACTTTTAGCTCCCTCATCTCTCTTTTCTTTATTGTCGAGGTCAACCTTTTCACTCTAATGATGCTTTGTTAGAACCCATAACTGAGAGGGTGAACATCTCGTTTGGATAGAACATGACTTCCAATTAATTGGCTTGACACCATTACGAATGGTGGGTGCAAAGGAAATGACACCCTCTTGAAGGTTTCAGCATCACCACAAGTAGCTACAGTACCTCGTGCAAAAGTTCGGTTGTTGGGTATGGTCGTAATCGAATCCACCAATGAAAAGGTAAATGCCACGCAATTCATCCACTAAGCTCGATCAACTATGCGGCTCACTGTCCCGATCCGCTGTAGTAGGCTTTGTTGGCTTTTCTAATCATGACGTATATTGTTCAATTCTTACCTTTTGGCCTTCGTTGAATCTCGAGTTCAACAGGGTGTTTGTATTTATTCCCGAGAATGGAAGGATGCTCTAGCTCTAAAGCTACCATCGTACCTACTGTACCTTCGAACGTACAACACTAGTGTGGACTGTGGATAGAGCACAGCACACCAGGGACAAACGAGCACGAGGTCGTCGTCTCATTCACCGTTTGATTCAACGAACTTAGACGATGATGATGAGTAAGTAAAAAATCGCCACATTCAATCAAATCTCGATCGTGTTTGGGCTTTAGGTATTCATCATGGACTTTTATAGGCAAACCTAAAGATCAAAATCCTTCAGAATGCTTGAGCTCTTTCAAACTCGAACTTGGATCAATCACATATCGAACTACCAGGAAATCGCTTTAACTGGCTTTGACATTTCTTCATTTTTCTTCCTCTGGCTTATTTGAATCGTTGGTCGATGTTTTATTTAAGCAGATTTTAGATCAGTTAAGTAGTACAACCATAGTGCATTTGAAAAGAATGAGCGTGCAAAAGCGCCGATTATGTGTTTTAAGGAAGTCCGATAATGATAGGAGTTAGAACTAAGACAAACAAGTCCTTCAACAATTCACACTTAGAGTCGATGATAAAACTTGAAACCTTGGCAGACCACATCCTCTCAAATCTGATCAAGAATAACTCTTCATTAGTTTTTTTTCTTCAAAAAGTCGTTCGTGCGTGATGAAGTGGGCATCCACTTACTTGTCAATACCTCGCGATCTTGCTCTCCCTAAAATGAAAAAGCTTCTCCGAAATGCTAAGTAACGTCTTCTCTGGCCTTTTCCACATGCACATCAACGAGCTTCAGTCTCTCCCTCAATAGATCGTATGAACAAAAGAAGACATATACTGCCCATATCAGTCAGTCTGTAATGGAGAATGACGATGCACCGTGGGAAAAGATTGCTTTCAAAATGACACGAGTGAAATGAGAGATCCATAAAAGTTTACAGGAACAAAAATGTTCAAACTTTTCTCTTGAATAATGGACCAGAAATGGTAGTTTCATGTTCATCTTCATCTTCAGGAGTCTCGTATTTTTCTGTTCATTGAGCCAAGCTCAAGAATTCTCAGGATTGACATATCCCTGGCATTAATTTTTAAAAGAACTGTGAATTCACGCTTGAATGGTGACCTATTTCACATGCGAGAGAATATGAGATTTTTTGTTCCCTTGAATGCATTTGGTGGCAACATGTCATGCAAGCTTTGACATATGTACTTTTGGTGCGTTTGATGCCATTTGGGGGCATTTTTTGCTCCTGGCATTGCACACCATCCAAATTTGGTCTTAATTCCTCAGAATTCAGAGTAAAATGGAGATCGGTTCTTATCGCCTTATCGTCGATGATCGTGATGATGATGATGAACAAGACGTTATATTGATGTGTGGAGAAGCATGACTAGACGCCCAATTGATTGGACATCTGTTTCAGCACAAATATGGCACTTGTTATTCTAAAAGCCTGATTAATATCTCTTGAGGCTCACGAGTGCCTAACTGCGTTCAAGACGGTTTTGGTTTGAAAGGACTGTACTAGTATTGATTGATCACCAATCCGCCACGTGGGCTTGATGATACATCTCAAAGGCCCTTCATCATTAAAACACATGCTCCAAACCTGATTTGCCCGCACAAGAGCAACAATGATCCCAACTTAAGTGAAGATTTGAGACTTACATGTAGTGGATGGATGCCAGTGATTTCGGTTCCATTCTCCATCCAAGTAATGACGGTTGACGCGAACAGATTTCATTTCGTGGTTGATTTGATCACGTCAGCACGATGGCGGTCTAAATCAGGCGTGTCGGTCGATTTGACGTAATTAGATACATCTCGATGTGGGTGTGAACACGAGAGACCGGAACTGGGCAATCTTCTGGGACACTTAGTCTTAAACACTTCTTTCTTTTTATTTGGCCAAATCTACACAGGTTGTGTATTGTGGTAAATTACACATTTCTAGGGGGTTCCACTGAGAGAAATTGTTCTCATTAGCACTAATAACCAGGTGATACATTCAAGGTGTTTCTATTTGCCGATCCTGAGATCAATTAAGCATCTCAACGCTTGGCTTGGCTAATCGACCAATCTAAAGTGCATTCATTGGTTTACACTTGCTTTGTTTAATCAGTGCATCTAAGACCTATTCATAGAATAAGTGTATGCGATTCAAAGTGGTGTTGTTGCGGTTGCCTTCTGACACAAAGATGCCATAGTTCAAGGCCGTTTTCGCTGAAATGAACCCCCGTTGGAGTCTAACAACATGTCTCATTATACGTAGCACACACCAAGACGAAGAAGATGATCCACCTTACCTCACTCTTAAAGGGCTATCCGAGCATTCTTTCAAAAAGATGGCTTGCTCTTCATTCGTGTCATATCCTCTCTTTTTTATTTTCAAATCCTAAGCAAGCAATGTTAACCATTAGAACGACAGACAGCAAGCTTCATACAGTAATTCTATTCAGAGGATGACACCATCTTATCACGTTCTTTGTCCAACATCAGTTTTAAATGAAAGTTGTACTATCGGACTAGGTTTCATGGAATTCTCTTAATTCAATAGTATTACCACTCTGGTTTGAGTGCACTCTCGCTTTGGCAGTGTATTCTATTTGAGCAAAGGACAATCTCGTTCTAGACCGCAAGGAAGTTGAATGTGGCAAAAGACGACTGCTTGAATGAAGACGACTTGCCGCTTTGCTGCGAATAGCGACATTCTCCAAGTGGATGGATCCTCTGCATAAACAGACCTTTATCGAGCTTTATGCACAAGACATGTAATAAATACCGTGTGGGCTTCAAATGAAGATATCGGGGGTTCTTTGTATCTTTTGAAAACGTGAGTGACTGAAAGTAGGAGATGATATCGACCAAGTCAGATAGTCGGAATTGAAAGGAATTCAGGCGGGATTTATGAATGAACGATGGAGGAATGGTAGAGTAAGCTCTGAATTCAATGGAACAATTATCCATTTTTGACTCAAAAGGCGAAGAAAAATAAGAAGCCCCATGATTTGGAGATGAGCCCACAATGTTCTGCTTGAAATGGGATTGGCCGCTCGTTTTGGGGTGAAGAAGAAGATTGGATCAATTCGTGAAGTGATTCACGTTTTTCTGTGTAGTGTTGGTTGGACTTGCCAATTTGGTTGCCAATATTCTAACTGGTTACATCATAGAACGACTTTGATGCAAAGTTGGATGCTTGTACCATAGAAATTGAGACTACATATGAAAGTGCTAGAATAAGACATTTTGAATATGCATGTAGGAACTGGCACTCATCAGTTAGAGCGCAAAATTGAACGAAGCGGGCCAAGTATGAAGTTGAACCAATCCATTTAACGACCCACAGTAAAATGCTAATTCCCTGATATTCAAAGCCAAGCGGGAACCAAGAGCACTAAATCGAAGGACGATGACAACAATAGAAAGATTCATTGCCCTCTCTGATACGTACATGGATAAAGGGATGAACACGACGATCAGTAATAGTGGTTACGTAAATTAGCCAACGATGGCATGCACAAGACGCTCAAATCACTAACCACAGAACCCCTGTCCTACACAAAAGAAACATGTGTTCGTACCACGTTCCTAATCAGTAAAAAAAGTACGAACACAAACACATTCCACACACTCCATTCACCCCTTGTTTTTCTCACTTTTCAGTCGCTTCTCTTAACCCCCGGGTGGCTCCTCTCCCTAGTCGCATGTGATGCCACGCCCATAACCAAAAATAACAACAACAATGCGAATCAACAAAATGAGATTAACCACCCCTACGATCAGTTTCACATCCAAACTGACGAGGGGAGTAATCGCTTCTTCAAATACCAGACCAAGGGCGGGCAGTTCCGGAAAGAGACTCGCCTCGACGATGGGTCGGTAGTGGGAAGTTATGGCTGGATCGATGCCCACGGCCTCCTCAGGCTTTGGGATTATGTGGCTGATAAGAAAGGATATCGCATCGTTAAGACCAGAATACTTCGATTTGACGACGAAGGCGAGACCCCTGAAGATAACCGGATAGCTGGAGAAGACGCCAGTGTGACCACCCACGCCAAACCCAGAACAAAGTCACGTGCTTTATTCGATGGAGGACCCCTGACCTCCAAAGTAATGTTCGACTCGTCTTCCTTTTCGGGCCAATCCACTGTCACCGATAACGACAACGACGGCGATATCATCCACGATGAGGACACCGAGCAACGGGAAGTACGAGAAGACAACGCCAACAACGACGTTATCGTTAAGCAAATAGTCATTGATCAGGAAAACCAGGAGAGCAAGAGGACACCCACTCTAGCCGAACTATCAAGCATGCATGCTCGGTTACAAAGACGGATTGCTGGAGCCAACGGTGTCACACATATTCAAGTGGAGCCATTGTTTGACGACCATCAACCAGAACCCAATGAAATATTATTGCCCGACACAACAACCCAGTCCCCATCAGGTCAGGAAGCCCACGAGGAACTACTCCATGACAGTCGTCGTCGTGGGTTTCAAGAGAGTGATGAATCGAAGGGGGCTCCTCAACGACACGGTTTCTTCAAGAAAATCGAGCCTCGAGGTGAAGGATCTCGGCTTCAATACACTCCTCGAAGGGCTGCCCAGATCAGGAGGAGGAATAAATCTGCCAGAAATAGCCAGACCCATCATATATCAGGCGACCGAGGAGGCAAATTTGTTATCGTCAAACGGAAACGACGGCCGTCTAATCCTGAAAAATTGTCTCCTCACGACAACGATCTCTCGGTGAATTATGAAACCGAGAACACTTTCCACATTGAGAAGCAATCTCCCAATGGTGGACAAGAACGAAGGGGAGAATATGGGTATATTGACCCATTTGGCATCCGTAGAGTGGTGGTGTATTCTATTGGTGAGGAGGGCAACCTTGTCAAGATCAAGGAAAATGACTTTGTCGGCCAAAACACCTACTTTGATTCGTCTTAATCAACCAACGTATCTAATCAAATCATTACTTTGCCCTCACACCAGTTTGATCTCAGTGTGGTTGATCTTGCATGAAAATTGAAGGCATTAGCAACTTGAGCACTAACTTTTTGTACCCGCATGTTCTTGAAACCGGACCCGGAGATGGGTCATCATCGCCTTTGTCAACGCAATCAAAAGATATATCTTGTAGTGCCTATCTACAGTACTTACCGGTTCATTTCAACACTCATTCATACATGAATATAAACAAATGCTTATACGATTCTAGTCTCCCAATATCGAGGGGGTATATTCTATATTCCACGACATATCCGCCATGCGTTTTTAAACCTGAAATTCAAAAAGAAATAAAACTATATGGAATCTGACATACGTGTTTCGCTACTCATAATTCTAGTGCTTCATGTGCCAGGTGGCGGTTTCCAAACCCCTCGATCGAGCTCCTGGCACTCTCGACAACCCTCAGTTACAGTACCATATTCAGCCTGACCAAGGCCCAGAAAGGTTCTTCCGCTTTCAAACCTTGAGTGGCCAATATCGGAAGGAGAAGATTTTGCCCGATGGATCCGTTGTAGGGAGTTATGGATGGGTCGATCCCAATGGCGTGCTTCGTCTTTTTGACTATGTATCTGACAACCTTGGGTATCGTATCGAAAAACAACAACTGTTCAAGGTAAGGACAGGGATTGAAGATGCCTAAATCTGTAGATTCAATTTCCATTGGACATGTTAAAAGGTGGGTAATCCAATTGAGGACCCTGCGATCTTGGAAACTCGTGGTGGAGACTTGAATATTGGGTTCGAGGTGTTCCCTTTGGATTTCGAGTCGGATCCAGCCTTCAATGGAGTAGAAGCAACTCAAGGAGGCGTGCCGTTGGGAGGGGCTAGTGGATTCCGATCTATTCATGGACCGGATGGAAGTTTTCATTTAACTCCATCTTACCAAGTGGCCAGCCTAACCAGCACCAATGATCCAGCTAACCCAATTTCTAAGCACGGTCAAGCTACATTTTTTGAAGGAGATCCTATTCTGGTTCAACCAATCCGAGAGGAACCCACGGTATGAGCTCACTGCGATTAATTATGATTTTGACACAATCCATTTTTATGTTAGCTATTAATAGGGCACGTAAAAATATTTGCAAAAAAGTGACTAAATATCCAATATACAGTATATATTTTTCAAAAACCCAAAATATTTGGAAAAAAGCGAGATATTAAAGAATTATTTTTTTACAAGTCTGTGTCTGTGTGCACCGATTTTCCAAATTTTTTTCTGGTGAAATTGATGCATTTGGCCGTTTTGGGGGCAAACTTGACATGTATTTGATTTAAACAAAACAATTTTTAATTTGCCTTAATAGATGGCGCAGTTTTTTCGTATATGACAGTAGTTTTGATTGCGAATGTCTAATCTTAGTACAAATGCCATTTTGTAGAGATTTTTGTATTTTGGTTTCATTTTGGGAAGGCTCTTTTGAGCATTGGTCTTCATTTCTTTTTCCTCAATTTTGCCTGAAATATTTTTTTTTTTGACTAGAATATTCGTGAAAATATTTATTTTTTCTTGAAACAGCCAAAATATTTAAAAAATCGAGGAAAAGTGGAGAAATATTTTTAAAATGTTTTATATTTTAAAAAAATTATTTCCGGGCCCTAGCTATTAATATCTTTCAAATCAGTTTGTTCTGTTTAGTATGTAATGTGAAAGGTTTAAAATCCCTCCCTCGATGAAAGCAAAGCACGAAGGACAAAGCCTCTTAATTTTGGAGCTATTTGAATCTCAAACTTTTTTGCGTTTTTCTCAAACGTTGCCAAAATAATGGCATAGATTTTAAGACTAATTTCTCTCCATATTGCGGTTATGTTTGAGCACAACAATCTGTGTTGTGTTGAGTTTAAAAATGAAAATAAGTCATACCGAGTGAGTAAATCAAGGCCAAAAAGATTTCCCCAAGAAAACCAAGCAAGTTTGCTTTAAATTGTTCTAGATCATTGACTTCTATTAATACTAGACGGAGTGTAAGCCTAAAAATGTGTCTCCGGTCGCCAACTGTTGAGCGGACAAAACTGCGGGAACATTTGAAATGAGTGACCATGCAAATGTCAACCATGCAATTGATGAATCAAATGTGGAATTGAGTAATGTTTTGGGTCATTTTTTGCTATTGCTAGTCGTCACTTTCTCGGAAGAATCGAAGACCATAGAGGTCCCAGAGTGGAGATTCCAGGGCAGGCTGGTCGTAATATTTCATTGTGGGCAGCAAGGGCCGTTTTTCATCAGCGACTAGTTGAAATTTGCCCAAACAAACGTATTCGTAGAAAGCAAAATTTTGAAAAACATTAAAATATGTGGCCATGATGCCTCTTGTCTACCCTTTGCTTCTCCGAAATTATGCCAAGGTGTTCAATGAACATGATATGAATTAAATCACACAATTAGGGGATTTGGCATTGAAGATTTGTCTTGCGCACTTTCATTTGTACTATGATCTTCCACTTGTTTGGGCAAGT
The DNA here is from genome assembly GCA_010645155.1 of Tigriopus japonicus. Classification (NCBI taxonomy): domain Eukaryota; kingdom Metazoa; phylum Arthropoda; class Copepoda; order Harpacticoida; family Harpacticidae; genus Tigriopus; species Tigriopus japonicus. The sequence goes on along the minus strand of JAAGOF010000121.1, from coordinate 279,312 downwards.
ATCGTACAATATTCTTCGGAAATATTTGACCTTTCATGCAGTTTCAGGAGTAAACAAGCCAGACAAAATGACGACAATGACCTCTCTATAGACCTCTATGCCAAAGACGCAATCTAGTGATTATATTTATAGTTGATCTAAGTCCTAGATACAAGGGACATCTACCCTCGCCCGAAATTTGTAAAATGGAATCTAGTTGCGCTCGTTTCTCCGGAAATGACGGTCACGCAACCTAACCTAATCATAAATGTTTTCCTGGTTTTCCTCCTTTCAGGTCGTAATTGGTGCTCGACGAAACCCGCCCAGAGAAGTGCCTGCCCCAAAGAGGTCTCCCATTGTCATTGGATATGCTGCAAATAATGAGGAAATCCGTCGACCCGCTAACGCGGCGTCCACGAGAATTACCTCTTCCAATGCGGCTGCTTCTCGACAATCCAGCTCTTCTAGTTCGAATAGAAGACCCTCTGGAATTGTCATTGGAAGAACTGCCAGGATGTTAGCCATTTGAAAAATTGCATCAAATCCAAGCTTAAAAAGTAACAACTAATATTTTAAAGGGAGGATAGTTGGAAAATTCGGAAGGTCTTATCCAAATTGTAAGATTTTGCCACAAACCTTGATGATTTGATGGTTGTGACAATTAAAAAAGATCAGATATGCAGTACCCAATATCTCGTCATTGTTCATGTTTTAACATTTGTAATAATAAAGTTCGGCATGCGCATGGTTTATTCCAAATCACAGATACGATTATTAACTGATTTTTTTCAACCGATACGTTCATGAAATATCAAGTCTTTTTCCGTTCCTTTTGTAGAAAATTCTTGGCCACACGATCAAAGTTTCGAGACTCTAGAGCTATGATCACATCAGAATCTGAAAAAGTCCAATTTCAAGAAGCAAGTTTTTCCTCACATTTTTTTCTTAATTCCAGAATCTTACCCAAATCTTCCGGCTTGGTCAAAGGAAGTTGTATCTGAGGTAAATCTGACAATTTTTGGTTGAGGCCCGTTCTCTGAATATCTGAGAACGGGATGAGGGCTTCTCCGATAAAGAAATCGTTACCGGGTAGGATCCCTCGGTCTTTAATAGTTAATAGGATGAAGGCGTCATGGAACCGATTTGATTGATTTGGCCCCAAAACACTAAAGAAGAGGGAGCAATACAATAAATGTTGAGCTTCTACTTTCAACTACTTAACATGATGAGATACTCACAAGTCAAAGGTCTCGTCGAATAAGGGGAAAAGTGTTCTCCGTTGCACTTTGGTCTTGAATTTGGGAGTGAACGAGAATTTTCCCTCTGGCACGATTTTCACACTTACATATGGATCACATTGGCCTGCATGTGTTTGAGCGTGAAACTGTATGCTGGCTTCATGCAGATTGGCGCGAATGGACTTGAATTTGGACTTGACCCATTCCAAATTCATTGAGGACCGATACAAATTCGAGTTCTGAGATCGGCTTCGAATTGGCGGAAAGTGCTTGGATTGGATACGAACTATTCGAGAAAAAAAGTTCCAAATTAAAAAAAATGGTGGAATAATGATTTATTTCTGTTGAACCTAACTTTTTACCTGATTGAGTGTCTGGAGGTTTCAGATTGCGTGCGTTTAGAACCTCAATCCTAAGGTGTTCTTTGAGAAGCTGACATCGAATAGTGAGACTCCCGATGGGCCAATCTGCATCTTGAATGGCATGTTGATGTTGGTATCTTGCCCAATGGTATCTGGCGATAAGTTCATTGCTATCAGCCGCATAAGTTTGCAACAAATTTGTCATTTTTAACAACGTCTCATCATGGGGGATTTTGTCTCCGTAGAAGAAATTGATCAGGATCTTCAAGATATCAAGCAAGGTCTTGAAGTAACTCGGCGGCTTTTGGCGCTGTGGAGAAAATATAGATTTGTAATGATGCTTCAAGAATGAAACCAAGGCTCTCAATATTGGCTCACCTCAATACTAAGATGAATGGTTTCTGACAAACTCAGTGCAGAGCTATCCCATATGACAGACAAGACTTTCTCGAAATTTGCATTATTCAGCTTCTCCTTCAGGATGATCATATTCTTGTCGAGATATTGTATCAAGGTCTCTTTATCCCGCCCAGCATAAGCCACCAGAGCACTTCCTTCAACAAGAAACTTTTGAATCACCGGCGCCATCTTCTCGCCAATCGTGTCCAAAATCTCAAATATCTTGTTCTCCACATTTTCCACCGCATTCTGGACCAACGTTTGGAGGGTTCTCCGACAAGAGTTGGCCACCATCTCACCATTGAGGGTCTCCAATTTCTCCAAAGTCTCCTCCATGCCCAAGGCCGCCACAAACGGTTGAATGAACTCCAAGACGTAATCAATGTTGTTGATGGCCAAACAAAGGCTGGGCGTGATCTCGTATTTGCCATCCTTCTTCTCAGTTTGCTGAGACAATGTCACACGTCGACACATGTGATCCGCATAAAAGATGGAAGTCTTGCAAACATCCTAAAACAAAGCATTATCATTCAATCATAAATCATCATAGTTCATCTCTCTTGAGTCAGTTTTCAGGTTTCAGGAAGATTATCAAGTGAAGAGAAGGAACAACATGTGTTCCAAAAACATGCCTTTCTGCTAAACTTTCTCAAACACTTGTGGCTCGAAGATCGAATCATCAAGTGAGGCGAGAAAAACAAGCTAGAAAAGGTTATTGGTGAAACAACTACGCCATATTTCTTTATTCAGTTCAGTCGAATAAAGTGTGAGCTAGATACCAGGAACATGGGTCAAGTAGAAACCAAGATTTTTGAAGATGCACCCCCATGGGACGTGAAAACGGTGATGAAACGCACCGATCTGGACGAAGAGAGCATCGACATTTGTTGGAGGATGTGGTGTGACCATCCATTAGTTCATCGGAACAAGATCAAAGAGCCAGATTTCTACAAGCTTCTCGACATTGGACCAAACGATCCAGAAGAGCATCGAAAAGCCAAGAAAATGTTCGAACTCTTGGACCGCGACGATGATCAAGACCTTGAGTTCGTCGACACCATGATATTTCTGTTCTCCATGGATCAAGAGTTGACTCAAGACCAGAAATTGAGACGCTCTTTCCATTTCTATGACCGAACCGAAACAGGTTCGATCACCAAGCAAGAAATGGTCGAAGCCTTAGATCTATTGGAACTCCTTGACATGGAGCATGATAAAAAGGGTCGGGTGATCATTCCCGATCACGTGGAGAACATGTTCAGTCTCATGGATTTTGCGCACAATAATCGCATCCACGAGGATGAATTTATGCGAGCGACCAAACACTATCGGAAATTGGGCCTCACGCTCACCGTTCATTTGTTGGAGAGAAATCGGAAGAAGCTGATTGAGGCTGTCAAAGAATTCGCCGCCAATGAGGCCAAATTGGACACAATGAAAGAGGCCAGAAAAAAGAGCGGCTTGGCCGGGCAATTGGGTGCAAGCATCCAAGAGTTTAAGGACAAGCAACTTCCGCCCAAGGATGGGAAGCAAGAATGATGCGTGCGCAGAACAGTACTCACGTCCAAGATTTTTGAAATGAACGCATATGACGCTTCCACATCCGGCCAATTCAATTCCTTCCAAAACGTTTTGATCTGCAAAAGCACCGTCCGGATATCCACGGCCGAAGAGCTATGCTGAACTAAGGCATCAACTGGTTCCAAATTGTCCAATTCCACTGCCCGAATGATCCGTTCCATGGCCTTGTAGAGAGCTATGTCCAACCAACGAGCCACAGCCTTGTTGAACCACGCATGACAATTCATGAACTCTGTCGGTGGAATTTCCCCATGGATCTGTTTGCCCAGACTGTAATAAAACGAAAAAAAGAGGTAAATAGTCGGTCCATGTTGTCCAAGTTTTGTGACAATGCTATTTTTCACTCACGAGGCCATTTGTTGCAAGGCCAAATAGAGCTCAAAGAGACTTGTGCCGATTGTGAGGGTGTCACTGACGTAATTGTTGTCCGAGTTTTCCGAAAAGATTATTGGGCGGAGTTTGTCACAAGTACTCTCAATTAAATCCTTGGCCACCTCTACAACCTATATTAGTGAGAAAAAAGAAACTCAAATTCGACTAAAATCCAAGGGATTTTTTTTGCAATATTTAGGCCAACCTCGTGCTGATACACATCAAACGCAATTCGGAGATAGTCAATTTGAAGGTTCTCGGAAAAGAGTTCATGGACCGCTCGGCATTCGGTCTTGAGATCGGACATCAGGGTTCGAATGAGAGCTGTAGTATTCTTTATTCTCAGTGCTCGAGAACTCTCAATGGGAAGTGCATCCACAATGTAGCGATACCAATGCTGGAAGCTCTCTCCAATGGCCTCAGACACTTTTAAGATCATGTTCCCGGGTGTGATGAGGTTCATGTAATGGCGATAGTCGGCAGCGTCCAAACTCTTCCTTTCGTTCCGTGGAGGATCTTTGCCTTCCACGGCATTTGAAATCAGTTTTAAGCATCTGAAAGGATCATGGGCGAAACCTCAAAATTTGTGAGACACTTTTTTTTAATTCATCGACAGTATTTGAAACTCTCCACCGCTTTCGGAATGAATCTCCTCTTTCCAATTTTTGACCCAAAGAACATTTTGCTTCTACGTATTTAAAGCCTTGCAAAAGCTGCGCTTGCCAATAAGCCAAATATAGGCAATAAGTGATTTAGAAAACGCCCATTCCGTCTATCAAATAAACGGGTGAAATTTTGGCATGATAAAAAGAAAAGGAGATTCTTTGTTCCTTTATGTTCTTCTCAGTCTTGAAGCAAACACGAAAAGTGGCCCCTTGATGTTTCACTTCAGCTCTCATTTGCTTGTTGTGGACTTTCTGCCCATCAAAGTCCGGAAATTTAAACAACTTCAAGAAGCTTCATTACTGATCCTGGCCTCAGCAAAAGGATACTTTCCTTTTATGCTCCAAGACCGAGGAAAACGGAAAAGAAAGGAGCGCCCTTTGCTTTGAATTTATGCAACATTTTCCCTTATTGTCTTTAGAAAGGTTGGCGAATTAACTTCTACTTTCTTGTATCAATGAAATATACGTTTTGATTCACTTACCTTAGAATGTATTCCACCTGAAGAGTGAGCTCTGGGTTATTAGCCATGTAATGTCGATGTTTTCGAAGGAACTCGGTTGCATGATGGGTGAAGATCACAGCCGTCTCGATGAAGTTTTCTTCCTACAATGACAACGCAAATAGATCCATGTTTACGTTCCATCTCGAGTTCAAATTTATCTACTTACGTCATCCACGTGAAACAAATTTTGAGTGATGGCATAATGAAGCTTCTCCAAAATGGGATGGAACACTCGGTAGTCCAGAGGCAAATCACAATGCGTGTGAGCATAGACCAACCATCGAGCCAAGGCCGTTTCAGCTCCAGTGATTTTCCCTTGAACGGCATGTTGAGCCAAGATTGTGACCGATTCCTTGCTAAAGGTCCCATTCCAGGTGAACGGTTCGCACTAAATGGAAATCAAAGAACGTGAGTATGACAAAGGAGACTTGCAAATGCTAACTACTTGTTACATGATTGTTTTGAAGCTCATGTGCGAAAAGAATTTTGAGGAGATGTTTATGCTCTTGGGAAGTCAGATGTTGATCCTTTTCCGTGGATAAGGCCAGACTGATGTGAACTTCCCCTCTCTTCTTCTTGCTTTTGGCCTTCATGTCAGGTTTCTCCAATTCCAGCCACGTGTGTAATCCTGAGGAAGGCACATCCTACAAGAAGGGATAAATCCTAGTTCCTGTTGTTTATTTGAAATTGGCGTTGATCAAAGCAAAGGGGAATCGAAGAGATTGTGTAATTGAGCGACTTACCCTTAATGGGATTTCCACACTGCCAATGAGTCCGTGAGTCGTTTTTCCAGCCGAGGCATTCATCGTTTCTTTGATAAACTTCCTAAGACCTCGTCCGTCTTTGATCTCGTTTATTTTGCGGAATTTGTCGGAAACGTTCTCCTCAGGGTTGAAATCCCTGTCAGGCACGAAATAAAGAAGAGCAGCTTTCAAACATGGAAAGCGGGCATTCATGAAAGCTTTCAAATAGCCAACAAACTCACCAGATATCAATCCTCAAACTGTCACTGTCCACGCTATTCACGTCCCTGTATAAACACAGGAGAGCCAGAATATGGTGTCAATCAAATGTGTTTTCAATGGAAGACGAGGAAACAACACTTACAAAACGAACTCCTCGTTCCAAACCGGGTCCAAGGTTCGCTCCTTGTAACTGGTATTGAAGCGGGATAATGGATTGGTGGTCAGATAGAAGGTGCAGAATGGATCACTACTCCCGGACATGTCTTTTCCTATGAGCCCGCGGGCTTCCACAATCTCCAAATTGGCTTTCAAGTAAGGCTCCTGTCACCAAAAACAAACACCGAATAATTCCGTTTTGAATGAAACATTTCAATTTCCTCGCATTACCTCGCGCATGGACGCGATGTCAAGAAGTTGGGCGTGTTTGTTATCGCCAAAATGGAAAGCTTCCCTCAAATGATCTATCAACATTGTTTGTTCCTCTCGTTCAGCATCGCAACCAATCATGTGTAGGATTGAGTACAAGATCTCAACGTAGAGCTCTTCCAACTAAAAAGAATATGTAGAAATGAAAACTGGACATCTCATGCTTTTGGAACAGGGTCTTGATACATACTGTCATTATCCTCTTTTTGTTGGTTCCTAATGACATGGTGCTGGAATTCACCCTCTTCAATCGAGGTGAAGGAGCAATGGGAGGCATTGGTGGGGGAAGGGTTGATTTTTGGGCCCTAGCTTCATCTTCATCCTTCCACTGCAAGAAAAATATCGACTTTTATTGATTTGTTTTGGAAATACAAGGCGTTAGGACTAAACTTTGAAGGAACATTTATGATGATTTGTCAGGTTAGTGTTTGGAATAAATGGAAATTCAAATGTATTTTACGTCACTCGTTTCTTGTTTCACTCTCTGAAATGAGTGGGGGAAAAAGGGGGAAAATTGAATTGAACACCTACGGACGCCAAAATGGAGACACTTTTGTCTTTTTTCCTGCGCCAGGTTCCAGAACTCTTGCCAAGAAAACTGGAAAGAGTTTTTGGGAAGTGGAAACCGTCGGATTCATCCAGGATCTTCCTGGGCGACACTGAATTCCTCTCGCCATTGGTGAAGCTTTGGTTTCGGTTCAATCCATTCCGCACCTCATGAGCTTCCTCCAATTCCTCGGAGGTTTTGGGGGATCGCATGATATTTTTCAAACTGCCAACTTTCTTCATTTTGTACAATCATGGAGCAATTGGAATGAACCCACTTCTCTTTTTTCCTCGAATCAGATAGATGTTCTCTGTCAAACGCTCACAATTGAAGTCCTACTGAAATGTTTAGAGAAACTGGGTCCTCTGCCACTAAACATTCACTTAGATACAAGGGCTCAACTGATCTTATTGGTGAACGATGATGGATGGATGTGCAATTTCCCACTGAGTAAGTAGGGGAGGCACCATTAAGAAAGGTCTTGAATAGCAAATGTTGAGCAAACCTCCGTCTTCATTAACCAGAAGAATGATCATTAACCACACTAATTCACAAACAGATGCACCGACGACGATCCAGCCTAATCTTCCCAATTTTTGTGCTGCAAGTGGTGCATTT
>JAAGOF010000121.1:256989-271542 GCA_010645155.1 Tigriopus japonicus | reverse complement strand
ACCAGAAGAATGATCATTAACCACACAAATTCACAAACAGATGCACCGACGACGATCCAGCTCAATCTTCCCAATTTTCGTGCTGCAAGTGGTGCATTTGCTCGATTCGCATTTTTGAGAGACTCTCTTGTCCTCACATAGAAACCTCCCCAAGATGATCGGATTGAGAAAAAAACTGGCCCAACTTGGCTTGTCGTCGGTCGTACTGTATCCAGTATCCTTGCTTGGCGACTTTTCGATGAATTTCGGCCTCAGTAAAGTGCTCATCCTAATCCCAAGCGCATCTCTCAACTTTGACACTTTGCCAAGCACCACAAACTATGAATTAACTAAACAATAAGCCATTTTTAACGCTCATGACGAGATCGCCGAGATCGTCATCATATATCAAGAACATACAAAAACAACTTTCAAATGATTTTTCAAAAATCGCAGGTGCGTGATTCAAAACTATAACAGTAATTTTCTTGGCCAAGTCCGATGAGTGCGGTTGAACTACTCAGAGAGGCGAATCGCCAGCTTGGCGATGAACCGGCCTGAGTAATCCTCGCAAGATTTGCCCTCATCGTTCCTCGTCCGAAGGGACCAAGTGCCTGAATAACTCCATGAGTGAGTGAGTGAGTGAGTACGTGTGCACTTTCTGTGTCCAGTCCAGTCCCGCAGCTTCATATGAGACAACAGGGACAACGAGCTCTCTGATTCAAAAACGATCATCCTCAGATTGTGCTGAGCCAGAAAGATGGAGGGCCAAAGAAAAAGCTTCCTTCAAATGCATTGTGAGTGTACTAAGCAAGGGGCTAAGCGATCTTTTAGTGGATCTCTTCATTGTTGGAAAGCCATGCTCTGGAATCAATGCATTTTACCGTTAACGTGTTCACCTTGAATCTTTATTTCTTATGTCGGATCTTATAGTAACCTTGCATGAATTCATTCACTGAGGAACGATGCTTTCTTTTCTGACGTGAAAGGACAACATTGCTTACATCACTCCTACCAATGATGAGATCCAGAATACAAATGTGGGACTAGAACTTTATCCAATTATTTTTTTCAGATCTCGAAATAAACAAAGGGATTAGTTTGAGCTCCAGGTGTGATTGATGTCGTTAACTATACGGCGATCAATCGATAATTGCGACTGGCTTTGTGGCAATATACTCGGAGTTTGCCATACCCTTTGTGTAAAAATATCTACGAGGAAAGATTCGTCATAATAAAAGAGAAAAAGAGACCTTGACCAAGATATGACTTTCCATCATCGTGCAAGTACAAGTGGACGTGATTTATGTTCGTATGTTTCAAGAGGGATGTCTCTTTTTATTTGTCTTGAGTCGCTTGAAGAGAGTTAGCGAGGGGGTTGAAACGGAATGCTCCGAACTTGATTTTCACCTTGCGGTATTTTCCATCCCATCACGATCGAGTGCCAAGTGTTTTTGTTCTTGAGGGGGTCGAACGATCTAATGGATTTGAGGGTGGGATGCAAGTTCAAATCAGTTTGTGGGAGATAGTTTGACAGAAGCCAGAACTGGCCTTGTCAAACAACAATTTGGAACACATGCTCCATACATCGAGGGAGAGGAGAGAGGTTCATTTGAAAGCCCTACCTTTTTGTAGTGATCACCAAAGATCTCTTCCACGGTCAAACGAGGTCTATGTTTCACCATGTTATTCCAATGATTTGAAAGCCATTCATTCACCCTGGATTCAATTCAGATTTGAAGTCGATCGAATGGTTCAAACTGAACTGCAGACGGACGATGGAGTGTATCAAAATGGAAGCAATGGTTCGGACACGAGAGGAGGAGAGCTACTGCAAGGGATTTCCGTAAGTTCAATACGTGCGACGAGAAACTATGCCAATTGTTCAACCTGACTTGGCCGGAAGTATGGGGGGAAGCCTCCCGATTGAAAGAGCAACAACAACAACAACAACAACAACAACAACAACAACAGTAATACGACATGGTTGGGATTTGCAGCGAGGGTAGATTCATGTTGTTAAGCCCGAGTGGAAAGGCCGTGAAAAGGGGTGCATTTGCATACAACATCAATGTTAATAATAAACAAAAACAGTATTCCGTAAATCCACATCTGTGACGTAAAATTTCCAAGAAACTTTACTTTACTACTTCAATATTGAAATATGGCCATGAATGCCTAACTGTTTTACCCGTTTATTTGTTTTGAATGGTCTTGGTGCATGGAGGATCCGAGCATTCAAAGCATATCCGATAATACGCACAATTTTCTCCACATTAAAAGCTCGCATGGTTAATAGTTTGGAAAGTAGTCAAGGTCAGTCAGTTGTTGAGCGTTCCAAGAAGTATTTGGGAGCTAAAACGATGACAGTTAAAAACATCCTCGACACTGATCTCATTTCAATCAGTACAAAAGGATCCAAAGGGAAGGAAGGTTCCAGGCAAAATCTCAGAAAGCTTAGCACTTCTTTGAGAGTTGTATCGAAGTTATAGTAGATACTTGGTTCCTTTTTCGCAAAATTTACGGGTAATGCCATTACACTTGTCAAATGATAAAACTGGTTATTCGTTATTTCTCACAGTTCAGACTTCGTATCTCTTTTGTCATTTCAAAAATATAAATCTGATTTTGTGACAATAAAAAAAAATCCATAAACCGTTAACCAAATACTGCAGTAGAACATAAAGAGTCTTGAATACCCACAATTTACGCCTTTAATATAAAAAAAGAACATTTCGGCAAAAACTTGCTCATTGGGGCAATCAGCAGACTGTAGTAATGATCAAAATTGGATTCATGGAAGTTATTTCTCCGACCATTCCATTACTATGAAGTCAACATGATTGCTTTTCGAAAATGATAAGTGAAAGGTGCTACAATGTCCCAGATATGTATCATTGCAGAGGGGCTGCAAAATCAAGGTTGCACAATTTATTTAAATTACACTATTTGTGCTGTGTTTTACATGATAAACAGAACTTTTATCTAGTTTTTGACCACTTAGCCTTTTCAACATCAAATACATCATGAATGTTTCGCAAGCCAATAAAATTCACAAGCGCAACCTCGAACCACAAATGCATTTTGGACTAAGTAAAGACGCTCACTTCCTTAGACCTGGGTGGCGTGGGGAGGAATTGTTTTGCCATTGTACTAGCGTTAATCTAGGTCCAGGAAGCAATCCTAGTTAAATACTAGAAATCTTACAGGAACAAATTAATTTGTTTGCCACAAACAGGTCGAAGTACGTAAATGTTTTGGTCCTTTGAACCTAGCTGGGCACTAGCACTTCTTTCCTTTCAGTTTCTTTTGTTATACAAGCGAGAGTTTTTAAGTTTTTATGCTTGTTTGATTAGAAGTGCGGTTCAGCTGAAGAGTAATAAAGCATAAATCGGATCAAGCTGCTATTTTTTTAATAAATTTTTTAGTTTCCCACCCCTAGAGTTGCAATATTTTTTGGTAAAAGTCCCACTCAATTCGAAGAAAAAAATGCTATGATCTGTCCAAAAAAATGACACTTTTCAAACATAGAAATGTCAAATTTGATCAAATATATGTCTCAATTTTGGACACAGCTTTTTTAATCTTTTGCAAATCTATTCTTGGACATCTTTAAAACGCAGCTTTGCTTTGCACAAATTTTAGAATTTAACCATTAATTATATGAAAATACCCAGTAAAAGTGCGTGTAAAATATGCAGTTCGAACATTTTTCCGAGAAATTTAAGTGATCTAACAAAAAATGCCAAAAGTTGCTATTTTTGAGAAAAAAATTGAAAAGTTACAGAGTTTGACAAAAACGGCCAAAGTTGCTATTTTTGGTGCAAATTAAATTTCGCAACTTTTTCCGAACCCTACTGATGAGTGACCAATAAACAGGCTAAATGAGTTCCACGGCGTTGAAAGCATTTTAAAGTGAGCTTTGGACCACCAACTAGCCTACGTCTCAGTTAGAACAGATGGTCCGTATTGGAGTCTGAATAATTAATTACTCTGTAAGGATGAGAAAAACTGTGATCCTAGATTATTTATAAAGGGATTCACCATGATACCTGAATTACAACCCTTTACATTATTTAGGGGGGTCAATCAAACTATTGTCGACAAGACTACTTTTGCAATGGCCAACTACTAAATCTCAAATCTCTCAACATAATTATCACTTTTCCACGAAGCATCTCCGTTTAGATTTTTACAGGCTTTGTAAAACTTGTAACCTTCCCAGGCAAGGATATTCCCGACATCTTGAAAGTTGGTTTTGTAACTTTTGGCCACATCTTGGATCGAAAGATCGGGGTTAGCTTTAACTCACCTCAACACCTAGATGTGTAACTTACGATCCTTGGTTCCAGTTTTTCGTAGGTTGCTCATTCTTTTCCACACTCGGGGTTTCCTTGTCGGTTTTGAGCATTGACAAACCGTTGCTTTTGGCGTCTTCAGAACTTTTATAGCCACCTTGGAACCGGATCACTCAGGATTTTCTAGGTGTCTATGTAAAATAATTTATCTTTCTTCCAGTTCTATTTGACGTTATTTACAAACGTGATCGACTACTTTGATCTAACTTGGACCAATTATTCTCTCTTTAGAATTAATTCTAAATAGTATACAAATAGTATATTCAATTATAGTAAACAAACTACTATTATAAAGTATTTTTAATTTCCAACAATACAGGCGTGCTAGCGACGTGCGAGGTGCGTACCAATTTACTTTTACTTTGGTGAGCCATTTTTGATGCCACTCAGCTTTTCTGTTACATCACTTTTTATCTGCTAAATTTGTATATGAAGCGACATTTTGCTTAAAATCACATTTATTCTCGCTTTATCAAACCATTTTAAAGCTCTGTTCCTTTAATCAGGTGAAATTAAGTACATACACAAGGCAAATAAGATCACAATAGCGATTTGAACGCGTGTCAGCCGGAAAGACGACTCCGCCGTCTCACATCCATCTTTTCTCAAGTATCGTTGCATCTGAATTCTGAATAACCTTCACACCAAGTGTCTTTGGATGGCATCATCGCACTGAAGGGCCCATTTTTAAAGATCTTGGTCAAATCGGGTGGCATTTCTCTTCATTTTTCGTTTCATGTCGGGAGTTTTCATCAAAAAGCCCCGCATTCTGAAACCAAAGAAACGGAAGCCGATTAGATGACATACGCTATATTTGAAGTTCTAAAATAGGACTCAATTTAGTCCCGATGAGATGAAGACCAGATGTTATGTGATGGACAAAGATGGTCTCATTCCCTCTGAGAGATTTTAAAACCACTTGTTTTACGATGACACTAATGCTTTGGTGGTTTTAAAAGGAGAACCAAGCTCCATCGATTCTTGTTACTACAGATTTGTATTGAAATTGCGTGGCTTTATCAATAAACGTTTTCAAGTATCAATCAAAAGCCAAAAGGTCGTTCTAATCTTTAGAAATCTTGACCAAACCTTTGCGGGGATGGGAATGTAATGAATGACCTTGAAGTCAATGAATTTGTGCGAATGACGACGAGTTTTCTTTCGATTGATCTCCTACGTACGTGAATGGAGATAAAAGAAACGATAAACGCATTAGAGGATCATACCAAAGACAATGATCATGATGTTTGAGTGATTAGAAACGGTAAAAAACAATGTTATGTTGACCTTAGAAACACTAGTAGCAATGACCATGAAGAGCACATAGTCATCTATTGATCATCTATTTTCTCCAAAAGAAGCGACGCCGCTCTTTAAAAGGCATCTTATTCCCACAACACGGGAAATACATTCAAAATATCATCATGGTCAAGGTTATTCCAAACATGATGATTCAATGGGCTTTTCTATCATTTGGTTGAGGAAATATTACCTGACCATTGGCCCTAAATCCAGTTTCAGCTTTCAAAGATGCAACTTTTTCGCATTTTGTTTGCTTAAAAAAGCTGGAAAATGTTGGTTGAAATATTTGAGTCTCATTCCTGGGATGCATTTCGACCACCGATTATGAGTAGATGCACGAAAAAGTTAGTAAAATGAAGTTGGGTTCAATTTAGATAATTTCAATCGCTCATGAGCACCTTTCAATTTCATTTGAAACGCAAATCCATCCACCTCATTAACGTCTTAGAGCATTGCGTGGATGAACAGTTCCTTGGAATCTTCTAGTTGGGTTTCAAACTTGATAAAGAGGTCAAAAATGTCTGAACAAACAAAATCAAATGAGTTTGTCAGCGCTACATACAGTATGTAGGTAGCTGTTTACTTGTTGTAAAAGAGGGTACTCGAATTTTGGAAACACTTGTTAGGAGCTTTTAAGTTTTTTAGTCTTTCCTTTAATCTAGCCCCTCAGTTTTGATCTAAGTTTTGATTGCTAGAGATTTCTTAACTTGTGATTTTTTCCCACAAACTAATGATCGGTTATAGAGTGTTACTCTTAAACGAAACCTCGTGTGTTTCACGAATGAAATCTTGAGGTGCATGCTGTGGTCATAGTAAACTCCAACAGCATTAATGTTTATCATTCATCTCAATTACTCACAGGTTGAATTATTTTGATTAATGATTGAATTTTACCTAGACTTATATTTGAAAGGTTTTGTTTTCCTTGTATTTAGTTCGCCATCATGAGTTTATTGTTATTGATTCATTATCCTAAGTCAAGGTTCTTTAACATAAACATTAAAATGAAATCGTTCCTGCTTTATCATAATTAAGAGAATGGCCGAGATTACTCTGTTTTCAAAATCATAATCATTCATACCTTATCTCAAACCAGAATTTGACACATGGTCAATAATCACAAACAAATAATAATTCTCGTTTACATCCATATCATTTTGAAACCATCATCTTTTATTGTTGCTAAACATGTTTGAATTCAGACTTATCATCTGGCCCAAAACAACTTTCCTTCTCATCCTACTCAACAGTAAACGATATGATTACCGAGCTAGTCCACGTTTAGGTATCCTCCACCCTGAACTACACTCTCAACAACATACCGTAGGTAGAATGGTCCATTCATGTATCAACAACCAACGTTCCTCATAGACGCTCATTCTCTGTTGTGCCCAGGTGCAATTTTTGTGACCCCAAGAAGCCAACGAAACAACCGGAACCAATTTACATACCATCATTCACTTCCGCACTCGACGCATCTGGACCCAACCAACTCTTGGAGTGCAATCGTTTGGAAGACAGACCCAAAGTTGGTTGGGCAAACCCTGTTGGGCAGGAATAAGCACAGACATTCTTAGGCACCTGGTGTCAAAAGTCGAGATTAGGCTTGCATGACTGGATCAAAAAGGGTAAAGCACTGAGCATGGACAGATTTGGTTTGAGGCACCTTCTCTTCCGTCTTAGAAAAGTGACTTCATTTGCCACAACGACAATTGCTAAAGGAAATGCAATGATAGTCCAATACTAACTAGAACTTGAAGGGTGAGTGTGGTCCATTGGGGTAGTACACGTGTCGTGTCCACTTCAGAGAATGACTCATAAATAATACCCTTCAGTGCTTGAGATTCGATTGTTAACGGCATCGTGAAGGAAGTGTTGCTTATTATCTTGGTGCAATCTCATTATTGAAGACATTAGCCATTTTGCTTCTGGTAGTGGATAAATAAGTGGTGTGGTACAGAGTATTTGAATAAGTCTTTGAAAACGAATCTTTTGTCCGAGTCGATATGAGACTTTGCCTGACCTTCACGAATATTCAGGAGGTAGTAGCCGATGCGGCTTTAGTTTGGATTATTTGATTTCTGCCCTCATGCCTCGATTGTCTGATGCTGAAGATGCATATAATCCATCTGGCCACTTGAGAGATTATTGGGTTCTTAAGTCAAGACCTCATCAATTCATTGGTTTGCAAAACATCTTTTATGGCTTCTTCGTCGCTTCTTCTTCCTCTTGAACAACCTCCGAGGAATCGAGACACGATTCCAAAGAACGGAGAAGTTCGTTCACGGTTTTACCGTGGAATTAAGCCTCACTGAAGAAGGAGAGGAGGAGGAGGAGGCTTTATTGCAACTCGGTTTACTCGTCGTCGTCGTGACCTACATCACACCGACTCAATGATGATCATTGCCATTGCCAAAGCGGCAGGTCCTTCATGAACATTTCAGGCAACAACCACAAGCAACAATTTGGTCGTCGTGAAACTTTTTGATTTTATGACTTATTTCGTTTCGTCGATATGTAGTGCCTACCTGGGAAAGACTTACTCTATTGTTCTGTACATCGCCGACTCATCGTTGTTTGGCCAACAAATCCGTATTTACTTTTGAAGGCAGACACTAGAGAACCATGGTGTAGAACTAGTTCCCAAGCATTGCGTACGTACGGCTACTTTGCATATGAATGACTTTGTTGAATTTGGCGAGTTGGTCTTTGAAAATACCCACTGTCAAGCCCCATTTGAGTGTAGCGGTACCACCTGTGGTATTGGAATGCGATAACACCGGGCAACGACTTGGGCCTATTGTTTATTGGTGGTTAAAACCCTTAAAGGTCCCAAACTATGAGTGACAGCCAACACACTTCTGAAGAGAAGGTGGTTTAAATGTTCGCTCGGAGCCCGAAAACCGATGCTGTCGGATTTTGCGTGATTAGTGTTGCTCAGATGAATAAATCAATTCGACTTGACAAGCCTCTCCCACGTTTTACAACCTGAGTTTGGAGGAAAATATTCGCTTGGCAAGCCCTAATTTGGGAATACCAAGCCTCATTTGGAGATGAATTGAAGTTCTGATTTGACAAGAGTTCCTCGAATCTAACCAATCTCAAGTTTCAGCGATACTTCATGACAGAAACGATGAGAATGAAAGAGAAAGAAAGAAAGTTAGAACTGAGAACAGATGTCCGTGATGGGATTAAAGCGATTCATCACGCTGGAATGATGATGATTTTGATTTCCATTTCTGCATAAATCCCCTTAATTCATTTCGAGAGAAGAAAGAATTCCCTCAAAACCAAAAGTCATGCATCTTAATGACTGTGGAGAGAAACACTCTTACTTCATGATTCTGTCAATCTCCTTGCTGAAGTTTGTCAGGGATCCGATTTCGTTTTGCCGACTCAGACGTTGATGATGGCTCATTAACTGGTTGATTAAATCTTGCCGTTGTCGCACCAGAACATCAATGCCCAAAAGTGTGGCCATTAGATCCTCTTGAGGGGTCATTCGTCGATAGTAGGTGGCACATTGGGGGGCCACGCCCACCGTCTGATCAGGGTAAGTCGGTGATGGTCCAGAGGATGCCGAGGACGGAGGAGAAGATGACGTCGAAGAAGTAGTCGACGCTGAGGATGATATGTACGACATTTTGGTAACTTTTCTCTCACTTCACTGGCATAATTCGAGCACCAGCTGAATCACATATGTGATCTCTGAATGAACCAGAATTTGACTGATGATGATTCTCCACAACATCATCATCCATTGGACGTTTCTCGAGCGGCACATTGAAGCACCGCTGAATCTGTTCGTGCAAATGCCTCCGTGATGTCTTAGAGGGCTCGTAGTTATGCGGGAATGAAGCTGGAGAACGCCAACGAAAAGAAGCGTGAAGAGAGAACATACCTACAACAACGACAATGTTGATGATCAAATGAGCCCGAAGGATTCCCGCTGAATGGTTTGATATCGAATGCAATAAGAAAACCAGGTTTCTCTTCAGATTAGGGAGTGGCAAAAACGAGAACCAGTGTGTGTATTCAAGGAGAATGTGCGGGTGCAGAGATCGTTCCATAACCTATATTTGAGTTGGTTCAAACACGTTTGGTCGAAACAATTGCTTCACAATTTGACATTGAAACATGGGTAATTGCGACTCTGTGTGGTTGTCGCATTTTCGCAAATTACCTTGTTCTGAAATATATGTCGACGATATTTTTCCACGGTCATAAATCCCGGTTTCGAGCTGTGGAAGTTTTCGCTATTGTTCCAACATTTTTTGAATAGCTGGACTCATCTTGGTTGGCGCTATTGTTCAAAGAATGAATGTAGGTATTGTTAGGTGTTCCTTAGGGTTTCATGTTGTCGCCTCTGAGAAATTTCTGACAAAGTTGTCCTATTCCCGCCCCCTTGAGTAAGACTTGGATGACCACTCTGTGCAATTCTGAAAATAAAATCATCCAAGATCGAGAAACATGATGGGGGCCCTCATGTTTGAGAGAATTCCGCTAGCAAGAATTTGTGATGCGTGGGTTGATCAAGTTGGCGACGAATGCCATGCGTGTGGTTTTGAAGATTCTCCTCAAATTGATACAGCAACTGGTTTTCAATCAATCCTCTTTTTCGGTTATTTCTTATTTGTCGTTGGTTTGTCTGAGAAAGTGAGGACGGAAACCCTTTCTTATTTATTGCTCTTGGCGACAATCTACACAAAAGTGCCTCTAACCATTGTTTAAGTAGACTTGTTGTCATATCCTTTATGATTCAATGTGACGTAGATCCGTCCAATAGAACAAAAACTTCTGAAAGGTCCTCAATATCCTCTTGATACTCTTTCAAAAAATGAAGAAAAAAATCATATGGTGTTCAGATAACTTGATTTTCCGTAAATGGGACGCAACGAATTCAAGGTGGTTTTGGAACAAATAACTGTTTAAAAGGCAGTTCTAAATCCAACAAAAAAGAACATGACTGCATCAAATCAACTATTGCACCTTCAATACTACACTAAGCCCACATTTTGACTTATAGTTCATGTCCGAAACAATAAATTGGGGGAGTAAACCTATTTAAATGGAAATCCCAAAATGTTTAGAATTACTGTACAACCTCCTAGCATAAATAAGAGCAATTAGCACGACATTTAAGCCCTCTTTGGCAAGACTAACGAGGGCTTTAAAAAGTGTTGCTCCTCAACCTCAAAGCCAGAGAATCAAATTGAGAATCTTCTGATTGCCATAAGGCCTACAATATTACATAATTTCGTTCGCTCTGTGCCCAAGCGTTGCTGGGCCCCTTTACTGAGAGAATGAATGTAATTTATGCCCCCTGACTCGAGAGGGTCTTCACTCATATTCGTTCGTATTTGGGTACAGCACTATGTACAGGGTCGGCGCACAAGTGTAGACCCCGTATGACTTAATCAAAAATATTGTAATCTTTCGATAGTAACTTTCAAATATACAATTTGAGAATTAGTGAGAAAGTTTGAAAGAATTTTTTAATGTTATTTCGTTGGAGCACTTGGGCATGGAGGGGATCACTGCATTCAGGATGGATTTCAAAAATTGGGCTCGCTCATTATGCTGAAATGTGAGGTTTTTGTAAATACTTTTTGTTACGCTGAATTTTCATTATTCTGATTGGCCCTTATCTGTGTTTTGAATGTAATTCTGGCTTGATCCATTCTTGGATTTATACAATGCCTTGCATTTGTGTCTCAACGGGAGGAAGGCACAATTTTAAGCTGGAATCTTCTGTTTAGTATCCCAGCATGTCTTTCTATTAAGGTCTGGCCAAAAAAGAAGTCCATAAACTTCAATAAGACCTGAAACAGATACTGTTTAAATACCTAATACTTGAGTCTAAACTTGGCCCCCGACCCTGTACATTCGCATATACAGTATATGGTCGCTCAATATACTTCGTGAGCTATCGCCGTCTTTCTTTCAAGCCTAAAGTTGTTGTTGTTGTTGGTGGTGGTGGTGGTGCTGTTGTTGATGATAATGCTCGTCCAAACTTCAATGGACCAAAATGGTTGTGTTGCTCAGGGATTGATCTCACACTGAGATGATCATTAGATGGATAGGGATGGCACTTTTGTCCAACATTGAACTGCCTATTTTTTGAAAGTTTTGGTACTTACGTTTGGCAGGGTTCTAACAAAAGATGCTTTAAAGATCTCCAAATAAAACCAGGAGATCTAGGCCTGCCAGAAAACCAATAAAAATGAATTGAGCCTAATCCCAGACATTCTGTTTTTGGTTGTGGTGGGAACGATTGAAGCTCTCTTAAAAAAAGGATCATCATATATATCCAGTATGTCCAAACGCATTACTTTGATCATCTTTGTCATTAAATTTGTTTTAGGAAGAATCGGTGGAGTTTTAATGAAATTGAGAGAGAAATGAGCCTGGGATCTTCATTTGCGCATCAAATGACCTTGGAGTTCCTTTTAAATCAGATCCGGCAGATGATGAGGATGATAATGATGATGGGTGCGCCAAAATGTTGCCCTTCAAGGTGGAATCGTAAAGGATGTATATATTTCTTACGTTTCATTGTTTGTTTAGTTGGAAATGGCACAGAAGAAAACACACTGATGCACGCGGGTCTCAAGAACTTCCTCTTAGGAAAATAAACCGCCTTGACCGTCACTCTTTTTTAAACAAATCATCATAGAAAAGGAACAAAGTCAAGGTTACATAGACCAGAAATTTTGAAGCCTTTTTCAAGCTTTAAAATCAAAAGAAGCACACCCACCATTAAGAGAAAGTGTCAGCGGTGTCAACATAAAGCGACATTTAAAAGGAAAAGAAAATCCTTTTCCAAGCCTTAGGCAAAAACATAAAGATTTCTAGTTCCAAGCCTAGAGGAGTTTTCATAAAACACTTTGCAACTGAACCTTATCGTTCAATTGCGTCC
Organism: Tigriopus japonicus; assembly: GCA_010645155.1. Taxonomy (NCBI): domain Eukaryota; kingdom Metazoa; phylum Arthropoda; class Copepoda; order Harpacticoida; family Harpacticidae; genus Tigriopus; species Tigriopus japonicus. Next base: position 258,984 of record JAAGOF010000121.1, on the reverse strand, counting down.
AGACCCCCCAAACCCCATGTTATCGGCTCTAGGTAAGCAACATTTTTGCAATTATCCAACTTTTTCCAGTGTTTAACGTATACAATTTAGCTACCCTCTCAAGAACATGATTTCTGGTGATGTTTCCATGATGAGACTTTTGTTTAGAAGATATCTTTTCCGAATATTTAATTCTGTTCAAATATAAACCGAAAGCGCTTTTGTGGAAAGTTGGGGCAATGTTTCGGTTTTGGCTTTCCCAATATTCAGCCACTTTATTCATCTTTGAAGTCTTTTAACACATAAGAAAATCATAAGATTGGTTTGTAGTTTTGGCATAAAGAGCATAGCTTTTTGGGAGCTCCTTTTTGGTGGGATAATTTCGTAACCGGCCAATGTCCCTAAGGTCATTAAAACACGATGTTTTTTAACTCTTTTTGCATAGGCATAAATTGTTACCGGTGTTTTTTGTTCTTAAATTAACTGTCTTATTCCAAAGTATATTCAGCATATTTGACTGTTTTTGCATGCATGCACTAATTCAAAGTATATTTAATCCTGATCAAACACATAAATAATTTGAAATACAACCATTTATTGTTCTTTTCGAAAGGATGTTTTCTCTATTTACCAATGACTTTAGTATGACTCAAAAAACAAAAACTTGAATAAACATGAACCGGAACCAAATAATTCAAGGAATTAAACAATAACGTCATTGAAATCACTCGTATTTGAGGGGTTGTCAAATCCTCCTTTTCTAGTAATTGTCTCTTTTTCATTGATGATCGTTACCAATAAGTTAATGACATTATTTGACATAATAATTTTGCAATTTCTATTTTCCCGTTCCTTCTCCTACCATTTTCAAAGCGAGGTAAATCTAGAAAAAAGTCGAACGATTCGTTGTTTAATTTTACTCTCACTAAATCAAACGCAATTTCAAAACGCGCTTATTGAAATATGAACAACAGTGCTTTTTGTTCACGGTTGCCCTTCCACCTTCACATCTTGGGGATATCTTGGAAGATCCTTTACAAATTAAAAGCCCACTAGATCGGAAAGATAGATCAACAATAAAAAACTCGTTTGAAACGATCTACCGTAGAATTGATCGCCTCCAAAATGGCATCAGGATCTATGAGTTCTTGCATCTTTGGCTGCACTGGAACAATGAACAAAGCGAGCGAATGGTCAAAAAAGCCTCATTCTTCCTCACCTTCTCCAAGGGAGCACCTCTTATCAAGACAAGCAGGGTGTGGCCAAACTATTGGCCTCAACTTGATGTGAGCCACCATTAATTGCTGTAATTGTCCTAGTTGCCAATGAAACTTCCCGCTCTTAAGTGACTGAACAAATTGATGTGTGGTCCATCAAGTCTTGAAGCAGGCAGGCAGCTTTTGGTTAGAGTCAAGACTCCATCGTTGGATGCTTGAAAGTTCATTTCCGGCTGTCCGCCTGGATCAATCTCGCCCAGCAGGAATGCCTTTGACTTCGTATACTTCCCGATCTCAATTCCTTTTTAATGACTAAGAAGAACCACTCCACGATGATCGAAAGGAGGAAGACGACAAGACAAGAATCTGTATTTGGCGTTGATCATTGCCAGATTGATTGATTTCTGGTGTAAATGAAACATTTCAAGATTCGTTCCAAAATTTGAGATGTCGGTGGATTTACTGATAAAATTCTTGTGGCCAAAGAACAAAATGGGAGTTGTCTAGGCAACAGTGGGGATTTTTTCACGTCAGGGGCCCATCAAGGTTTTTTTCCATTGACATTTCGCTATGCAGAAAATTGAAACTTCCTCGACATCGAGCCAAAATGTCAATAATGATGACTTTGCATGTAATGCAGACTTTTTTCAGGCAAAGTGTTTTACAACTTATCAATTTTAGTAGTGAAAATGGATTTTTACCCTGCACAACGGTTCAATTAAATTTTGAAACATTTATTTGATTATTTCAGCCTTTGCGTCAGTCTGATATTTTCCCGCTTAAAAATTACCTATGATCG
>JAAGOF010000121.1:213649-256863 GCA_010645155.1 Tigriopus japonicus | reverse complement strand
AGAATTACCTATGATCGGATTATTTGATGTAAAAATCGACAATACATGCGTTTTTCTACCAATTGAATGAAAACATGTGCAAGCTCATGATTCTTAATTTCTTACTTTTGAAAACTAATGCCTTGAAACGAATGACTTGCAATAGAAATGTTATGTAAAGCAAACCAGAACATCATAAAATCAAAGTCTGTACACGGATCTCAACTTTGAGATTTGAAGCCTTCCAAGAATGCAAACTTTTTTCCCCAATATTTAAAATGGCTAATGAAGTTTTATGGAAATTTCCAAACACAAAGAAAACACCATGTTTCTCAACTAGGGATTCATAAGGAAAATATTAATTTATTGTCTTACTCAAAGTTCTGTCTATATAAGAAAATATGTGTGCAAAATACAAAAGAATCAAATAATTGTAAGTTACTTGTCATTCCATTTTAGAGCGCACTTGTAGATAACTATTTAGGTTACGTGAAGAAATGTCGAGCAGGTGCTGAGTAATTCGAGAGACTCATATTTGACGCAAAAAGGCGGGAAAACTGAAAACTAAAATTTTCAAGCATGTAAGTAGTTTTTAATCTCAAGAAACATAACAAGAATTAATTATTTTTTGTAAGTTTTTATCAATAACTCAAATTAATTTTCATCTGGACCTTAGACGCGATAGAAACCAATGTCTTAGAAAAACATGTTTTGATTAAAAAGTCCCTCTGCGTTAGTTTTTGAATAAAAATGAAAACGATTTTTTTAAACAGAAATATCCTTATTCTTGTATTTTATAATTAAATACAAGGATAAGGATGAATCTTTTCTACAAAATCCGTTTCATTTTTTATTCAAAAACCAATGTAGAGGAACTTGTTAATCAAAATACGTTTTCGGTGTTTCTCGAAGGACCGCCTTCAAAACTGACCATAAGTTTGGGTTCTTTTGGGTTTCATCCTTTGGGTTAGTCAGGGCTCTAGCTATTCCTCAAAAAAAAAGAAGCGGATTACATTTCCCGTTCTTTTCCCAAAAATGAGGAAGGAGCTCGTTGATTGTTAATCTCAAATTCCATTTCAGAAGAAAAGAAAGGCGTTGCAAAGTACAGGGCTGCTACTTCTAAATGCCACTGCACAGAATCGTGAAAAAAAACTATGCTGAAATGATTTTTTAATTCATGCTTGATCTTGACTGAGTCTTAAATCAATTATAAAACATACAGGAGTCGCAAATCCACGATGAATTCCTCAAACCACCAACAAGTGATGGTTGAATTCAATGTGGAGCAACGACGGTGCGCCGTTATGATGGCCCTTGTGAGTTCAAAGGCCAAAATAACCAACAGAGAGATTGCCAACACGCTTGGACTGTACATCTGATTCATTCAAAGGACCAGGAAGAGGTTAGAGGAGAAAAAAGAAGCTACCTAGTTGAAAGAAAGTATGTTGAGTGATGCGGAGTGATGACCATAACATGCATCCACACATCACCGAAACACGGCTCAGGGTCATTTTATTTAAAGATGTAGTTATACCTATCACCAAGGACACAACTGGTGACCGTCCCCTGGGTATGGCAAAAAGACGATGCACCCTGTCATGTCTCCAAAAAGTCTCTCTTGTGGCTCAAGGAGAACAGATACAACTTCACCTCCAAGGATTCATGGCCACCTAGCTCTCCAGATTGAAGTCCAATGGATTAGTCTTCCTTGGGCGTGTTGAAAGAAAGGACCAACATTAGAGCCCCAACATGAAGCCCTCCCAAATCAGTGCCATCAACGAGAAGGGCAACAAGATAGACGAGGCATGGGTAAAAGCTCCAACTACGTGGTTTAATGTCCGCGTAAAGGCCGCGGTGGAGGCTGAGGGCAATGAGATCGAATGAATTCGATTCTAAACCAGAATCCTTGGATTTCAGATTTTCAATTTTAGAAATTTAGCGTTTTGGCGCTGAGTTACACTAGTTTTTGTGATTTTGATGATACGGCGGCAATTAGAAGTAGCAATCCTGTATTGGTAACAAAATACTTCGTTAAGAAGGGCTTTTTCAGGAGCTTTGTCCCTAAAATAAAGTTGACTTAAGGTTTCTTGAATTTGCTTGATTACATAAGCTGACCAATAGCAATTGAATCTGATACGTTAATAAAATGGCTAAGATATTTGAGCTCTTTGTTTCATCTCTTGCCACATCTTCCATTTTTTCTTCTCTCTCTCTTTAACAAACTGTAAAAATGAGAGGTTTCGACATTTTGGCGCCCTTTTCTGTATTTCGTCTGATGCGTGTACTAGGGCTTGCTTGTACCTAGAAGAATTTTAAAAATAAAGCCAATAAAAAATGCAAGTTTAAATAAACAAAGAGAAGAAAAAGTGGAAGAATGTTCCATTTCATCAAAGATACTTGATGGTTAATTGCGTGTGTAAACTCGCCAAAGTTAGGAAGTGGGTGCAAATTTGTTAAAAGCAATCAAGAGCAAGCTATCAACTTGAGTAAAACCATCGTGTTAGTTAAATCATGACTGTTCAAACCTTTGATTTCCAACAAACTATGTTTGAATATAGTCCAATTACATCCGGCTTGGACTATCTCTTTATTTTGCCCCTTACCGATCCCTTAGATTTTGAAACTACATTCATGAGATGCTAATGCTAATTGACAAAAAGCTAAGAAAAGAGAATACTTTCCTTTTGGTGTTGGCATTGCAGTAATTTTTAAAAAATGAAAAAATGAAAAAGTCTCTCAGTATAATGTGGGATTATATTTTTGATGCCTGAACATCTATTGTGAGGGTAGAAAACTACTAAAAGAATAAAGCTCACCTCAACAACAAAAGTAAAAAAAAACTTTTTTGCAACAAATGTCAATATTAGCCTTAGAGGCTAGTCACTGGCCTTTTATTCAGTTATTTCTATTTGCCCGTGAAGAAGGAAAATATTCCCTTCTTGAACAATTGCAATGTCTTCGAACGACCAAGTGAGCGTGCCAATTCTTCAGGTGTTTGGCCTTCATCGTTCTTTTGATTAGTTATGTCTGAATTGGTCTTGAACTTCAGGATATATTTGGCCATAGCATAGTCGTCGTTTTGGCACGCAATGTGCAAAAGATTGAACTGATCCATTTCTCTTCGAACGTGTGCCAATGATCGATCCATTTTGAGCATAGTTGTAACAACTTCAAGTCGTCCGAATTCCGTGGCTAATATCACGTTCTTCAATTGCTTCTTGGACAAAGGTAGCATCAGTTCGACCATCTTGGGTTTATCAAGTTCAATAGACAGAGACAGGGGGGAATGGTTTTGGTCATTCAGGGTGTCCACATCACAATTTCGATTAATGAGTTGAGTTACTCCTTCAACAAAATCAGACTTGACTGCCAAATGCAAGGGCGTGTTGCCATTACGCGACGCTAAACCAGGATTGGCTCCATGATCCAACAATAATTTCAAAACGGTGTATTGCTTGTTGAGTATGGCAGTGCATAAAAGGCTCTCTTGTTTGTGATTGAGCTGATTGAGATCAAAGTCCGGAGACTTTTCTATGAAAGTAGAGATGGTACTCAGGTGACCAATTCTAGAGGCGCTCATGAGAAGCGCCAATGGGTCTCGAAAGGCGCCAAGTTTCCCTTTGAACACCTCCAAAGCAAAGCTCTGAGCTTCGCCACTTTTGTCCATTTCAAAAGAGGTTCCTTGGACTTCAAGTGTAACCTTTTTCTCAGCGACTCTTTTCAGCACACTTAAGTGAACTTGTCCAGAGGTTTCGCCAATCCAAGACCCAATTTCTATATTTAAGAGGGTATTAGAAACGGGTAGAAATTTGGCATTAAGTTGAATAGTCACAATATCAGCTTTGTCATTAATCTCTGTGTTATAGGGGTTGGTCCATCCAAGTCCGTAAGATAGAAGTGGATAGACCCCTGTGAGAATTTCCTCGATCTGTTCCTTCCTCTTTGATTCGGGCATTTTGATCCACTTATTATTCGCCATCTTGGCCTTCATCGTGCCCACAAGTCCGACTAACGATATGGTTTTGAGCAGATCAATGAGTTTTTCCACACTTTGTTTCACATTCATGGCGATTTCTCGTCGACGACTTTCCGGGAGACAACGGAAAGGTAAAAAAGTCTTCAGTTCTTGGTCGAAGCTTTTGAACATCACAAGGGACACGATTTTCATCTTAATAAATGTGATCTTGCCTTCAAACTCTTGCGTTCGATTAAAGGCTGATGTAGCCAAGTCGCTAACTGATCGAAAGTCCTCAAAGGCCTGAGTCATATTGGCATTTTCAAAGGCCACCAATGCTTCGGAGAATTTCTCCTTGGCATCCAAGCCAACACCAGCCAAGATCAGATCCACTTTCTCTTGAATCTTCTTCAATTGTCGTCGTATGAGAGCCAAGGTCAAGCCAACGGCACTGAATGAGATTCCAGAGGCGACACTGGGCCAGACCAGGTCCAATCCGGCCTTGAAGGCTTCAATTGAGACGAATGAGATGATCATTTGAAGTCCTTCACTCTCGGCTAAGGTAAGTCCTAAATTTTCCGCCAAAGATTCGGCCACTTCCGAGAGAATGGTCTCACCAAGACCCGCCATGTTTTCTTGATATTTTCTAGCTCTGAGTAACGGGATGACTTGATCAACATTGACATGAGCGAGATAAGATTGAATCGCCGACAGGTAGGATTAAGCATGCTGTTAACTAAATGATTTCACTCATTTCTATTAACGAGCTCGTGAAATATAATGAGCATGAGACTGAAAGAAATCATTTCCAAAGAATAAAATACTCGTCAAACAAAAATAGCATATTTGACCGACCCAGACGCAAAACTCCCATCGTGAGCTTAAATCGTCTATCTTTGCACTTTATGGGATCGGATTACTTGGTACTGTAAAATATGATGTGATTGAACTATTCTAAGCAGTAGAGGTTGTTAAATACCAGCAGTCATCAAATAAAAATGAACTCTTAGAGGCCGGGATAATCCTCCCAATCAACGTGCTGCATAGTGAAGTACATTAAAAGTGCGAGAAAACAGGAATTGAGACCCGACGATACTTCACATTTATGGAGTGTTTAAATATTCAGGATGTAGGCCCCGTGATGTTGCTCATTTCATGCTAATTCAACGGTAGCAGAACGTGTTACTCATTACATTTTGAACAAAGAAAAGACTTAAGGAATAATGTACTCATGTTTGAATCGGCACTGAGGAGCTCATTGGGACATTAAGATAAACAACAATTTCATGCCAATCCTTTGGGCAAGTTCTAGGCTACAGGACAAGTAGTACATGCAAGGCCTAAAGACATCCGATGGTGCCAGCCAATTGTCAGGAGACTACACCTAGCGTGAGATTTGTCCCCTGACCAAGGCAGATAAGACGAATGAAACTGGAAATAGTTCGACAGGCCTGTAAAGAAAATATTTGCCACACTAAAAGTACTCCGAGGAAGGAATCTTGGAGACATCGTGACAAGCACATATCTCGGAGATTAGTTACAAATGATTGTAAAAGCAAGGATTTCGAGCTTTAATTTAGATCCCAAAAGTATGTCATACGTAGCCAAGATTTTGTACAGGGTTGTCCAGAAATTTGAACTGGCTTTCAATATTTTTTTTGGGGCAAATTTTCAAGGAAATGGGATTTTCTGTCCTTCTTAGTCTTTCACTATGGTCGTAGCTTAAATGGTGCAACAGGCTTGTTTTCCCTCTTAATAATGTAACACCTTTGGTAGACGTCCCGGAAAAAGCCCATAATATCGAAAAATGTGTACCAACAGTTTGAAACTCAAGAAATGCACCATATCAACCATTATTGATGAACCTATATCAACTGTCAATGCTCATTGTGTTATTGTTCTTCAATAATTCATCCCCCCTTTGCGATGTTTATAGCTTTGGTAGCACCGTCATTCAACGATTCGTCAATCCAAATGTATCACATGAAACACTGCCATTTACGTCGTGGCCCATCGAGAAAATGAGATGGAACCGGTGTCGGTCCAGTTCAGACACGATGTTCTCTGTCTGCATCAAGGACAACCACTTGGACTCTGAAATCGCATTTCTCTACATACATCCAATCCATCCACCTGGCCCAAAACGAACGAGAGACGTTCAAACAGGACACTCGCTTCATTAATCCAGCGCTCTCGTCGAGTCCGTCGAAGATTATTCACTCACCTGTTGACTACCCGTCTACGTACGTAGCTATCTACCTGCAAAGCAAAGAAAGTAGTGCATGGATGCACACGCCTCTCAAACATACACCACGATCTGTCGACAAAATTCATCCCAGTGCTCCATTGCCAGGATCGAGGTAGAGAGAGTGAGGAAGGAAAAAGTCTGGACTCACTCTGGATCGCCTTGGAGAAATTGGATGAAGCTTCTGACGCGTTCTAATCTTCATCAGTTAGAACGAGGAGGAGTGGACTGGTAGCCATATTGTCACGGGAAAACGCACCGTGGTAAGTACATACATTATTAATAGCAACAGGAATCGAGAATTTAAATGGACCAGTTGAATCCTTTCATTAACTACCCCAACGATCTTGGATGAAGTAAGTGGAGGGGAGCTTGACAGAAAGCAAGCCAGATATCATTGTACCTTTCTCATTTTAAATGTTGGTTGTGTTAGTTTGTGCATGCATGAACTCTCTCACTCACATGAAGCGTGCATGACAGTTCCACCAAAAAGGTAGCGAGGGTCAAGTGGCAGCCTTTGTAAAGGCAAAGGCAAAGGCCACTGAAGAAGCTCTTTGACACGTGAGCGCATGACACACGCGCGATGAAGGTTTCAACTTATTGACGTGTTCCACAACTTTTCCATGCACTCAGTCAGTTTGTAGAAAGTGTTAGATGTATGTCTTTGTTCAATGGGTTCGACGCTCAAAATTTCGGGAACACGTCGCGTTCTTTTCAAAGACACGAAAACCGAGGACGCTATTATTGTCGAGGCTGCCACCGAAACCTCGGAGACAGCTGAGGAACCCAATCATCATGGATTTAGTCAGCCCAAAATATCGCCCCCATGTTCACTTTCGACCTGCAGTTCGATAACACCGCCATCATTATCTAGGATTGGTTGGAGAAACTCGTCATTATTTCGCTCTTGGTGTTGTTTCAGAGTTCATCCGGATTGTTCGCATTCGCCGAAACCTCGAAGATCTCCGTGTTACGAGACTTTGGAGATGAAGGTGGAGACCATGACCAACGATGGCAACGCTCAAGCTCAGGGCGACAATGAGGACCTTTTATGGAAGCCGCTTTCCACCAAAAACCATCATTTGGAGCTCATCCGATTGGGCTTGAATGAGCAGTACTCGGTCAATCTGTTACACTATCACGATCTGCACAAATGGTCGGTGGAGAATTATGATCTATTTTGGGCCTTTCTGTGGGACTATTTTAAGATCAAATCCTCTGTCCCACCCACTTTGCCTGTGGTGGATAAGAACTTACTTATCAGTGATATCCCGAAATGGTTTCCCGGCGTCAAGATGAATTACGCGGAGAATCTCCTCCGATATCCGGATGATGATAAGATCGCCTTTCACTACACCACGGAGAGGGTTAAGGATATCGGAATCCGAAGCAAGACCTTTGGTCAATTGCGTCGACGAGTGGCCTTCATTGCTCATGCTCTTCGGCAACATGGGGTGCAAATGGGCGATCGCGTGGTGGGTTATTTGCCCAATTTCGCGGAATCCATTGAAATCATGGCTGCTGTGTCTTCCATTGGAGCCATTTGGAGCTCTACATCGCCAGATTTCGGTGTCTCGGGGGTGTTGGATCGCTTCAAGCAGATCTCGCCCAAAATCGTGTTTTCCGTCGAAGCCGTGTCGTACAACCTCAAAATCCACGACCACTTGGGAAAGCTCAAGGAAGTTGTGGACGGTCTTCCCGATGTCGAAAAGGTAGTGGTTATACCTTACTGCACGAATGAAGCTGACATTTCCCTAAGTACCTTGAACATTGGCGACAAAGCGACCTTCTTTTCGCAATTTATCGGGCCAGAAACGGGTTCGTCCCCGGCCTTGAACTATGAGCAACTACCTTTCGACCATCCCTTGTTCATCATGTACTCCAGTGGAACAACCGGAGCGCCCAAATGCATGGTCCATGGTGCAGGTGGCACACTGATGAAGCACTTGGAGGAGCATCAGATCCAGGGAAATCGAGGTCCCGAAGATGTGCTCATGTATTACACCACCATCGGCTGGATGATGTGGAATTGGATGGTGTCTGCACTCGCTCTTGGAACAACCTTGGTCTTATACGATGGATCACCTTTGCTCCCTCACGTGGCAGCTATGTGGGATTTAGTCGATGAATGCGGGATCACTGTGTTCGGAACATCCGCGAAATGGATCGCTGTGCAAGAAGATAAAGGGGTTCAACCTCGACTCAGTCATAAGTTGTCGACCTTGAAGGCCATCTGCAGTACGGGTTCGCCCTTGAGTCCGCATAGCTACGACTATGTCTACCGAGAGATCAAAAGCAATGTGCTCTTGGCTTCCATCAGCGGAGGCACGGATATCATTGCGTGTTTCATGGGCGAAAATTCCGTGCTTCCCGTTCATCGAGGAGAAATTCAGAGTGCTCATCTGGGATGTTCCATCGAATGTTGGGACGATGATGGCCATCCGATTGAAGGCGACTCCGGTGAATTGGTTTGTACACGACCTTTCCCTTCAATGCCAGTCAAATTCTGGAACGATCCCGATGGAAGACTCTATCGCGCGGCTTATTTCGACAAGTATCCCGGGGTCTGGGCTCACGGCGACTTCTTACATATCAACCCCAAAACCAAGGGTCTCTTCATGTTAGGCCGATCCGATGGTACGCTCAATCCCAATGGGGTACGATTCGGAAGCGCTGAAATTTACAGTATCATCGAGACCTTTGATATTGTGGCAGACTCGCTTTGTGTTGGACAACGCGTGGGTAATGAGGAACGGGTGATTCTGTTCTTGAAAATGAAAGATTCGACCATGTTCACGCCCGAATTGATCAAGGTGATTCGTGGTAAGATCCGCACTCAATTGAGCGCCCGTCATGTGCCTGCTCTTATTCTTCCCATAGACGACATTCCCTACACGGTGAATGGCAAGAAAGTCGAGGTCGCCGTCAAGAAAATACTGGCCAATCAACCAGTAAAGAATGCTGGTGCTCTGACCAATCCGGAAAGTTTGGACTTGTTTCGAAACATCCCAGAGACTCAGGTTTGGTAAAATCAAATACAAAAGGAGAGTAATAAACATATTGGTTATATTATTGTACTTCGCCTCCTCTTCCTCGTCGTTTAATCATTCATCATTATCAACAACACCGTCATTTGTTCAGTATTCTAGTTTCTAACAATTCTTGCATGAGGAACAATTTTGGATTCGGAGTGATAGACGGCTGAAGATTGGTCATTTGGGATTGTTGAGGGTTCGGGTTGGCCAATCGGAAGCGACTAGCAAGTACAAAAATAATCACCATAACGAATGGATCCGTGGAAAAATATGTACTAGACTGGAGAAACTCGTGGTGACACGTGGGAAGTTTTGGCTGACACTCGCAATTCAGTTCATTGGCAACGAGAAGACAAATCGTGTTTTTAGGCTTCATCTCATTTTGATAAAGGAGGAGGTTGTGTGCTTGTCAAGCAATCAGGCTGCATGGATGGATCTGGATTTTGGATACAAGATTTTTCGGCTTATTCCACTTTCAATCGCTTGGAGAACTCTTCTTGTTGGATTGCCTTCCATTCCGATTTGACTTGCATTCGTTTCAAATTTCCGTCCCTGCAACGAAGTCATACAATCTCGAGCTAGATCCCCAATTATTAACGTGAAATCTCTTGCTTTTACTTACCACATTAGATCGACAAGCCCGCCTTGTCGAGCGATTTCCGCCTTAACCCGATTGGCGAAATGAACGGCATCTTCACCCTCTCCTCGAGTCATGGGAGGCAAGTACCAGACATCGCACACAATCGCCCAAGAAGTCATCATCATATAGATGTAGGACAGCATCCCGTTTTGGGACGAGTTCCAGAAGGCATCGCCAAATTGAGCGTCATATTTGATGGCCACGGGATAAATCGTGCCCCCGACCTCGAAGCTACCTTTCTTGAATTGCATCACGGATGTATTATTGATGCAAGTACCCTCGGGAAAGATCAGAATAGGAAGCTTGTTAGGATCTTCAACGTGCTCTTTTAATCTGAAATTGGACAAACGGGCATTCGTTTTATTTTAAATTGAACTTACATTTTCCAGTAGACACTAAACGACCTCAAACATCAACGAGGAGAGACCAAAAGAAATTATATGAAGAAAAATACCGTTGTGCCACCACCAATCTGTCTCTGACTTGAGATCGCTCAAACCAAACGTGAGCAGTTGCGCGACTCAAAGCTCTCTGCACCAATCCGAAAAATCCTCCATGTGATTGACCAACCTGATTGAAGAGCACATGTTATCAACAGGGATTTATGACGGCAATGTGAATCCCCAATTGATAGCGGCTCGGGCAAACAGTTTCCCCAACACGAATAGGATCACACAAAAGAGCAACGAAGAGAGGACACAACACGCCAAGGGCAAACCTTCCTCCTCACCTTCTTTGATCTGGCTTTAAAGGGTGGTCGGTTGGGTATTAGACGCCCTTTGACTTACCTTTGAACGACTATTAGCCTATCTTTGTACTCTGCTCGCTCGAACCAAATATGATGCGAGGCTGACTCGAGGATGGCTTGAAAGAGGCCTATAAAGCCCCCATGGGCCTGGCCGATCTGAAACCGATATTGTGTGATTGTGAGTCCTTGGGTGCCTCAAGCAGATGGATGACTCGCTTAGAAAGAAAACTTGTCCAACTCACCAAGGCATAGGCGTTATCACAGGCAAGAATGAGGACATCGATGGGAGAAGTGTGGTTGGCCACACAGATCCCTCCTTTGGCTTTGTTTTCGGGATTATGATACGTGATGACGGCAGAAATGGCTCCACTTAGGATTTGGAAGCAATTCTTATACACGAGATCATGGAGCCATGACTTGAACTCACTATCTTGAAGCTGTCCCACGATACACATGGAAATTGTTAGCCATGAAAGCTGAAAAATGATCCCGTACATCAAGAACAAGCATCTTTTCTGTGGTTTAGGAGTTTTCCCATCGAGTTAGTGGTTATCGGCATATTAGGATTTAGGATCAAATATCTACTGTATTTCCCTTTAGACGGAACTAAAGAAGATATCCCATGAACTAACGTACGAAATCCCGCCTGTTTGACCCGAGCCAATATCTTTCCAAGGTAGATGTGTCTGGCTCACCAAGGCGTAACTGCGATCCATTTGCAAGATCACCACATCAATGGGCGTGGTGTGATTGGCCACGCAAATACCATCAGATTTGGGTAGGTAGTGTCTGTTATGAAATGTTACTACGGTTGAAAACGACCGACTCAAAATTCTAAAGCAAGTAACCGCCACATAATCGTAGAGGTGACGTCGAAGATATTGGTTGGGAATCGAGCCAACGGCCGCTGTCATGATCAGCAAATAGATTATCTAAAAAATTGTCACACGTGTTTAACACGTTTCAAGGTAGTCTTGCAAGAGCACTTGCCGAAACATGGTAATTGGATTGGTTCCAATTTCTCATGATCGATGAAATCATTCATGATCGAAACTGACTTACCCCAAAGGCGAGGATAATGCTCCGACAAGGAAGCAGCACAAAGTATCGGAAAAAGAACCCAAGCACCCAGATCACAGTCAATCTGATGTTAACAAATTCAAAGCTGAGACTCGTTCGAGTGAGCAAATTCCATGACTGAAAAGAGCACGACGACCATTCTTATGAGAAAAACGTCTCCCAAGGGCATGGCAATCATGATCCCCACCTTTAGCTCTTCGGCCACGAATCTTTGGGTGACTTCATCTTCAATGATGGCCGCGATGCCGGTTTTGAGGTAGTCCAAAACATCGTCCATTTCGAACTCGCGTTGCAAAGTGGCCACGGAAACGTTTTCGCCCTTCATAAGTCGGGATGGTAATCCGGTCTTGGGTTTGGGATGGATGGATTCCTCTTCAGCCACTACAGCGGGTCGATCCGGACTCAAGATGAGGTTATCTTTTCGACTGATGACATTGTGGCGCGATTCTTTGCCGTACTTTTTCAAGTACTTGCGCATGGATTCCAAATCGGGAGCCGACTAGATAGAAAAGAAGCCTGATCAAAGAGGTGAGCTAAATTTTAAAGGTGGGGGCAAAGCTACCTGGCCATGGGTGGAGCGATTCGCGTGATCCTTGACTTCCTCGACATCGGATAGGGTGGGATTACTCTTGGAAGACGCGGGCGAGGCGCATTCGACGCCCGAATCGACTTGTTCGATAGGCGGACCCTCGGCTTCGTCGCTATCTTCATTGTCTTCACTGTGGTGATCCGAATGCAATTGAGTCGAGGTCGTTTGGGATTGACGATTTTCCGCCTCTTCTCGCTCTTCATCTACTTCTTCCTTTTCATCTTCCTCCAAGTCATCACCGCCCAATTTGAACTTGGAATCTCGTCGTTGGTGATGTTCAGCGGTCACGGATCGGGCAAACTGCAAATGGACAATAACCAGGTTACTTTAATTATGTTTAAAAGCACAGTCAAAGAGATGGGATACGACTAGTGGTCGACAAGTCCCTAAACATGGCGATAGTTAGGTATGGCCGTTAAAATAATGTCAAAATTACATTTTCTCCGTTGATGATGGGAAAAAACAACCATTATGGCGGCTCAACGTGAATCGATTGTACGTGAATTCGGTCAAAATCCTTCATTATTCGACTTACTCGAAACACGCGTAGCAACACTTGCACGTAGAGTCGTCGAACGCCCAAGGATTTGCCCAAAGACGCCAAGACCAAGGTCAAGGCCAAAATACACAAGAAGGGTGGCAGCAAAAGTTGAAAGGTCAAGGCACCAAAGGCCACCCAAAGGCTCATGATGGGACCTTCAGCACTCGTTCACCCCCAACCAACCAACGCGAGCGAGTGAGCGAGCTAATCAATCACCCAACAACGCCAAAGAACTCGTGAATGAGCGAATGAGCCAAAGAACGAACGAACGAACGAACGAAGCCCAAACCGGACCAGTTTCAATCAAGTTTAAAGTTGGCGTGTCATCAATCAGGGCCAACGAAGGCGATGAGTGAGTGAGTGAGTGAGCAAGTAAGCGAGCAAGCCAATGACGGACGCGCTCGACGGTCAGGTTGACCTTTGACCGGCGGAGGCGCCGTTGATCCAATGGAGGCTCCTGGCCCACAGCACAGCCGATAAATCGATGGACTCCAATCCAATCCACCCTTTTCTTCCACCACCCCCGTTTTACCCCTCACGCCCCTCAATCGATCGACTTTGGACGACCAACCGACTCGTGAGAGGAGCCTAGTATTTTGGGAAGGGATGAGCTGGTCAGCTTAGCTAAGTAGCTTGACGGTCACGAGAAGAAAGCGATGACGAACGAGGACGATTGAGATGAAGATGAGGAGGATGACTTCGTACATTAACTTACCATGAACAGGTTTGCCGATTGAAAGGGATTGGGAATTTCAAGTGACATTTGACGTTAAGGACAATATTTTCGCCTTTAAAACAAAAGAAAAAAAAAGAATCAATACAATTTTATATGGATTCAGCGGATTCAGGTTGTATCTAGTGTAGTTTTGCTTTGGTTTAAGAAGGGTTTTAGATAATAAGTTAACATTTAGGTTTGTCAATTGGCGGCCCTGGTTCAGTGAGGCCGTTCAAGTCCGTAGAAAAGGTCCATCCGAAACGTTAGGTTCTACGTCTTAAGAACGAAGTAAGCCTGGGCGGACAAAGCGCGATAAATGGAAAGCGAAAGTTCTAATCATACCAATTAGACCTAAAAATCAACCCAAATCGTCAATTAAATACAATACTGACCTTACATTCATCATGGACGCTCAACCTCAATCCACCGGAATGCGTCCAACCGCTTCAGCCATCTCGTTCCCAAGCATCAAATCAAAACTTGACGTAATCCGTTATGCCTGTCTGACCCAAAAGCTAGTCTAGTTACGGCCACCCTGTCGAATGTCAACAAACATTGGGACCACATGCACAACCTCTCCCTTTTTTACAGTGCAAGACACACGCTTCCACCACAACAAAAGGTGAAGATCGATCGCTGAACACGTGTTGACCGTGTTGACCGGCAAAACTGACGTGATTAGCTCGACATGGGCAAATCACGGGGCTCCACGGGCAATAAAAGCGCCGATGTGGCCCGCAAGAAGCTCACCTTGACCAAGAACAACCCTTTTGAGCGTCGCTTTGGACGCGACAAGCACCGCGTGTTGAATCGTCGCAGTGGAGCCGGTGCCTCGGCGGCCACCGGATCCAATGCGCGCGTTTTGGGTCAACCCGGTGTGCAAAAAGGACGGGCTTTGTCCAAGCGACAAGATACGTTGTTGAAAGAGTTTCGCACCAAGGATAAGGATAACGTGTTGTTGGATCGTCGAATTGGACGCGATGGCCAAGATCAAGAGGCCGGACAAGTGGCTCGGTTCGCGTTGGAAAAGAAGTTTCAAGCCAGAAAAGCCAATGTGTTCCAATTGGGCGATGAGGAAGAAGGCTCCGATGTGCTCACCCATTTTGGTCGCAATCTCGAAGAGATCGAGCGTTACGATGATCCCGCCTCCGATGATGAAGACAAGGATGATCGACAAGCCAAGGCTCTCGAAGGTAAATGCCAGTAATGATTGAAGGGTGCGGGGTCATATGAAAAGATGGAAAGATAGTCGCATAAAATGGAGAGAGAAAAAATTGCATTTTGTAGTTTTTAGTGCAAAGTTAAAAGTCCTCTATGTCAGCTTACTTTGTCTCATTTGCCATGCTGATGGGTAGCATAGGAAAGGAAATTTTCTTGAGTTGAGGTAAATCGCAATATAAAAGATACCGTCAGTTGACAAAAATTGTGAAATATTACTTGCTTAATAAAGGAACTCGAAAATTTATTACAAAATCTAAGAGATGAACGGATCATAATCGAAAATAAATGTTGTGAAGGAATCCACCGATAAAATCTTCCATAGATTATCTTTCATACCAAGCAACCATTGTCGTTGGCCGTTGAAAGCTGTATTTTGTGGTTAAGATCGCAAAATAAGAACATTACAACGGTTTTATTTTGTATTTACGGAGCGCATTCTTCCCTTTAACAACACGTTTTCCCGCCTCTTTGCCATTACTCTCAAATCTGTACTCCTTTGTAGCTTCATTTGTGAGTGAATCGCACTTCGGCGGGTTCATGACCAAAGCGGACGTGGAGTTTGCCGAAGGCAAGGCCAACACGCGACAGCAATGGATCGAGAACATGATCAGCGAGTCCAAGCGGAAAAAGGCCGAACAGCAAAAGAACCGAGCTGAGAATCAGGACTTGACTCAAGATCTCGATCAAAAATGGAAATCCATGTGGGGACGCGTCAAGACGGACGGACATATTCACACCAAACAGACCAAGGATGCCGCAGAAGCCAACGTGACCTCGAAACAACCCGATCCTTACGATATGTTGGTACGAGAACTCACTTTTGAGACCCAAGGTAAAGTAGCTACTGAGCGTACCAAAACGGAAGAAGAGATCATTCGCGAGGAGAAAGAAAAACTGGAAAAATTGGAAGCAGCCCGTATTCAACGAATGGAGGGCGAGATTGAAACTCCAATGACGGAAGAGGCGCAAGATGATGAAAGCGGTTCAGAAAAAGATGAAGAAGAGGAGGAGGAGGAAGGTGAAGAAGAAGAATCCGAGGACGAAGACGAGGAAGACAATCATTCAGATTTAGAGGAGAGCGATGAGGAAACAGAGCCGGCCAAAAAAGTCGCCAAAAAGGTCAAAAAACAAGCTTCCAAAGGTCTATCCATCGATGAGAAGGTCAAGATCATGGAGGAAGCCCGGCGAGAAATTCCTTACACTTTTAAAGGTGAATAAGCATTTCCGTTATCGCTAGATCTTCAGACAAAGATTTAATTTTGATTACTCTCGTAATATCAAATTTCAGTTCCACAAACGTTCGAGGAATTGGCTGAACATTTTTCTCAACGTAGTCCTCAAGACCACTCAACCATCATTCAACGGATAATCAAGTGCAACCACCCGCAATTCGGTGATAACAACAAGATCCAACTTCAGTCGTTGTTCGCCTTTCTGCTTCAGTATATTAACGATTGTGCCGTTGACTTTGATCCCGATATTAACGAAGACGATGAATCTGAAG
This sequence comes from Tigriopus japonicus, assembly GCA_010645155.1. Lineage (NCBI taxonomy): Eukaryota > Metazoa > Arthropoda > Copepoda > Harpacticoida > Harpacticidae > Tigriopus > Tigriopus japonicus. Next base: position 240,611 of record JAAGOF010000121.1, on the reverse strand, counting down.
AACTTGTCCAGACCATTCAGGCCATTGTGCCTCATTTATACGATTTAGCCCACTTCTCCCCACAACCTTCGGCCAAAGCCATTTCTGGAGTGCTGCAAGAAAAGTACGAAGAATATGCCAAGCATCCCAAAAACTCCTTGGCCTTTGAAACGGTAAGATAATCGATTGAATGCCTTAAACTCCAAGGATTTCCAATGTAATTTCTCTTTCTTGTTTGGTTTGGTAGTTGATATTCCTCAAGATTACGTGCTTGTTGTTTCCAAGTTCGGATTACCGCCATCCCGTGTCCACGCCCGCATTTCAGTGGATGACCAAATATTTATCGCATGGCAGATTCACATCCAGATCTTCGATTGCTTCCGGTCTGTTTGTGTCAACCATTTTCGTAGAGGTAAGAAAAACAGGAAAAAATGCTCAAAAGTGTTTCCCTTAGTATCGGAAGAAACATTGAACCTGAGAACTTGCATTTACATGCAATCATCAACAATATCAGGTGCATACTGAGGTATAAGTAAAGACTGGGGTTAGCGATGGACTGAAAATTAATCCTATCACAAGCAGTCAACCACTCTAAAATATGGAGTTTTGAGAAAAGTCCTTGGGTTTCGTTTAGGCCCTCGAAAATTTCTGCTTCACGAATGTCCCTTGAGGTAAAAAAGAGACCCTTCAATTTTACTAAGGAATGATCGAAGACTCCAATAAGATAGATTATTCAATTTTTCAATGAGAAAATGGGATGCTCCATCAAAAGTCGCATGATGACCAATCATGTGCGTCATAACTTACAATCTTAGTGCTGCACGAGATCCATAGAAGGGTTAGTCCTAATGATCTCAGCGTACAACGAGTATAATCTATCAAAAAATAAGGCCTTCTTTTTTTTTTTCAGGGACTTCGTCTCTCGAAACGCTTCAGTCCAGAGCTGCTGAACTTTCTGGTTGGTCTTGTTTACCTAAGTTTCCCCAAAGACAAAACTCAAGTGACCCCTTTTGTGCCACCGTTCAAAAGTGTCGGCAACGAGGCCGAAGTTCTTGCGCCCAAACTGAACGCCAAGTAAGTGCGAACTGCGAGAACCAACAACGTGCCGTAACTCTTCGTCAAACTTTTCTAGTCTTCTTCCTCTTCATCTTCTTCCATTTCTGCACCTTTCTTTTCCACCTCTCCCCTCTTCCTTCTGTCGAATGCAAAGCTAGTTAAAAGTTTATTAAAGCTCCTCATGTTGGGCTCGAGAGCGCAATCTCAGAATATGGATGTGTTCATATTTCCCTGGTCTTCTTGTAGGTGCGCCCCCGGTCCACTATCGATGAAGGACACTAAGACAAGCGATGACATGGACGAATACTTTGTGTCTTCGACCCTGTCGGCTGCCCTGCGATTGATAGGGGATTTGATCGACCTTTGGTGGGATCTCCCATCGGCACACGAGGTCTTCAGATTTGTGCCCAAGTTCCTCGCAAAACTTTGCCCATCTCGTCTTCACGAGACCATTGGCAATCAACGGGATGAAATCCTCCAAAAGTTGGAACGCTTGGCACAAAAGCGGCGAAAAGTAATTCAGCCCGATCGGAAGAGGCCGCAAGTTCTTCGTCAACTTGAGCCTGAAATTGATGATAAGTGAGTGCTAACATTTGTCGCTGTTGCTTATCTGTTGAACAAAATACTTTGCTTTACCTTGTGTGATCTCGGCGCATCAAATTCTAATTCTCTTCCTTCCTATTTGATTCTAGCTTTGATCCATTTGTGAAGAAACGTGTGGGATCCCGAGAAAAACTCGAATTAAGCAAATTACTCCACAAGACGAAACGTGAGAAAAAGGGCGCCAAGAAGGAGATTCGAGCTGATGCGGCCTTCATTGCCTCTCAGAAGGCTAAAGACAGACGAGAACTGTGAGTCAGCGATATTTCTTTTTTTTCCTTTTGTCCTTTCCAATGTAGAAAGAAAAAAAGTCGATGATCCACGACTTTCTTTCTCTAATACGCGTGATGATTATAATGGAACTTTATGGGGTATCTCTTATTTTCAGTGATTTGGAGCGGACGAAGAAGACGAAAGCCATTCTGTCCAGTCTGGGTAATCAAGAGGGAGACGTCCGAAAATTGCAGAGAAAGAAGTCTCGCATGAAGTGAATCATTTAGTTCCCCCATCTCGTGTTGATACCTTCCAATCCCATGCGAGATAACAAAATATCAAATAGAATTCAACCTCACTACGATCGCGTTTGGTTCTAAAATTGTTTATTTTTGTGTTCCGTTGACTAAAAAATAGACTTTTTTGTTCTTGTCAATCTTGGAAGTTTGCGCCGTCAGTTATTAGTCTAAAAATTCTGCTACTTTTTTTTGAGAGGACAAACCTCCAAAGCTCTCTGGGAGCCTCAGTTACATTCAAGCTCCAGTTCCTTCAACTTGGAACGGCCCCGAACGCAGATGGCCAATCCCCACCAAAAAACACCACACCAAGTTCTAAGAAGAGTGGTATCGCATCACATTTTACTATACGACCTTCTGCTCTTCCTCCTCCTTTACCAACACCACCACCATCATGGACATCACCAGGACCTTCCTGGAAGTAATGACAACAGCCAGACTACCACCGCCAAATCCACCGCTACAACATACTGCCACTAGCATTACCCTCACTCACTCACTCACTCACTCACTCACTTACTCACTCACGGACCGTTCTTCATTGAGGCCCAAACTGATGGAATAAGGCTGAATAGTGCCGAAGAGGCCTGAAGTATAAAAACTGATGAGGCCAACCAGAAGAAATGGAAGGAGTAAAACTACTAGGCCCCCCCAACAAGCACCAGAAGGAACGAGAAAGAGAGGTCGGCAGTTGAGAGTGTAGCTCTTTGGTGCATGGACCACAAGAGAAGGCACAAGAAAAAGAAGGTCCACGACCGACCGAGATGATGTTGATCGTGGCGATGGTGCGTGGACATTGTCCCAAGTGAAAAAGAGGAAATGGGATCCTTCCTTCCCTTGTTGGATGCGTTCCTTGCCAACGAAGGCGTTGGAGATCCTCCTTCACGGGTTGGTTGGAAGGAAGGAAGGAAGGAGGCCTCTGAGAGGTGGCCTTATTTTCGATCAGAAACCCTAGGATTTGGATTGGAACGAGATCAAGTTACCTACACGTTGGGGAAATTAAACACTTGCACTTGGACCAAACGGATACTCCTGGAATCTCCGTATCCCGTTTCCTTCCTTTGTTACATGTCCCTATCTCTAGCAGCAATCGCTTGCAAAATCCATAAGCACGTCAAGAATGAGTTGCGCAACGTTCGTTCTTCTAACCGGTTCAGCTTTCATTTTCCTACTTAACTCAATCTCGGCTTCCAACTCGTACATCCTGTGTCTCAGTTGTCGTCGTCAAGGCAAAAGTTTCCTCCAACTAATGGATGGATACGATATCTCTCGTTTTCTCTGAGAGCGACCACTAGTACCTCCACCACCACAATCCGTTCACCCTGATTGGATTTCCTGTGGACCTCCGCCCTCCAACTGAATTAAGGAGGAAAGAGAAGATGATAGATCCGTAGAGTGAGTTACATCCACAGTGGTGTCTTCTCGACTTTGGAATGGATGTCGACAACCAACTTAGGAAAAGACCGCTTTTGGGTATCCTGGAACATACGCGTACATATCCACCTCGAAAGTTTTGTGTCAGCAACACTTCCCTAGGGGTGAATTTACTTAAGGCCCATCAGAAGGGTTTTCTATGAATGCTCGCAATTCTGCACAACACGAGATGTAATTCCCAGGTCAGCTCAACTTTACACAAGGAAGAAGATGCCAATGTGCCAGAGGAGAGAGATGGAAAACCAATGGGAATTCCGATAGATAAATCCAAGTCAGCTATTTCTAAGAAAGTTATGACATTATCGCGCAAAATATGGACTTTCTTACAAGTTTGTTCCTCGGCAACAAGCAATTTTCGAATTGGATTCAAGGATAGTTTCCATTGTGAGAGCTTGTATAGTTGGATTTCTACTGGAGCAAAGAGAGTGAACTTTTGCTTCAGTTGATGCATTTTTCCAAAAGTCCATTATGTTAGCAAGGAGGAAATCATTTTACTGCCTTTTGGATATTACTTAACAATCATAAGGATCAGTAATTTCTAGGATACATGTGTTTCGTTTCTTTGCAAGAGGTAATAACTGATAAATGAAAGCAAACATTTGGAAGACTTTACAAAGAAGCCTTGATTTTTAACTAATGATGAGAGTTTAGTAATAGACCAAATGATCATCTGCTGAGGTAATGTCAAAAAAGTGTTTTTTTCCTCCTAACTTGACGACCTAAGAGGAGTGAAAATACCTGCTCAAGGAACCTTTTAACGCAAAAAGCTCGTCTCCAATATCACAGTTTAGGATGAGTACACTATGACACGTAAATCTTTGCCGCCTCGGAAACAAAACAATATCTTACATGTTTCCCTTTTTCAAAAGTAAACAATAAAACTTCAAAAAATGGAGTTTGTTGTCCACCTTTTATTCAGCCGGTTTTAGCCTTTACACCTTTCCATGCGATTGATCAAAAGTCCCAAAGAAACTTGATCCCCTCAGTTACTTGCTGACAGTGTTTAAGATGTTCACAATTCCAAATTATTTTCGAAAAGGAACTTTTCAACACCTGGGTTGACCTCTTATTGCAAAACAACCCACAAATCAGTTGCTTTAGATGTTGGGTGTGTCTGTGAGCATAATTAAAGCTCGATTGATTTGAACACAGGACAAACTGGAGTCACACTATTGATTGAAATGCTTGAAATGGCAACATTTCAACATGGCTTGAAATGGAAGGCATTCCGTTTTGACAAGGAGAAGAGAGCTGACGGTTCCACAAGAGATTGAACAGCTTCATAAGCTAACAAAAAAGTGTCAAAATTTGACAGGACCAAGAGTCATCGACTTTGACCTCAAGGATGAAATGTTTTAACAAAGTTTTTTTGTGCAAAAGTCTTCTATTGGTCCCAGAAGCTTAAATTGCTAACATACAACAGACCCCTCTTAGATTGTACCACTACTCATACACAGCCACTCAAATAGAAGTCACGTCAAATTATTTAACCTGATTGGCCTTTTTGATCATGATTGAGCCACTATGGCAAGTGGGATTTATGGAAACTAAAAAAAAAATTAGAAAGGGTCAATAATTGTAGGTTGTTATTAAGGCACTTCTCAAACCATGGGCTCATCAAGTGTTTCCAAAAAAATAGCCAGAAAGAATCAAATCATTTTGATGTTTTTCACCTGATAAAAAGGAATAAGAGCAATTTAAAAACCGTTAATAAACATATCGTAATTAGATAACCTTCTTCGTTTGGTATTAGTAAAGCAAAAAAAAGTGATTTTGTGATGATTGTCGACAGGCAAAGACTAATTAATGTGTTATACTGTATTTCTGTATTTGGCATAAAATTCAACCTCTGCATAATTCATATTTGGGAAACTTCGCTAGACGTGCTTTCCATTTATTGCAAGATGTTGAAAAAATCTCGACAATAACATCAATACACGAAATCCCATTTTGTTCATTGGTGTTCAGACATGTGAATTTAATTCTCGGGTTCTCCTACCTTCACCTGAAATGTTCGTACCAAAGAAAAGCACTCATATTTCAATACCAATATGAACGTAATTCCATGTTTTGATCGTGAGACCCGGTAGGTTCCATTTTTCGTCGATTTTAGATCCTATTCATTGAAAAATGAATGTGGGAGTAAGATTACCAAATGAATTGTCAAACTCGACATTTAGCGGATGAATTGTTGAGGGCTGCATTTAAGCTAAAAGGTTCCTTTTATGTTCTTCCACAATATTTGAAGGGCAAACCCGAGACTTTGGATCGTTAAAACGTTGCTTAAAAAAACTTTTGGACCATTTCATTGCGCCCCTCTTCCTAAGCCAGTTGGCTCTTAATTTAAACTTATTACTTTAAAATGTTTCGGGAAAGTCAAGCAAATCCGTCATTCATTCCTTTGAAGTGCCATCCTCTGACCCCGAAACTTGGCCATTGGGCTATGACGAGGTTAGTAGAACGCAATGAGATGAGTTTCATTCCAAAGGGACACAAGCATCACGTTCCCTTTCTCGAGCTTCACGACGTGTCTTGTAGTTAAAGAATGTATGGATGTAGTATGTACTACAGAGGGCGAAAGAACGAACGAAGAGTGTGATTCACAAAAGCGGATGTCTTCGGAGTGGATCGAGGAAAGCCATTCCCATTATTCTAACTGCGTTACCGCATATCCAGGAGACTCCAAGACCAGACTTCGTGTACATCCTCCCTCTTATGCCAGTATGTGCAAAGTTAATCCGAGAAATGGCGAATTTTGCGGGGGAAAAACGAATGAAACAAAGTCAATTCAAGAAACTAAGGCAAGGCTAAACAGACCAGAGAGCATCCAACGAAGGCTACCGTTGGACGGCTCTGTATACATCCGTTTAAAGGGGGACTCGAACACTTTCGACTCAGAATGGGACCCACGAGTCCGAGGATCTGTTGGCTGCTTTTCTACAGCCTTTAAGAAAAAGAGGACAAGGAGGCCGCTACATCTCGATGTTCGTCAAGGAGGCTGAGAGGATGTAGAAGAGCCCATTCCGAGCTTCGTTCGTTTGTCGACCTTCCGTAGTGCACCATGCAAAGGAAAACGAGCACAACAGGGCATGTAGAAACGAGATGTGAGATCAAGAAGAGCTTCTCAGTTCCATCTCGAAGTTCTTGCTCTACATGTCGAAGCAGGCTGCGCTGTCCAAGGTCCTTTGGTTTGGTGCTCGCTCGTTCTCTCTCGTTTTCTGTGTCTTTGGTGGCTCGAAAATGAAAGAATGGAGGATGAACAGCCACGTCTCTCTCCCTCCAATCCTTGTCCTCTCAGTCCAGTCCCCGATGGAATGGTCGTTCGTTCTCTTGCCAAAGAGGAGGGTTTTCGACGACAACCTCGGTTCAGGTCCCGAGGAACTGAAAAGGCTTTTAACATGAACGTCGTAATGCGGCCTGTCTAACTCGGAGTGAGTGTGTATGTCCGAAGAAGGAAGGAAGAAGGCGCCGCCGAAGGGTCCTCTCGACCGACGGGATAACAACGTCCTCGCGTCTTAGCTCTCACAAACTCGAGAAATCTAGCTGGCCTAGTGCGCTCCGCATCATCGTATAATAAATGTGCAGTTGGACCGGGTGCTTCTTCATCGAGTGGTGAAGGATGCGGTAGAGAAAAGCTGCGAGTTGTTCCTCATCCATTCAACGAACGTAAGAACGTCCGCACTCACTCACTCATCCGTCGAGAGGAAAAGATAGTATGTAAACATTAAGGTCGTGATCCAGTCCTGTGTCTGCAGTGGAACCTCACACCTACGCACACATATTTAGCCGTTACCAGTTCCAATGGGAATCATTATTGTGGCCAAGTGCATTCCATCAGTGTGCTCGTGGCATTCGTCCGCACCAAGTGATGAAGTTTGACCCTCATTGGCCTGTCGTCGAAGTGCCGGAATATATCTTCGCTTTCCATAGTCTCGATTCAATTGAGCTTTGCCTTTGGGTTGCTCGAGAATAGTTTGCAGCGCCTACTATGCAAATCGACCTCAGAAATGGGGCTTCTCTAACTTTTCGTTATTGCTCAATGTGCATTCTAATAAGGTAAGTCGCAAATTTGCTTGTCAACAAAACCTCATTTGAACGGGGAAGAAAAGTTTCGAGCGAAGAATTGAGTTTCAATCACTCGACATTGGCAAACAAAGGTCCGATTTTGTAGTTGGAAAGAGCCTTTCACTCAGTCAAAAGACGGTAACACGTGTTTTCTCGACCTTGTCGGCTCAGAAGAGCCAGCATCGAACTAAGAGCCTTTCTTGTCTTATTGTAATGTAAAAGTGGTGTGTATTTGCACATAAGTAAAATGTAAATCGCCAGAGTACATCAAGAAAATACAATGGATTCGCTTCTTCTATTTCAAACTCGTGGACGAATGTACGTAGATGGAATCCAACCCGAAGATCCTGAACGAGAATTCCCATGTTCTCGAGCAATGGCTTTTGGAAGAAGCCAGCCCTGAGTGGCTCCAGAATATCCTGTCACGAAAGCGTGGAATGAGGAATGTTTCGACAACTTCACACCCATTGCATTCCTTACAAAGCGTATCGAGTTTTGAAGACCAAGAAACTGAAGATAGAGCCTCGACTCGTTCCGAAAATGTCTCCCACTCATGCACCAATGAGACAGACGAGATCAGTGAATCCGAGGAACGAGCCTTTCGTTCTGTGGTGCCTCGAAGTGCGCGCAAGTCAGTGACCAGTGACCTGTTCCAACAATGGTTGTCCTCACACCAGCCCAAGGGCGATATTCGCAAGCATACCAAAGAGATCTCGGGGACAATTTCCTCGGCATCGGTCAAAAAGAAAACTTCCTCCCGAGGCTCCATCGAACAGAATGATCGTCTCATGGAGCTAATCCTGGACATTTCCAACGAGTTGGACATTGATGTTCTGTGCCACAAAATTGCCGTCAGTTTGAGCACGTTGGCCAAGGCGGATCGTTGCTCAATGTTTTTGGCCCGAGGTCCCAGAGACAACCGTTATCTCGAGGCTAAGCTCTTTGATGTTCAACCAACAACAAGTAAGGCCACCCAGCAATCATAATATTCTCGGTCTCCTCATTTTTCGCGGCCAATTTTTTCGTTGACCTTTCTGTTTGACTTGGTCGCTTTGAGCGTGCAATTCCAAAAAGGGAATTTGATAACACATTGGATAGGGTCATTCTGATAACAAGTGCCTTTGCCCGGAAACTGTCAACTCGTGAAGGCCAATTGTCTTCCAAACGACGACCTGCTCATCGAGCACGAGTAAAAAACGAGCGAGGCAATTCCTTTGACAATGATAGAAAAAAAAACCTCTGGTGTCATCTAAATTACAACAACAAAACCATTCTCATTTGTCATGGTCAAATTTACTAACAGGAAAGCCTGTTCTTTTTTTCAAAAGTACATCTTGGTTCTCAAGCATCTATTGTTGGGTGAAACCGCTTCAGCAAAATGAAAATGTGTTAGTCCACTTTTTAGGGTTTCGAAAACACAATTTTGAATCATTTTGCATACTTTTGATCGACAAAAAGGAGCCTTGGGACATTCAGCCCAATTCCTTCGTTGTAAAATTTTGTTAATCTTTCATCTTTTTTTGCCAAAAGGATTGTTAGTGACTTATGGCAAAGACATTTTCTATGTTCTAAGGTACCTAAACCTTCCAAAGCCTTGATTCTTAGGAAAATTCTTCATCGTGAATCTTTGTGCCGAGGATAGCTTATTGAATAGCCTTAGGATAATAAAAAGCCAAAAATAAACGGATTTGCAAAATTTATAGAGTAATCTTGAGATCCATTTCGACCTTATGTCAAAAAATGGAAAGTCCCAACTTTTCAATTTTCTGACTGTACTGCCAAAATTCGAATTTGACTTTTTCAAGCTCACCAAATGTAACTTTCTGCCTCAAAGTATTAACTCGAAGTAAAGGGAATCCATGACATCTTGACAAAATATTTTTCTTCCGTTTTTTACAACCATGAGCATTTTTGTGCCCTTTCACTTTATTTCCTAAGTCAATAATGATTCATTGCGAGCGAAAACTTATGCATTGTATGGATAATGAGGAGCCTCAAGAGTCGAAGGTCCCTCCAAAGTCGATCCTATGTTCCATGAACCACTGATTAGAGGGAGGTGTTAACAAGCTCTAGATTACCTAAAGACACCATTCCTCGCTTTCTTCCTCCGTTTACTTGCTCTCTATTTGAAGTTGCAATGCCTCCAAATAGAAAGTACAAACATGAAAGTGAGAATGCTCACATCCTGCACAAGGCAAATGAGGGTTGGATACCTTGTACGTTTGTCGACGATTATCTCTGAATAATTAGATGGGCACTAGTTGGCCACCAAGGTCTGTCTCATTCTTATAGCTAACAATGGAACGCAGAAACAAAGAAATATTCCATCTACATACAAAGACCCTTCAGAAGGATTCAAAAAGAGCGATCAACTCATTTCCTACTGCCGGAACATCGTGAGGTCTTGGATGTCATCCCCTCCGACAATATGTCATTCAAACGAGCAAGTTGGTTCACTTCAAAATGTTCAAAATGAAAAGGGCATCGAGCAAAAAACGAGAGAGCCTTCATATTTGATGGGGCAGAGATAGGGCAATAATGATCTTAAAGCCCTAAAAAGAGAGCGCCATCAATCGGCCCATTTCAGAAACGGGACATCAAACAGTTTCATTAAAGTATGTGCAATGAGTTATGACAAACACTTTCCGTTAGAAATTGTGGTTCTTGATGGGGATGATAGGAATGGAAAAAGAACCATTAACTTTTTTTGAGAGCTTTTCGACCCCAGACTAATGGTTCAGGATGGACGATTGCGAAGTGCATTTTTCGTCAAACGCTTGAACTCTGTCCATTCATTTGTTTTGGTATCTCATGAAATGAACAACAGGCCAACTTCATTTTAACCAAACTCGAGCTCGGCTTAGTCACTTGCCTGTCTCTTTGTGCTTTAAATAATGAGATTGGGAACAATGTTAAATGTCCCACAGGCTCTCCTACTTGTGGGCATGAGTAATCCCATGCGCGGGAATCCATTTGAGGACAGAAAACAAATATGACACCTATTTCCCATTAAGCTGATGTTTACGAGTGCACACAAACGAAAATGTGAACAATCCACATCCACGAACCACCCATTTGGCAGAGCTCGATAGCTCATTTCGAAGTGATGGTATCGGCGTTTCATTGGTCATAAAACGAAAAAAAGTGACAGGTCACTCAAAAAAACCTAATGAATAGATATAAGGTTTATTTAGGTTTTTGTTGAGAGTTGCAGAGGTCAATTAGAAATTGCAAATAAAATTCCCAAGGTTCTGACACTTTTGGGGTTGAAAAGCGAAATTGTACAATTTGCTTTCATGCTTTTATTAGTTCTAACAATTAGTCAAAAACAGTGCCTAATGCCGTAACCAAACGTTTTCAAAATACTGATGGATTTCGAGTTCGGCTTTTGCCATAGTTTTGCCATTTTGGCCCTTTTGGGTCAAACAAGTGACCACCACTAAACTTCTCAAAAGCCAAGAGACCTAATCTCCACGTAAAATATGGCAGAACTGCCAAAAACTCAAAGTCCACCAGTAAAAGTACTGATAGGACTCAAGTGTTGCCATATTGGTCTTCGTTTAGGTCATTGGTCAAAAAGTTTAATACAACCTGCATTTTTTAATAGCAATTAAATTTTGAGTCAAAAATGGCAACGCTCCCAACTCGAAACCCGTCACTCATTCAAAAACATTTTTTTCCTTTTCTCGATTTTCAAAGCTGATCTTGGTCTGACATGTTTTTTAATCAAATAAACTACATCTACATTAAATATTTACTTTTATTGTAGAAGTATGTTTCATGACCCAAACTATTCAGAATAATTTGGCCTAATTTGACCTTCTTTTGTTGTAAAACCAATGTAATATAAAAAAGAAAGTACTCAACAGATGTCTAATCTAAATATGGAGGTAGCTAATCAAAGTATGCTTGAAATCAACTATTAAAGGGTAAATTGACGCAAACAAAACATATCATTTAATGTAGGAGGTTTGTTTCAAAGTACTAGTCCAAGATCTTCATTGTTGTCTAGATTGTTACCCTCGACCAAATCCAAAGTCCTAAACGCTTAACGAAAAGTATACATTGCATCAATGCATCCAAGAATGTCCAATGTATTTGAAGAAATAAGATAACAAACTCTTCATGTGGCCCCGCACAAAGAAACATTAAGAATATTACTTAACCGACCAACGTATCACTAGCTCTTCGATAGAAGTAATCAGCGAAAGTCGAATGCACAACCATCTGATGGCAAAATGATGATTTTTCACTGCCACCATTGAATTAACTGATGTAGACAAATCTTACGCCGATACTTTTTGGTCTTGGCCCTAAACAGAATACTGAACGCGAGTAAATGAATACCATTTTTTTCAAGAAGAAATAAGTCACTCATTAACAATTATACGTTTCTAGCATTGGATGAGGCTCTTGCCAGAGCCAACACCGAACGGATCTTTGTCTTACTCGGGGATGGAGTGGCAGGTCAAGTGGCTTTGACGAAGGAGCACATTATAATCAACGATGTTCACGGAGTTAGTGCTTGCTAATGATATGTGTATCACAAACAGACTACTTTTGAACCCATTCGATCTGTTTGCAGGATCCCAGATTCAACCCGGAAGTGGATGAGAAACTCGGGTTTTTCACGTCAGCTGTCATGTGCTTGCCCGTGTGCAATTATGAGGGAGAAATCATTGGTGTGGTTCAACTAATGAATGATAGAAAGCCAGGATTCGAATCCAAGGAGTTCTCCGAGACAGACGTCAAGGTAAGAGGGGATAACCATTATTCCAATATGTTCGAGTGTCTCTTCCAATTAGGAAGCGATAATGAGCAACTTGTTATGCACATTGAAAGCGCCTATTTGCATTCTACTTTCGGCTTATTTTTTCTCTTTGATGTGATTGTTGTGGCATCATTTTTCTGAAATATCAGAATATCATTATGATAGCAACAAAAGGAAAAGTTAAGGAAAGGAACAAATAATGTTCTTCTTATTTTCAGCTTATGGAAAGATACCTCACCTTCTGCGGCATTGGCATTCAAAATGCACAACTGTTTGAAGTATCCATTCTAGAGTATAAAAAGAATCAGGTGAGATGTCAGAGTGTTTGGTTTTCGTTACATGCACCTCTTGGACAAGTTTCTACGTAGAGAAAGGATTGAAAATAAGGACAGGTCTTGTTCAATTGCAAACTTTTGCAACTTGACATTTGTACCCAAAGCATTGAATTTAGATGGATTTTTCCTCAGGAAAGAGCTTTCTGCCAGCTTCCGTCATTTCTCACTCGAAACTTTGAGCCAGAAATAGATTGAAAATTGATACAGAAACTATTTGGGAATTGGCGAGTCAGAGCTATGAAGTATGTGACATATTTCTATTGGATAGAATCAAATAAGGCGAATTCAAAGCATTTAGATTTGAGAGAAGAAATCGGTTGAATAGGACTACTCATCGAAGATTCGATCAGAACTCTTGAGTTGGCAAATCTCGGGTCCATTTCTTTCGAAATGGGCGTCTAAATCTGCCGATGAGGATCTTCATCTTGCACTTTGGAACTGACAAGATGGCACTCGTGCTTCACTTATTTTCGTTGAAAGCCAATTCTTCGTCAAATCCATCAATGCTCTGGACTCAATTCCTCGGTTGCATTGGTATCTCTTTCGGATGAATCAAGTGATCTTCTTTATCCGTTTGGAATTACTCGTAAACCTGATCAATGAACATTGGGCCGTCGGTTCCTAAGCCTCTAAGTTCACATGTGCTGATGATATCTTTTGCTACTACCACAAGGCCATGAACATTAAGTGTACAAAGGCGACTTGTCGTTTGTGAGTGAGAGGCGTTCATTTGAACTGCTTCCCTGGAAAGTCGATGTCTGAAATGATTTGTCTCTTTCAGCTACTTCTCTCTTTGGCCCGGAGTTTGTTCCAAGAGCAGATGAGTTTGGAACGCCTCATCTCCACCATTATCTCCGAAGCTAAGGACATGTTGAAATGTCAGCGTTGTACAGTCTATCTCTTGGATCTGAAAGCCTATAACGCGGTAAGTTTCGATTTTGAATGGTACTCCAGACGAGCGGTTGCCCGAAACCGAGAAATATTCCGTATGTTTGTGAAAGTGGTTCCTTTCGTTTAATATTGAATTGGTTGTTCTTTGGGTAAAGATGGAGCTGTAAGGGCCCTCCAACGTTCGATCGACCCCAAAGTCCGATATGCCTCTCAAGAATGGCAGTGGTTCAAAACGCCGACCACTGGACAGCCTTCATTTGGGCCTTGCTTGGCCTACTCGTAATTTATTCAAGACGTATTGGTATCTAACTGGAGGAAAATGATGCCAAAAACATATTACTTTTCCCTCTGCTCTTACCCTTTTGTTTCGTCTTACAATTCTAGTCCAGTGCATGCATTGAATAGTGCATCATAAGTAGTCCTGGACTGAAAGAGCCTCTAGTTGAAACCGGAAATTTAATTCGAAAGACAATTTACTTTGAAATTCTCATTTTTAGTCGAATACAGATATGTAGACCCATTTACAAACAATTGTTCAAAGTGCATTGAAGATAAGTATCCTATTTGTAAAAGTTTCACTTTTGCTCTGTTCTTTGGACGAAAAATGATCATTTACCGCCCATCCTCCAGTTTTCATCATACTTTCTGCTTCTGGCTTCTTTTCTTGAGCTTTACTGAAATCGAAGCTTTAACCGAAGTTCCGGCTTTTGTTCCATCCCTAGTCAATAGTATGTTTCAGACGCCTTGACTGTTCCATTTGAGACGTTCCCAAGCTTATACCTAACCTGTCTTTCTTTTTGTTCCAACCAGATGGAGAGCTCTTTTTTCCATGTTGGTCATCCTGGACAAAGTTCCAGTGTGTCTCCATCGACGTCTTCTATCTCACTTGAGCGAGTAATCCCGCCTTCATTGGGAGGCATTGAATTCATCATTCAAGCATCTGGAAGTGAGGTGAGTCCAAAACCGGCCCAGAAACGGCCATACCACTCTATATGTAGAAGGCAAACACAAGCCGAAGCACACCCAATAGGAAAATTTAATCTTACCATGACCTTCATTCATATTTACGAGCCTTCCGTTTTTTGAGAATCCTAGGGATCTCACTATTTTAGTAATCAATGACATGACTTACTTACATACATTGCCTTGGCAATTTCACTGCCCCTGAAATACATCATCATTACCATCATCAAATCCACTTAAGGTAGAGAGTGAACACATGACCCAGAATGAAGTACGAGACTCATTAACGCGGTCCTCAAATAAGGACCAATATAGATGGTTTCTCTCATTTACAAAAATAACAACGAGGAAAAGAAATCACCTTTCTCACGAAAATCAATCCACTGATACTGTTTTCTCTGAAGCTTTCTCTCCCTTCGATCTTAAATCAAGTGGGGTTTTTCATCTAAACTTAACTTCAAGTGAGGTGGTCTTAACAATCAATGAACAATTTCACCACAGGTTTTGCTTTTTTCTGTACGAATACCACACATTGGTAGAATTCCACCCGTTGCATATCTTAGCAAAACTACCAAGGTGGAGAACTTTTTTTAGGCAAAGCTCAAATGCATTAGATGAGATTATCCCTCTTCCATCGTCCAGTTTATCGTTCGAAAGAAGCAATGAAATCTTTATATCGTAGCTGACCATGATATCACCAGAGAATGTGCTAGATCCACTTTCCCACGGGAGTGTGGTACTTGTTCAAGGCTTCAAACTTACACGCAAAACTTTCTCCAAGTCCAAGCGAACATCTGCATCTTTTGCTGACTGACTGGTTAGTTGGTAGTCTGTCTGTCTGTCTGGCTGGGTGGTTGGTTGGTTAGTTGGTCTGGTGTTTGCTTGCTTTCCTCTTTTCTTCATCTCGTTCTTTTGGCACAAGACAGAGAAAATCTTATCGTAGATTACCAGAACAAAGCCTTTTCAAGAGAGAACAAGAGCGAGAAGAAACAGAAAGCGAAAAGAACCGTTTGAAGAAGATTGGTCCCTTCTTTCACCTTTTAACATGCAGAAATCCTCACTTGAATTGAGTTTCACATCATTCTTGGATAGGCTGCGACAATATGATGGAGCGATGCTTTTTTTTCGTACCGTTGATGATACGGACTATTTCCGATGACAATAGATTTCTGTTGGTCCCACATGGAACACAATTGATGTTATCTCGGTTAAAGTAGGGAAGAACGCTTCCAAGCGAACTTCAAAAAAGCCTTCAATGAAATGATTTGGCCCGACGATGAGAAGCTTCAAGTCTGGAGGAATCTCAATTTCACACTCGAGTAAATCCAGAAAGCTTGGCTGTCATTCGTGCTTCCCGATATTCTTTCTCACTCGGGTATTTGGTATTCATCAGCAAAGAAAACATTTAGGAGTCTTCCTCTTCTCGTCTCCGATGTTGTCATGGGTCCACGAGTCCGCATTATGATTCCACGGAACATCTGAGAACTCGGCTTTTCGAACCATTGGGTCCTCCTGACAATATATTAGTCTCCCCATCTCAAGTTACCCAAGCTGACATGGCCAGAATTCTGTTACTCCGGCAGTATTTCCTCAAACATTCACTCCCCTTGAATGGCCCAAGAGTTTCCTGGAACTGCCTTTCGTAATTTGAAATGAAGCTCAGGCTGACGGTGAGCAAACTGTGGATAGAGCTGGAAGCCAAGGTCACACTTTCACTCTTCTGTGATGACAAGTCCTCGGGATTTGGTTCCCCTTGAGCGCTCATTTTCTTTGTTTTCCCCAGAATTGCTGGAACTTAAAGGAGGATCCAGAGGAATTTTGAGATTAGGGGTTAGGGACCTTATAAACAAGTGGACGCAGACGGATTCCTGTTTTGAACCAGGCTAAAGCCATGTACTCTCCTTTTAGCGAGAGGCTTTGAGAGCAATATCACTGAATCACGATTGAAGACAGGGATCAAGTTACCCTTCAGTGCGTGCTAACGCACGTAGATTTAGAGTCCTACTGTTTCATCCTCTTCGGGCTATTGTCATTGACTAGACCCGAGCAATCAAGAGACAAGTCTTTCAGTCAAAATGTTCATCAATTCCATGCCTTCATTTTTTCCTCTTCTTTTTTTATATATATTTTCAGAGCGAGCTCCCCCTACTCCAAGCGCAATCTGACTCGAAAGCACCCCAGATCCTGGCTCAAGCTCTGGAGGAGATTAGTTTCCAACAAGCTTGGGAAATGGAGGGACAAGGCATGAGGGTCTACACACAGCACGATAAAGAGCTCCAGATCTCAAGAAGAAGCAAAATTGCGAAATATGTGGCTTACACAAAAGAAGTAGGTATCACCACCATCCTATAGAGGTCTGACTTCTTTCTCTTTGGGTTGAGAAGGAACAAATTCCATTTCAAAGTGCTCTGACAAGCACTAAATTAAAGCCCAGGAGAAGGAGAAGTAATGAGATCAAATCAGAGATATTCCCAGACTTTTCTCTCTCTCTTGGCCTTGAAGATAAATGGAATGGAAAGGGGATTCTAACTTTCGGTATCACAATAATTCAACGCTCTTTTCTTTTTAATGGGCTTATCAAGATTCATTAAAAGTTCAAAAGGCATTTTTTTCAACATTTTACGAAGAATGCCTGCCAGATGTGAAACTTATGTACAATATTTGATTTCCGAAGAGGACAAAGACAAAACGTTTTGCAGAGTGTTTGCGAAATGCTGGCATTATTTTAATTCGTCAAATCTAAAATCGACAAACACTCAGATTACTATGAGATAAATTTCATATGATTGCAGAACCTTAATTCTTTTGGTTCTTCAATTTGTATTTGACCAAAATTCCATTGAAATACCATCGAAACAAACAGCTCGCTGGAATTTTCCCCTCCCAGAATGTTACTGTTTTCAAAGGAGCGTTTCTTGCCATGTTCTTCAAAATGGGTTTAAAATAGAAACTTGAAAAAATTCAAGAATATTGTGCAGCAACCACCTCCTTCAACATAAAGCTTAACCAAGAAGCTCTCAAGAAAGGAGTTCTTGGCTTAACAGAGGTCGAAAGAGCGACAACTTGAACCAATCTGGAGAGTTGAATTTTCCACACGTGCGTAACTGCGTATTCCATTTTCAGGTACTCAATTTGAATGATGTGGCCTCTTGGTTGGGAGAAGAACCATTCGTGGAAACGGCTGGATTCGTTCCTCTGAATATGTTATGTGTTCCAATTTTCAACGGAAATCGAGACGTAATTGGTGTGGCACAATTAATAAATAAGGTACGCGTTTAAATGAGCTAAAGCGCCATCAGACCATGTGTGGGGTGCTACTAAGGGCACCACAAAACTCCACTCAAAATCGAACTGAAGCGTGACAATCTTCCTCTCTTATCTCCCTTTGAGTGGGAGAACTAACGTGGAACTTGGCTGGAACACAATGAGCCGAGACCCACCAGCACTTTTCCTCTCCTACGTACTCAAAGATAAAAGCTTAGGGGAAGCTAAAAGTCAGGCAATTACTTTGCTGCTCTTTCAGGAAAACAATAAAAAGTTCGACGAGTCAGAAATTAGCCTTTTTGAGGCCTTTGGGATCTTCTGTGGCATTGGCATCCACAATACCAAAGTGTACGAAGGCGCTTGCAAACTAATGGCTAAACAAAAAGTAGCCTTAGATTGCTTGAGCTATCACGCTTCAGCCTCAGATGGGGACACGGAATGGTTGGTTAAGGCTGAAATCCCATCAGCCGAAACTTATAATCTGTTTACGTAAGTTGGAAAAAAAATCACGATTTTCATTGGTTAATACTCTGACGTTTACTTCATTCTTTTTAGCTACACCTTTGATGACACGCCCTTGCAGGACGAGGAGACTTTCAAGGTCACAATTCGTATGTTCATGGAGTTTGGACTGATCAACCAGTTCCAAATACCTTATAAGGTTGAGTATCGGAGTGGTCTTTGCTTCCGTCATCGATCACCTATCCTGGAGATGAGCCTTTTCTGTCTTTTTTAGGTGTTGTGCCAATGGGTTTTGAGCGTGAAGAAGAACTATCGTCCCGTCAAGTACCACAATTGGCGCCATGCTCTCAACGTGTGTCAAACCATGTTCACGGTGCTCAAAACCGGCAAGATGGATCGATTTATGGATGATATTGAGGTAGGTGTTGGGTGTTCGGGAGCATTCGGGATTTGTGTTTAAATCTTTGCTGGAAACCCTGGCCTCAACGATTGAGGCTACTCGATAGATCTTTCAACAGCTCATCATCTTTCTCAGAAGAGGTGATGGTTAATCGTACTCAATAGGCATCGACGGCAGTTCTCTCTCGATCATAGTTGACCTTCTCGAGTGCAGTATAGTCAGGAGCTTGTCTATTCAGAGCAAATCTTGAGAATGACAAAAAAGGGAAGTGGGACCGCTCAATGCGATAGCACGACAAAGGGACTAAACTGTAGGCACACATTCTATTCTACACACTGGAAACGTTCAGATTGTCGGTATACTAGTACTACATAAATGTTCGTTCGACCTCGTGTACTACGGACAATGCGTTGGTGGTCTACTTTCGTATTCATAGACGATGGAGAAGTGGAAAAGCAAAGCATCATCAAGCAAATGGACCGACAATAAAGCAAAGACCCATTCTCACCATGTTCTTGTATGCATTCTAGTAGCTTCGCACCGCAGTTCAAAAGTTATTCAAAGAGCAAAAGGACTATAGAACTGTTTTGATTCATCATTATCAAACACTCAACACGTCAAGTGGCAGACTGTGATTTGTAGAGCCTGGAAAACGTTGCTGTTTTTTAGACCTAAAATGGTGTTAAAGGTAAAATTTGGACACTTTTCCGCAGGATTTAAGTGATCAAGACAAAAGAAAAGATAAAAAAGTTGCTGAAATTGAGTAAAATGGTCAAATTTTATTTTTTTGTGCAAGTTAATGGCCGCGTGTGCTACGTGCTCTTAAGGGCCAAATGTAAGTGGCCAGACGGCGTGGGTTCGAGTCCTATTGGGATAGAATGCTGGCTGTCGGGAAATATCTTTTTTTCAAAGGAAGCCAGAATGGTTAACGTGTTCATAAGAGCCGAGTGAAAGTGCTCCCCCAGACGGCGTAATTTCGAATCTTGTTGGGGATAGAACTCTAGCTGTCGGGAGAATCCTTTTTTAGTTCATTCATTCTCGGTAGGATTTGCACTAACCTTTGAGAGAGCATAACTTTTGACATCGATGTTCGATTAAGTTCAAAATTGAAACACGTATCTAAGTTAACATAGGCAAGGTCTCATTTGCAAAAGAACGTAATTGATTTGTTCCTAGTGGAAATCATGATTCCCTTCGTTAGCCTCCCAGTCCAGAGAAATTCAGTGGTTCTTGGCTGAAAGTACATGAGGACTGAAACGCCCGCCAGGCTTACTTTTCGTCTCTAAACTGAATTGAAGCTTTGGATCGGACATTGTCGTCTCCCATAAATTGTTTCAGACTTCAAAGTTTTCCCAATCAGACCATTCATGGTTTCCTTTTTTTCGAGCGCATAGCAGGAATAGCGATTGTGGAAGCAAACTTTTTTAAGTGGCACTCACTTAAGTAAATTTATGACCTCCTTGGATAATTAAAGTCAACCCCCAACCAATGAATGGCTGAGAAAACTTTTCCAATTGGCATTGGTAACGAAGCTAAGATCTCCCGAAAATGTGATGGGTAACAATTCTTCCTTGGTTTCCAGATCTTTGGCCTATTGGTGGCTTGCTTGTGCCACGACCTTGATCATAGAGGAACCAACAACGCCTTTCAAACAAAAATGGACTCTCCTCTGGCTGTTCTCTACTCCACATCCACAATGGAACATCATCACTTTGATCAATGCGTTATGATTCTCAGCTCGGAAGGGAACAATATATTTCAGGTACAGCCATGTCACGTTCTTGTGGGATGCAACCATCTATCGACTTTTGTGCAACTTCGACGGATCATGCATTCACTGAAGCATAACTATGTTGGTTAGTTCATTGAGGTGTACGAGCAATTGAATAATTCACGCTTTGCACACACACATAGGGAATGAGTACCGACGACTACCGACGTGTGATGAGAATTTTGGAACAAGCCATCCTCTCCACAGATTTGGCTCTCTACTTTAGGAAGAAAGATCTCTTCCTCGAAACTGCCAATAAAGGAGAGATTGATTGGCAAGGCGATAAGAAAGAGCGTAAGTGAAAGATCCTTTACAAACGTTTTTCTCTTGCCTCGATCAAAGTCACTCGATTGTTTTGTCAGATGTCTAACAAAACGGAAGTCTAATTTTAGTTTTGTGTGGGATGCTAATGACCGCCTGTGACGTTAGTGCCATCGCTAAGCCTTGGGAACTTCAACATAAAATGGCCAAGAGAGTGGCTGATGAGTTCTTTGATCAAGGAGACATGGAAAAGCTACGCCTCAACATCCAGCCAATTGTAAGTTGAAGAACTGGCATCAAATGAGTCCCATAATGTCGCTCGTATCAAATATATATCAAAACCCTCCATTTGGGTTCTCGTTTTCAGGCTATGATGGATCGAGAGAGGAAAGACGAATTGCCCAAAATGCAAGTCGAGTTCATTGACGTTGTCTGCAAGCCTTTATACACGTCGCTGTCGGAGTCCTTTCCATGGATCAAACCTCTTTTGGATGGTTGTATTGGCAACCGCGAAAAATGGGCGGATCTCGCTGAAAAGGTCAGATCCAATCATACTTAATTTGCGCTGGTTTTATCGCAACTTTTATCGGTTTGGTGTAGGTTGAGATGGGATTGACTTGGATCGACCATGACACCATTGATAAACCCATTGAAGAACTCGTCGCCGGAAACGCGGAAAGCACCGACTTTGAATTCAAAGTCGAGACTCTTAAGAACTCTTCCAATTCAAATTCATCCAGTAGGAGGGAAAGTGCCATTTCCAAAAAAGTACGTTCATCTTGTCCATTCCCGATTTGCATGCGCTTACTTATTGTTTTCTTCACTATTTGACGGTTTCCGACTCATTGTACAGTCAAGCATGCCATTTTTGCATCTGACCAAGGCAAAGGAATCCCGGACTTCCTCAGTCAGTCTTTCTTTCTTCAACAGGCTATTTTTCTTTCGACTTTCAGAATGAGCTAAAGCTAAGGAAACATTGAAAATATGTCCTGTTCCTTCAATTGCAGTCGTTCCGGAGCGGCAAAAGCCCCGGGAGAACGTCGAGTTTCTTCACCCGTCGCTTGAGTGCCAAGTCTCCCTCGACACGAAGCCGTCAATCGCTTTCAAGTATCTCTGCAAAACCTTCAAGTGCCAACCCTAGTTCTGTCTCGTCAGGCCTGGAACAAAACAACAACAACCAACAACCACAACAACCACATGAAGGGTCGCGGTCATCCCGAAGATCAGGGGAATTTCGAAGCATGAGGAACAGTCGAAGCATGGAAGAGCATCCAGATGATGGGCACAATAATTGTAGCCATGAAGATGGCGAGGACCAAGAGACCGAGTCCGTCGTGTCCGATGATGGAGGCAAAGGAGGCAGCTTAGGCGGTCGAGTGAAAAAGACGACTACTAAAGTGTGTAACGTTTTATAGCAATTAAAAAAGTAGAGGATTCTAGGTGATTGTTCAAGAATCCTCTACAGACCCATACCCTCTGTCAGATATGCCCTAGTGGGGGTCTTATTTTGTTTGGAGCACCAAAACTTCACCAATTGCATGACTGGCGTGAAGTGTCTTAATTCACATCATGCCACGATGAGGACCCCTTCACGCTCTCAACCTCAACCAGAGCTTCATTCATTCAAAAGGACTTCAAGGATGATTTTAGTCCGCTCTACGATGTATGTACGAATAGATTTCACCGCATGTAGCACACGTCAAGCGAACCCTAATCGAGTCAGTGCTTTTGGATTTTATTCGCACATATAGATATATCTATATTCTTCCGAGAAAATATACAGTACTTTGCTGAGAATTTTTAAGTTGTTCGTTTTGGTTGGTGAGTGAACTATTCTGACGGTTGCGTGTTGCTGAACATCATATGACCGTCAGGTGTGTTGCACGGTTTTACGCGAAAATAAATACATCTTTCTTAGGCATCATTGGAAGCTGAATCTGAATTGGGCGAGGATGCGGCCTTGGCAAAATCTGATGGAGCGCTGGTCGTTGTCACCTTGATGGACGCGGGAAGGGATAAGGCTGGAGGTTCGGGAGATGGTGGTGGAAGTTCAGGCTGAGAGATCGGATGTTGTGGCAACGAGACGTTGAGGAACAGATTTGCATGAGAATATCTCATATGATTCTTGAGATGAGAGAGCTGTGTAAAGCCCTTACTGCAGATGGCGCATGAGTAGGGTTTTTCTCCGGTATGGATCAGACAATGTCGGGATAACTTTGAGGGTGTTGGGAATCTTTTGCCGCAATAGCTGCATTCATGTCGCTTTTCAGTGCTCGCTCTCCCGCTGCCCGCTGTCGCTGTCGTGGCCTGCCCCGCTCCCCCCGCCGCTGTTGTCGTCGTCGATCCCGCCGGGTGAGGTGATGTTGCGCGATGATCCAGAGTTTCCGGAGGAGTCGACGTTCCGACCTGCAAATAATTCGATTTGTGGCATGTTCTCTAGCATGGACCTATCGACTGGGGCGAGGTTCATCAGAGAGAGACTGGGCGGCGGGGGCAGGGAGGAGTCATTAGAGTTACCACCGGCATTGGCCACAGCGGACATGTCCATCAGCAGATCCGGATGAGTATTTCGGACATGAGTCTTGAGATTCGCAGATTGGGAAAAGGACTTGCCACAAAAGCTGCAGTGGAAGGGACGGAGACCCGAATGTGAGTATGAGTGTCGCTGCAGTTTTGACGGTGTCACAAAGCCCTTTCCACAAATGTCACATCGATAGCGTAGCTTCTGCTCATCAACCGTGTTCTTGCTGGTAAATACGGGGTGTTGCATCACATGTTGAGAGCCACCGGAGCCTGCAGAGGATGAGGAGCTCTTGACCGAGCCAACCGCCCCTTCCACCCCAGCCACTCCCTGATGATAATCAATGTTCTGCCAAAGACACAAGAACAAACATTACAAGCGGGCCTTAAATTCTAAAGTCCTTGCAAAGGCAAAGAGCGAAAATATTTACAGAAACATTACACTTCTCAAAATCTGAATACATGTAATAGTAATTGAACTCTCCAAAGAGAGCGGTAATCCTACCTGTGATCCTGGAATCATGATGTGATCTTCATCTTGAATGGGTGCGCCGTCTTGGTCTTGGTAAACTTCTGAATCATATTCACTTCCACCCTGACTGAGATCCGGTTCTTCAGAGTGAGCATTCCAAGCATCCATGTGTTCCTCTTTTAGGCCAATGTCCTCAAGGTGCTCGGCCACTGGTTTGCCCTTGAAAGTGTTATTCGATTTGACAACCTGGCTGGGAGATTCTGCTTTCCGTTTGTGATTATTTGAGATGTTAGTCAAAGGTTTGACCTTCTTCATTGGTGGAGGACCGCCGTTGTTACTTCGTGGAGGTCGAGGCTGTTGTTGGTTACTGGCGGGGGCGTCGGATAGCCCTTTGATTTGTAGACATCGAGCGGCCTCCACAAGTGGAGCCAAGTCCTCCTGAAGCACGTTAATTTCTCCATGGTACATATATTGAAGCAACTGCTCGAGATGTTTGGGATGAATGTCCTTGAGAAAGACGATTGGGTGCTTATCCGGTCTCCGAGTCAGTATGGAACGGAAAAAGGAACTGCACACGCACAACATGATCTTGTGGGTTTCAAACACTTGGCCTCCACATGCCAAGGTTACATCCGTGAGGACTTCGGACGAACAAAGGTCTTGCATGATGGAGAAGAACGAGTTGTGGTGGTCATTCCACTTGAGGAGAAATTCCTCGCCACTCATGTTGTTGGAATTGATGAGACACTTGGGCAGAGATGAACTTAACGAATGTCCTTTGGTTTGAATGTGTCGATTTGAGCGTAATTCTCAACGTAACCTTTTCATTGAAATGCGACTCAGGAAATGTCGTGTGGCGGGCTACAATGGCCTTTACCTAGTGTGACGAGCCTTGAGAAGCCACGCTAATAACGGCAAAAATGCTCCTGCTACGGCGACGGCGACCACTTCGACCAACAGTTTCCTACCACACACACCACTGCGAGATCCAATCCTCACTCCTCCTAGGAAAAAGAGGCACGCCAAACCGCCAGTTTGGAAATAGGTTAACGTCGGCTCCTCTCTCACGGACCGAAGGAAGGGACTGCTGCACCCCGGACTACAACAGACACGAGAGAGGTCGTTGAAAAGAAGATCGACTTGTGCATGCACACATTGAGTGAGTGAGTGAGTGCCTCCATCCCTCCCTCTCGGGGTCTCTTAGGTGCCGAGCGACTCCAATCCAATCCGGTAGGCAGGATGGTGATGATAGCACTGGAAGAAGACGAGGACGGCGAACACTCGGATGCTCCTGGTGATGTCGAGGAGGCGCTCAAGGAAGCTCTAGGGCGATTGAAGAACAAGAAGGACTGAAGACACGAAAAAATGAGACGTATCCATCCAGACACCACCAATGTTCAAGGCGGCGTCGCAAATGCTACTGCTGATCGTTAAAGACTGCTGGCCGAGGGCATCCTAGAAGACGAACACAAGTGGATCTACCTACCAACAGACCGAGGACAACCAAGGCAAACCCCTTGTTTGGCTGCGCTCACGAGTCCGCGCCATCGTCTCCCTCATCCACCACAGTGCCCTCGAGCCCAACATGGTATCAAAAGCGCGGGAACGAAGGCCATCATCGGCCACTTTCTCTGGAGCCCTCCTGGAGGCCGACGACGAGGTCGGGCAGACAGCCCAACACCATCTGCTCGCTGCCCAGCCAACGACCAGTTGCTGGATGATAGAGGAGGAAGAAGAAGAAAATTGAGGCGCGTTTAAGAGCCGAACAAAGGCTGCTAGGGGGCAAGGTCAGCCAGTTTGGCCAAGCGTCGTGCTCTTTCTGCCGGCGTCTGTTTGAGTCCAAACGCGTTTCCTTGCGAGACCCCAATGATCATCATCATCATCCAGCCAGATCTCCAAAGCTCCAACTGCCTTTGGTCTGACTTTTGCCATAGTTTGGCACTGATGGCAATGGCTGTGGAGATCATCCAAGGGAGAAGGCAAGAAGCAGGAGGAGGAGGAAGAAGAAGAGGTGGAGGTGGAGGAGGCAAGAACTGCTATAGAGGTGGAATGGAAGCGTGGCTTTGTGGTCTTGAGGTTGGTGGTGGTTTGTTGGACTCTCTCTGTCTCTGAGGGCTAGCTGGAGGGTTCACAGCGGCCATTTTCAAAATGTTGGAGGAGCGTTGGAGGACTCGAAGGGCCAGGGCTGAGATCGAGGAGAAGGAGCTTTTAGAGGGAAGCAAAGACTGCCATTGGTGCTTTTAATGGTAGAGGCTTGGGAATGTCGCAAGAACTTACGACAACGTGGGAAGGCTAGATTCGACCATAATCATGGTAGTCAAACGTTTGGAAAGAGTTCTCTTGATCAACCTGGCCGAGTCCGGTTCAAGTCGAAACCTGAAAAGGTCTTCTTGCCACATCCAAGGGCTGACGGATGGAGTCATTTCAAGTCCAAAAAGCCTGTTCGGTTCGTTCGGGAGCGTATGTTCTAGTTGAATGATTCTATACTTTCCTGAGCAAACCATTTTTCGTAAATAGTTTTTTAGCTTTCAATTGCGCTTCATTAGATCCTATGATCCATCAGAATCAGAAAATAATCAAAGTATTAATGCCCTCAAAAAATTTATCCCTCAAAGATACGCGATTTTGCCCCTCACAAAAACTTCTTCAAAGGGCTCGTGTGACATGCTTTTATATGGTTGGGAATTCTGACTGAATACTCATCTCATCTTGGTGAAACTTGAAAGGCCTTCTTGGGTCATTTTTTCTAGGTTAACTCTTAAAGGCTCCAGTCTTTGAGGAGCTTTTTCTACCTTAATTTCATTAACTCTTTAAGGCCGAATTAGTCTCATTTATAGTCAGGTTGATTTATCCCATATCGAGTATTAATTGGCACGTGCGTTCCTAAGTCAATGTACTATAAATATTTGATAAATTACTAGTCAGAAAATCCTTTGTCTCTAGGGCTTCACGCCTTATCCTTTGAATGAAAAAAAAAATATCATTTTCTAAATTACAATTTTATTGTTTCTTAGGTTTCTGGACAGAAACAAGATTTGATTTTCTTGCAAACCCCCAAGAGACAAAAAGTTTTGACAAATAAAACTATCCTAAAAGACAAATATCACTGCCCTATTTGACGAAAATAGATTCATGATAATAAGGGGAGGAGACGTGGTGTCATGGCTAGCGCAATTTCCCATAGTGAGAGATGTCCAAGGTTCGATTTT
>JAAGOF010000121.1:178718-200499 GCA_010645155.1 Tigriopus japonicus | reverse complement strand
GATGAGTCCGTTCCTTGGACATCGCCGAAGTTGGTTGGGCGGAGTCGCTCTGGATAAGTGCCAACAATATTATCGAAATAATAACACTCTTCATGTCGTATTCCGGCAGCTCTCTTTGAAGAACTAAATTGACAGGATGCTTTACTGCGCTTTTTTGACGTGAATGACCTTTCGACAAGGCGAGCGTCTTCTCCTTCTTTGAGACACACTAACGACAAATTGTGGTGCTCTCTTGTCGGTCAGCTTGGGCGTTGGTTAGCCTTCTAGTTGGGTACACTCAATACCCCATGACCCAGGTAAAAATGAGTTACCAGGGAAAGTGATACAAAAGAAAAGATGATCAGTCAGGATTCCCGCGATGAATATTTATTATTTTGGGAAATGAAGGACTTGGTTAATATCGCTGTTGTTGATTAAATTGCTGTTGATTGGGGTTTTGGGGAGCTCCATAGTTAACCATGTGGCCATGATGCGGATGGCCTTGATTTTGATGCGGATGATTTCCATAGGAGCCTCCACCGTGTCCTCCAGGTCCTCCTCCTTGTTGGGGTACTCCTCCGGACGAATTCGATTGGATATGATTGTTGGGGCCCATTCGGATTCGCTTCAAAGGAGGTTGCCCATTGTCTTGCGGGTTGCCCATGTCGTTGCCGCGGTTGGACACGTTATTACTGGTCCGATCTGAGCGATTCATTTTGGAGTCGTTCTTGTCCTCGTTATCATCATCGGTCAAAAATTCTCGCTTGGGATAGGGAATCGGGCCACTCCCGAACACATCCTAAAAACAGTTGGGGCGATCGTATTGAGATTTTGATTGGAATTCATTATGGGCCTAGGACTTTTACTTGTGTTGGAAGAGGTTCTTCTCTGAAATATCCGTCCAAAAGAGCCGATTCGGACGTGATCCGCTTAGTTGGATCCATAAGGAGGAGCTTCTGAAGCAACAGAAAGGCCTTTGAGTCTGGTTTGATGCGATGACGGTCCATGTATTTAATGAGGGAGCAACTTTGGTAACTGAAAAATGCATGTAATTAGTAAAGTACTCGAATCCCTTCGATTCGACACCACGGACGCATGAATATCTTACTTGGAACGTTTGAAGTCTTTTGTGAGCGTGGGATGTTCGGGCATACGTCTAATATCTTCCCAGTCCTTGTCTTGCGGAAATCCCATGACCGAAAATATCCGGTCCAATTGGTCGTGGTGATACGGGTTACTCGTCTTAATGTCCTCTTGACGACAATGGAAAATGGGCTCAGAGGTGAGAAGTTCAGCGAAAATGCAACCAATGGCCCAAATATCGATGGCCTTCGTGTAATGTCGGGCTCCCAAAAGAAGTTCAGGGGCTCGATACCAAAACGTTACCACCACCGGGTCCAAATCGGCCAAGGGCTTCAATGGTGAATTGAATAAGCGAGCAAAGCCCATATCGGCGATCTTGACCCGACCACGCTCGGGACCTTCACCCATGACCAAAATGTTGGCCGGTTTCTAGCAAAATCTAACGATTACGAGCCAAAGAAATAGCTTTTTTGACACTGAAATAAACTTACCAGATCTCGATGAAGCACCCAATTGGAGTGGAGATAATGGATCCCGTCCAAAATTTGGTAGAGCAACGACTTAACCATACCCTTGTAGACCATAACCTGCTTCTTATTGGCCTTGGCCGCCCTGTGAAATTTGATAATGTGCTGAAAACACCGGATTAAAATCAGATGCATTCTCGCATGGACATGCAAGTGTCCCATGATGATCTCACCCATAAATCATGCTCCGAGAAATCCAATAACAAAGACACCTTTCGATCCGGATGAGACAGGAAAACTCGGATCAAATTGATCACATTGGGATGTTTGAGCTCACGTAAAAGCTGCCAATAGATTGAAAATTAATGCCTAAAATGCCGCAGTCATGGCTCTTTCCTAACAACTTACGGCGATTTCTCGACAAGCGGACATGGAGAGTCCGGCTCCTTCGATCTGTTTCAAGGCATATTCTTTCGGATCCGATCTGAAAATCAATATCTCAAGTTTGGGATCAATGGATCCCTGAAAAAGTCGATTTCAAGGTAAACGAGCTCACTTACCCGTCCTTTCGTTTGGCCTTGTAGACGTGTCCGTAGGTGCCTCGGCCAATCTTGCAGCCTTCGAAGTCGTAGATATCCTCGACTTTCTCTCGAAGCTGAGCCGTTCGACGCTTGAACTCGTTATCCATGTTCGTTTCTTCAAAGGGGATGGATGGATGGATGGACTATCCAGTCAGACAATAAACAAGGGTTGGATGGGTGGGGAGGTAATCGCCAAGGGTATGGTCAAGAAAGTGATTGAGCCTTGGGCTGGTTTGACCATAGACGAGTAACGCGTTTCACACGGAGTTAGCTCTGGTTTGACATGGTCCACGACGACGGGATGGCATCGAACAAGTTCATGCCATGTATATACGTATGTACCTTATGTTTGTCACCTTCTTGGTTTATTTACCTTACGTTGTGAAACTTGTGATTTAGATTTTTGTCAGGTTTGCCAATTTGACTCCAATCTTCTGAAATACAATAAAAAGATGGCATGTAGGACGGGATCTGTATTCAGTGCTTCTAGTTTTTGAGGTGTTGACTACCCTTCCACACAATAGAACTAGAAGCTAAAGCAATTAGTGATAAATTCGAGTACTTTGTGTGTTAACGAGTCGTTACAATTCCACCTCCAATGATCAGAAACTCAAAGCAAAAAACTCACTCGTAAGCGTACACAAACTGAACAATAAAAATACATGAAAGTGGAATCTATTATCTTTGTCTTTTAATTTCTTGTCTTTAACAATAAGTTATTTTTATTGAGATGCATAAAATCGAAGGCTTCAATGACAGTTGATGCCCACTTTTGAGTAATGCCATTCCTTTTTTCCAATATATTCATATATTTAAATATTCAGGGGTAACAAATTCCTCATTTTGAAGAAAGTAACGAGAACTGCAATCCGTTCCTTAAATCGAGGAACGGCTAAAGCCCTGCCACATACCTTATAAATAACATGCGAGCGTGGCCGTTCTGCGGGCGAAAGTCCCTTCGGTTTCGGCCCTAGCAGAACGTCCAGAAGAACAAAATAAGGGCCCCAACCAAAATGACTGCCGCTTGAACTCGATTGTGGGTCTCTTGTTTTACTCCTAAAGTGTCCAGGATAATGGCTAAGGCGATGGGCAAGATAGCAAAAATAAAATGAGGTTCCATTCGTTTCAATGCCTCACACCACAGACAGCGTGACCAACTGCTTCAGATTAAAAAGAGCTAAAATCCTCAGTTTAAAGACTAATTATGGAGCTAAAGAGCTAACCTTTCCAAAAAAAAAAGAGCTAAAAACGAGCTAAATTTTAAAATGTCAAAAACTTTAATAATATCATATTTTTTAACCTTTCATAATTGGAAGTGTCTTTAATGACATGAATATTTTTTTCTTTATTCCTTTTTTTTAAAAAAGGCCAAGAAGTAAAAGTTACTCTGTGATGCGATATTGGCTTTTTCCATTTTGCAGGCAGAGCAAGGATGATGAAAGACCTGGATGCCTTGGCTATTGGTAAAAGCCAATTTTTTAATTTCTTGGCCGGCCAGAGAAAATCAAACTCAACCCATTGTTTGCCTTGTAACGCAAAACTCGCATGCTTAATTTCAACTTGATCAAACTGAGAGAGGCGAGTAAAAGGTTGTGCGAAACGCGTGGAATTTTACCGCACCTTTAGCGGGTAAAAACTAAAAAGCTCATGCTCGGCAGTTCGGCCAAGGTTGGCGAAACGATGGGGTTGGGCTGACGATGTCACATATTTAGCTTCTTTGGCTACCATTTTAATGTAGAAGTGTCAGTATCCTGTTTCGGGAGTTCAATTACAACAAACAATTGTTGTAAATAAAAAACTAGAATTGCCTTTTCAAACCGAGAGCTTCAAATTTTTTACTTTCACAGAATAATAGTCGAAAAAGTGTTGCCATGGAAATTAGTAAAAGCTTTAAAGTCGACTTCTATCTTGGGAAAAACAAACACTAGTAAGAAGAAAGAATCGAGAAAAATTACATCTCGTAAGCCCAATATGGTTTCATTGGTTGATTTTGGAAGATGTTTTAGCTCCAATGTCTCAGGTTTATGTTTTTTTGGTAAATTGGCAATATTTGTTCTTCAATACAGGAACCCTGTATGTTCCCGTTTACACTTAGAATAGAATCAGAAGAATTTTTTGAAGAGGCAAAATTCAAAACCTGCAAGGAGCCCAAGACCCTCCATAATGAAGATCATGGATATTTCTATAAACGAGAATGAGAAGCGGGCTGCTTTTGAATTTAACCAATGGTCCAAGTGGACAAACATTAGGAAGTCTTGGTTTAGAAATCATTTCAGTATGTGTTTCTGTTTTATGATAATGGGGATGTTGAAGGTTGCTTCAAGTGAGCGTTTAAGATCTTCCCGCTAGCGGTAGAACAGGGCCGTTGGCTGTGCTGAGCCCATTTTAGCGAATCCAAGTTTTTCCCATTCAAGCATTCATTTTATGATTTTAGGACCTTGGAAGCGATTGATATTTCACGTAAATATGCCTAGATTGGATTTGGGTCAATATTACGCAAAATTTATTTGTTAGAAAATGAAATGTATAATATCATATCTTACCAAAGAGAAACTTTAAAAACTATTTCATTTCTCTGTATGGGCAACATTTTGAAATGTTGATTTGTTTCTTTGGAATCCACTGAACAAACTTGCAACTTTGAATTTTTGTTTGGATCAATGTTAACTCCTCTTTATGCAATTACACAAGGTTTTCTAAATTGCTTTTTATTCAATCACCCTAAAAATAAATTTTGTGTATTATTGACCCAATTCTAGCCTAAGCATCTTTACGTGAAGTATTGATCGTTTCCAGGAACCTAGAATCATCAAATGGACGCTTAAATGGGAAAAACTTGGATTTCTCAAAAGGGCTGGGCAACTAAGCACAACCAAATGCTTTGTTTTGCCGCTAGCTGTATGATTTAAGATGCTCACTTGAAGCAACCCTTGTCTTGTCCCATATCCTTGTGACCATTTGGTTTACTACTCATGCATATCTAAGGCTCGGATAAATTATTCAGTTTTGCTGCAGAGCAGAATCCCAGACGTTTCACAACGTAGTGTTTGCTGTTGACTGATCGTCAGCTGACCCTACTCCTTGGAACGTCTGGAATTTCTGCTCCACAGAAAAACTGAATATGTCTCCGAGGCTTACTCATATCCAAACCTATAAATATCAAAATATCAAATGGTTAAACAAATACCTCATCACGGAGCCTAAATCCATTAAAGGAGACGGATCACTTAGGGAAGCAAAACTGTTAATGTGATCTTCTGTTATCTGTTAATCTTCTCTAAAAGAAGAGGGTTTGAGCCTCGATGGAACTCAAACTACTTCGATTTTGAGTTCCATCCAAAGTTATAAAATGAATTTTGAGTTGGCAGTGCTGCCATATTTTATGGTAGATAAGGTCTAATTGTGATGATTGGGGCATATCTGAATGCTCGATAAAATGTAGGAATCTCACCTAACGCAAAGTGTTGAGAATGAGATCGACAAAGTTGCATGCTTCGTGAGTTTAAGCCATTTTTGGAACTTTGAGAAGCAAAACGCATTTATTTTTGTAATCTGCGGATTATGAATGCCTTTACAAGAAATGAAATCCCTAAGTGAACCTTCCTCTCTTAGTGAAAATAGTAGTGAAAGAATAGTGAACTTTCGAGATAAAAATAATGTGAAGAGCACTTTCACCATTCTGCACATTTGGACTGTATGCTGGGCTATGGTGTTGTATTTGGTAGATTTGGGTTCGTCGGGATAATGTTGAGGGCAATCGTTATGAAAGCAAGATCACAATCGATTTTGCGGTGACATAAAAGTTGCTAACACATAAATGAACGTCATCACATAAACAAACATCTCATATGCACTTGACAGAAGAACAATTTATGTGAAATCAGGGAAGAGAGAGCGAGGTCGTTGCATAAGTCGAATTAAAGTGCGTTATGGACTAGAACAGAGGGGAAACACGGGTTTCGGATCAGGACACACAATAATGTTTATCAATCACGGTTCAATACAATTTGAGTACTAAGAGTCGATAAAATAATTTTATCATTTTTCACCCCTAATTTGCACGATTCACTGCCAACTGCACGCACGGCTCACATATCCAAACTGACAAAATCTTGCGTAGGATTCACCGATATCAGATCCTGAGTGGCCACAGGACCGGATGAAGACCCATTGGCCTGCCCATTGGCCTGAGCATAACCCCGAATTGGCGACAATGATGATTTGTCCGGCATCGATTCACCACTACTCTCCGTGGACGAAGAGGTCATGACATGCACGCCCCTAGATTCGTTCCAACGATCGTTCCACGCCGTATCAGGCGACATGGCGTGACTTCGCCCACTTTGCAACATCATGGGCATGTGCTCCTCCGATGGATATTCGGTTTGCGGCGGTGAGCCCACTAATAAGCCGGCTTCTTCGTCGGACTGATTGCGTTGTGGGAACACGATTCCGTCGCCAAAGCTCGAGAACACGGGTAGGAACCAGGTCCATTTATTGTCGCCAAACACTTCTTGAAAGTTGTTGAGCTTGCCCAAATGAAAGGCCAGCTTGTCCGGCCCATTTCTAAATACTGGTGTGCGGAAGGCCTCCAAGGTGGTCATATTCTTCGAAACTAGATAGCAATGGTAGCCAAAAAGTGAGGCCAAACTGATCGAAAACATGGCGCTAACGAAAAATAAGAACAGCACGTGGAACCTGCGGAGACAGAACCCGAATCAAATTAAACCTTGTTTGTTTTAGGTAGAAGGTTTTCCATGTTTAGGCCACTTACTTGCCACTCATTTGTCCAGCCGCCGTGGTGCTCCAAAACTCGAGAAAGTATTTGAGCGACGATAACGCCACATAAATGCAATAAATAAGGGCGTACCCCAGAAAGAGGATAAAGAATTTGTAGTTCATGAAGGCCACGCAATTATTCACCCACGGACAATGATGATCCATCTGCAAGGTAGGTCAAAGCCAATCCATAAAAGTCAACTCTACTAACGCCTATCTCTCGATCCACTCACCTTAAGGACACATTGTCCGCACACCCCGCAATGATGCGCCCGATCCGGCTTGATCAACGAGCACTCGGAGCAAAACCGCACCTCACCCTGTATCGACCGCATGGTACACGGCAGATCTTTCCCGATCAACAACTGATCCAGAGTCCGTCTTTGGTGGTCCGAGCTCTCAATATCGTCCATTTCGGTGTCGGTCAGCGCGAATCGGCGCGGAACCCGCCCAGGGAGCGTGAACACGGTCTGCCAATACGACCACACGAACAGCACGAAGAACACGTGATACAACAATAGCAACACGACCCGTTCATAGTGACTGTCCACGGTCAGAATACATAAATGAACCACATAAGCATAGTAACTCCATCCCACGATTCCGGTGATGAACACCACGGGAATCCACTTGGCCAAGGACACGCAACGGGCGCAGAATCCGCCTCGTCGCATCACCCCTACCCCACCCTGTGCCACAGAGTGCTGGTGATGATGATGATTGGCCTGAGAACTACGAGCGTGTGTTGATGATGATGACGACGGCGGGGCTTGAGTGACCGACACCGACGACGTGGGTGAGGACGAGCTCATGGACCTCGTGGCGCCAGCCGGGGACATGGCCTACTCAGCCAAGTAACGAATGATAAGAGCTAATCGATAAGTAGACGCACGCGCTAACGACGACGAGGAGGAGGAGCCTGAGCGAGAGGCGACCATTAACAGGGAGGTATCAAAGGCCTTTCAAGTGTCTGGGTCGGTCATCATGGTGGCCTTCGTTTTGGGATGGATTGCCTAGGACTAGGAGACCCGTTGCACATGCGGTAGATACACAGCCACGCCCCAATTGAAGCACTGGGATTACCCGATAGTCATCGGGATGGCGTTAAGAGAGGGAGAGAGGGGGAATCCGATCTCAATCTCTACGAATCTATAACAGCTGTATGTAGTACGGTATGCATGCAACAAAAGAAGGCGATAAAGAAAGAAATCCTTGCTTAGTTGATTGGATAGATATAGAGCGCTAACAGAGAAATGTCAATCCAGTACAATCAGTGGAGTCTAGCTTAGAAAACCACCCCGCAATGCTAAGTGCAACCTCACGTGAGCGAGGTTGCGTGGTAAAAACAAACGTAGCGAATGTTTTGTGTTTGCAATAAAAGCATGTGGTTGCTACAGCTTGATGAGACTTCTCTAAACGGGAATCACGGGGAATCACCAAACTCCAGGCAGTCTTAAGGACGGGCCGGTACGCTCTTGGACCTAGAAGTCCAAGTTGGCACACGGATTCTCAGTGTCTCGGCATAGATAAATATGCAAAGTGTATGTTGCAACACAGTTTTAGGATTAGGCTTAAGGCCCTGCAGGGCTAGGCTTTGGGACCATATGTTGTGACCGTTAGCTTAGGCGAGTTTTTGAAAAGTTGATTGATTACTTCTCCTACTTGCTTCTTAAGAGCGCTGAAACCTATTCTTTTCTTCCGAGACACTGACAATTGCATAGCCTACCGTCACGGTACGCAAGAATTGTCGAAACGATTGTGCAAGACTGCCGAAATAAGTTACTTGGCTGAGGTGCCATCACTCGAAAGTCATGCAAGACGAAAAACTGCCTCACAGGTAAATTCACGGTACGTTTGTTTTTACCACGTAACCTCAATCACGTGAGGTTGCACTTAGCATTGTGGGGTGGTTTTCTAAGCTAGATCAGTGGAGATTTGTTTTGAACACACTTCATTGATCTGGCAGCAAGGGTGTCAAGTGACTTGATTCATCATACATAGTGCTTTTCATTCTGAGCCATTTGTTTGTCCACACCTAGATGAGGCAGAGGGTGCTTCACGCATGGAGGGAGAGGAAAATTGAAAGCTGTTTATTTTTTATGTATGTAAAGCGCCCTCTGCCTTGTCTAGGCGTGGACAAACAAACTGCTCAGAATGAAAAGCATTATTGCTCTTGTTCCACCAAAGCAGTTGAATGAGCAATTGTGCCACTGACTCCCTGAAAACACAAGTTTGGGTTGAGAATCACGTAACTTAGCATGTTCAATGTAGAGACGCT
Source organism: Tigriopus japonicus (assembly GCA_010645155.1). NCBI lineage: Eukaryota > Metazoa > Arthropoda > Copepoda > Harpacticoida > Harpacticidae > Tigriopus > Tigriopus japonicus. The sequence goes on along the minus strand of JAAGOF010000121.1, from coordinate 191,332 downwards.
CTAGTGAGAGATGGGTGAGGTTTTGACTCAAGCCCCATGGAACGGGTAAACAATTTTTTGAACTAAAACATTTCCAAATAAACAGACTCTCCGTGCTTTGGACGTAAAAAAATGTCAAATGGAATATTCACTGAAACCTTTTCAAGTGACCTTGCCCAATGTTCAGAGTCTTAAATTGCAAACTTTCAAAATGGTTTTGGAACAGAAAAATACAAGTTGGAAGCATCAACCCATTTTAGAGCACATTAGGTTGGGCTCTAGAGAGATGCAAATGTTCTGCTTTAAAGTAAGATGTGGAAACACTGGATTGAGTGTGGGCTTGTTGAGGGTTCCGTTTATTTGGAAATGTTGAAAACGGCACCCAAAAGGGGATCAGCAAATCACATGATGCAAATTAAATGACATCATTGACGCTGGTCCCAACCTCCCCCGTCTCTCACTTGAGCATCTCTGGTTCAATGTCAAATCTCATTGCACACACAGTGCAGGCTTGGAGCATAGATATAGGCACAAAGCGCCTAGATTGCCAACCTTGAAGGTCCAACTATTGACGGATATTTGAAATTCAGGACCAAGATGGACTTGACCATTTTTTTTAATCAGAACTCTAGCACAGATATCCTCAGATATGACAAACTGAGCTAAATGGGTGCATTGTGTTGAAGGAAAAGTCATAGTTGTTGTACTGCATTCAATTGCAATTTAAGTGCAAAGTAAAAAATCGTTTTGAAAAAAGATACATATCATACTGAGCTACCTGTATCTTTTCAAAAGCAAAAGAACATAGTCCTGTGTGTTGTACAGCAATATATTATTTGAAATATTTGTCTATTAATGGGCTTTTTGTTTCAATCCATGATGTTCAATCCCGGAAATTTGTTCAACATTCCTGTTTAGTGGCCACACTGAAGGCTACCTCGGTTGCTCCATGGACAGGGTTGCCATTCAAAAAAACAGTTTAGCAACTTGGACAAATTATCCACCAAAAACTGATGATGTTGATGCACCATTTACAAAATCAATGCCAACTGAACTTTCCCCATATCTAATAGTTTATTTGAAAATGCAATTTCCAACCTGTCTCTCATGGCACCAATATGGCAACTGCAATTCTCATGTTAGTTGACATTTATCCCGGTAGAGAAGCAAATTTCAACCAGAAGCATCATTTGATGGTCAGCACCGCCATCTATTGATGATCACTTTCAAATTTGTAAACAAGATGAACTTAGTCGATTTGAGCCAAGTGGGCTTGGTTGAGCATGCGCACATTACCCGTTTTTCGGTTTCAAATTCAGATTTGTGCCGCAAGAGTCCCTTGTATGGCTGGGCGTCTCTATCACTGGAAGTGTGGCCAAGAACTGGAAGTCTGCTTGGAGACTCACAAATATTTTTGGAGTGTCATTTCTCTGTTAGCCCTCTAGATAGATAGAGTGAGGACCACTGGCAGGTGGATGGACAAACACAACTCCCAAGAGAGAAAATCCACACTTTTTGTGCCAATGAAACTATCAAATGAGATTTGATTTGCGGGAAATAGCGTTTCCATTAGGTAGAATTCATATCTTAACATCTACATTCAAAGTCGGCTCCAATGTGTGCAATGTTAAAGCTCAGTGAAGGTTGGTTGGCGCACTGAGTAAAAGAACTAGCCTTGATATGCAATCACACTTAGGATTGTTAATTAATCTATCCATCAATCGATAGTCAGGTTACCAGGTAAACTCAATTCTTATTTACGATCAATTTAATGAATTTATACTCCAACACAGTACTCTCATGTCTAGCCTCTTTCTCCAGATTGCAGTTGTTCTTGCATAGACCTTAATAAGGAGGGGCCGAGGGGGAATTGTTGTCATGAAGGAAGCATTCAATCCGCACATTTTAGGGATATGAGTCTCGCGATTCAAAATGTGGAGTGTACACAGTACTAAGAGACCCGGTCTATGTAGTAACTTCTTTTGCTGTTTATGCAAGTATTATCACTTTTTGGTGTTTCTTTTTCGTTCCATTCTAGAGCCACTTCAAATGCTGTGTTCTTGTAATGCACGAAAATTGCACTGGTTTGTCACAACGGTGTTTAAAAGTCCACAAGTCTTAAACCTTCCCCAAATCCTTTTTTAAGGTCTGAAATTGGTCGCTCTGATTTGGTTAACACTTAACAGACCCTCTTGCCCTCTCTTTTTCCCTTTTTTCTCCTTCCTCATATGTAGAGGGTGACTAATTTTGAAACTGAAGTTGACGTTTTAAACTATGAATAACTTCAAAATGAGGCAAAAATCTTGATGTTCTTAAAATTTGAGACTGTTTCTTGATACAATAAGTAACAACTTGCTGTTAACTGCTGCCAATTACAAATCACTGGGGATGTACGAGAGGCATTCAAACTTAGCAAAGTGAAGGGCGTATTTTCAGAATTTCTCTACTTTCCATTACAGGTTATGCCATGAATGCCGCTTGAGGTCGCTTTTTTCGACTTCTCTTTTACTCCATTTATGCATGCCAGTGATACTTCTTTCGGTCCACTCAAAAACGCTAGGGTTAAATGGTAAAACTGATCTCTTTTCTGGATAAACCTGAGCTATCGCCATGAGATTACCAGCTCGATGATTTGTCGATTATGTGCCTCCCATCAGGGTTGCCAGGTGGCCGAATCCTCGGCCATTTTTGGCAGAAGTGGCCGAAACAAGGTGGCCGAAAGAAAAAAAAGTTTCCTTCGGCCATATCCATAAGTGGCCGAAAATGGCAAAAAATCGGATTTTTTTGTGACATATTATGACTAAACATAAATTTAAAATAATCTGATTGTGTCCTAAAACTCGGCACTTTAGGTTTTTCAGACTTTGATAAAATGGTTATTTTTAGACTTAGAAATATCCTTAAAAGAAATTTTTGTTTGATGTGACTTCTGGTTAGTGTTAAACCCTCACTTGGAAGAAACTTTTGGTTTTATTTAGTTACTCAAATCGCCAATCAGTGCTAAACAAATCAAAAATGGACCAGTCAAACTCCAACACCCTAGCAACTGATAAATAAATCCTCTTCGTTTTCTAGACCTGAAACATACCTCATTGTGTTTGCAAATCTCTATACCAACTGGATATAAATTTTTAACTAAAGTACCATGGAATGTTATTTAGAAGGCTAGGCCAAATGCTGATTGAGGGAATTGTGATTTGCATTATTCTGATGCAAATATTTTTCAGACAAACTGCTTTCAATTGTTTTGTTAAAAAACTTAAAAAATAGAATATAATAAAAAATTAAAAAGCGCTTAAAGCTTTTTTTTAAATTAGGAACAATTTAAAAAGATGACGGATCGTTTTTGGTTTTAGCCGAAAACGTCATATTTAGTGAGAAATTGTATTTCGGTTTGTGGCCGAAAGTGGCCAAAGGCTTCAAAAAAAGTGGCCGAGAGTGGCCGAGAGGCTTCCTTAGAACCTGACAACCTTGTCTCCACTAATTTAAGCTCTTAAATTCAGACTTTTCCGCTCAATATTGTGGTTTATCACCTACTAGTTTTCAGACAAAGCCTTATTAATTACAAAAAAAAAATCCATTATCCAATTCAATCAAAACTCAATATCTTTGTAAAACGAGAAAAAATACGAATATAGCTTCTTAAGCCGCCAAAATTAAAACAGTCAACATTATACCGTCAGTAATGCTTGAAAACAATTAGCTGCCAAATATCAACATTTTGACAGGCCAAACCGAGAAGAAGCACAATATTGAATAAATTATTCATCAACTTATAATTGACTTGTTGATGATTCCCTTTGAATGATTATTCATGCAGAATGAAGTAAAGAACAGATCACCTTCAAGGAGTACTATATTTTTCACTTTGATGGTGTTGTTAGGTACTTATAATCTGAAACCATTGGTATTTCAGGATAAGTTGAACAGGGTGGATGATGAGTAGTGAACGTGATTTACCTAACATACCAAGAATGGGGTGCATTTAATTATCTCTAAGAGACAGATACACATACCAGAATGATGTCTAGACAATTCATTCACTGATTTAGTATAAAATATTGAACATTAAGTCCGTAACACTTCCATTTTATTCACTCCATAGGGCCTCTTTGGGCTCTCAAAAACAACAACAAACAGCTGTCTTCGCATCCTCCTCTAAATTGACACTGCTCTGTTTTACAATAATAATCCGTCATGCCCTCCCTCCAATGAGAACGGACGGACCAATGACATCAAGCCCCACGTATCCAAACATCAATCCCAAGTCATCGCCATCGCCATCATTGGAATTCCGGTCCACTCTGCCTTCGGATTGCCTCCCAAATCGCGGCCAGTCCTGTCGATCTTGAGCCGAACTCGCGCGGGTCTGCCCGGGGCCGGGATTTGCGGGTCAGCCCGTGCTTCGATCATGGCTGAAAGCTACTACGGCAGTCGCGGGGGTTCCTACGGTCATTCGGATCATTGGCGGGGTGGAGGACGGGGTGGGAGGGGCTATGCTCAGACCACAGAATCCGAATCGAGGGGACGTGGGCGGGGCCGTGGGCGGGGCCGAGGGGGAGGGGGTCCTCCGGCGGGGTTGCGCGGTCGCGATATTGGCTTGTATTATGCTCGACGTCAAAATGAGACGAATCGCCGCTCTCGGAGTGTGCTGTCGATTCCCAGGGAACAACGTGGTCCCTTGGCCGACGCCCTCAGCCGAATTCAAGCCCTGGCTCAAGACCATCAACCCCTGGCGGGTGGGTGTGACAAGTTTGTGGATGCCTGGCATCTGAATAAGGACCTTAATCGACGAGCTGAGCGGATTTCGAGTGAGCCCGTGGATAGTGGCTTTAAGCCCAATCCCGAGCTGGATGCCCAATGGCAGAAACAAGAGAATGAGCGCGATCATTTCTCACCCATGGCCATTTTCCGCGAGAAGCTTCCGGCTTTTGCTATGAGGGACGATTTGTTGCTTTTGATTCGACGCCATCAAGTGGTCGTGATTAGCGGGGAAACGGGTTGCGGTAAAACCACGCAAGTGCCGCAGTTTCTCTTGGAAGACGCTTTACTACGCGGCCGAGCTTCCACCACCCGTATTGTATGCACTCAACCCCGCCGAATTTCGGCCATTAGTATCGCTGAACGGGTGGCTCAAGAACGCGATGAACGTTTGGGTCACTCGGTCGGTTATCAAATTCGCTTGGAAAGCCGATTGCCCCGCGACCGAGGTTCGATTTTGTATTGTACCACCGGCGTGGTACTGCAGTGGCTTCGGTCGGACCCTAATTTGACTGGCGTGTCCCACATCGTACTGGATGAAATCCATGAACGTGACTTGCAATCCGATTTCTTAATCACCGTGCTGAAGGATATTTTACCACGTCGACCCGATCTGAAAGTCATTCTCATGTCAGCCACGCTCAATGCCGAACTGTTCTCCAAGTACTTTCGAGGCTGTCCGATGTTGAATATTCCCGGCTTTACGTTTCCGGTGACTGAGTACTATCTCGAAGACGTGCTCGAAATGACGGGCTTTCGAATCCAATCCAAATCTCGGGACAAACCCGCTCCTATTTGGCAGAAACACACTAAACGAGGCAAAGAAACCGCTCGGGCTAGTGATGCGTTTCAAGATTATGTGGCGCCTTATGTCAGACATTTGGAGAGTCAAGGGCACTACTCGAGATCGACTCTTGAGAGCCTTCGATTGGAGGAGAGTGAAGAGATCAATCATGAGCTCATCGCCACGTTGATTCATCATATTCACGCCAAGGAGAAATCGGGAGCCGTGTTAGTGTTTGTGCCCGGTTGGGACGATATTTCCAAAGTCAATCGACTCCTCACCGAAGATGGACCCTATCGATTGCGAGGCCGAGTCAAAATCTTTCCTCTTCACTCGCTCATGCCCACCATCAATCAGAAAGAGATCTTTTCTCGACCCCCTGAAGGTGTGCGGAAGATTGTGATAGCCACGAATATTGCCGAAACCTCCATCACCATTGATGACGTGGTCTTTGTTGTAGATTGTGGAAAGATCAAGATGACCAATTACGACCCTCAGTCCAATTTGGCTACTCTGAAACCCGAATGGGTGGCTGAAGCCAATGCCCGACAAAGAAGAGGTCGCGCTGGACGTGTTCAACCAGGAATTTGTTACCATCTCTTCACCAAGTCCAGAGCCATGATTCTTGACAAATTTGTGCAACCTGAGATGCTCCGTACCAAATTGGAGGAATTGGTCTTGCAGATCAAGTCGCTTGGATTTGGAAAAGTAGCTCCGTTCTTAGCCAAAGTGATGGAACCTCCCGAAAAATTGACCATTGAACGGGCTCTTACCATGTTGAGAACAATCAATGCTCTGGACGAGGAGGAACAACTGACTGCCTTGGGATTCCATCTCTCGAAATTGCCCATGGATCCGCAAACTGGAAAAATGGTACTTTTGGCGGCGATTTTTGGCTGTGTTGACCCAATCTTATCCGTTGCTGCGTCCTTGACATTCAAAGATGCGTTCATGATTCCATTGGGTAAAGAAAAGTTAGCCGATGAAAAGAGACGACTATTATCCCGAGGGACTAAATCTGATCATCTTCTTTTGGCTAATGCCATCCGCGAGTGGGAAACTTCCCGTTCCAATGGGTCTAGCCGAGACTTTTGTTGGGAGTTCTTTCTCTCGGAATCGGTTTTGAGAATGTTGGTCAACATGAAGCAACAATTTGCTGATTATCTCTACCAGCAAAAGTTTTTGCCGTCTTCGGACTACAAGGCCAGAAGTTGCAATCGAAATTCTTCAAACGAAGCGCTCGTTCGAGCTATCATTTGTGCTGGATTATATCCGAACGTGGCTTCCTTGAAGATGAAAAGAAGAGGACCAGTCAAAATTCCGTCCTTGAGCACCGTCACTGAAAGACGCGTGTCAATTCACCCCAAATCTGTGAATGCATCGGAGACTAATTTCAAGCACCCCTGGATGGTGTATCACGTGTTGATGAAGGGTAATTCGGTTCTAGTTCACGATTGCACAGAGATCTCTCCCATGTCGTTGATCTTTTTTGGCGAGAAACTTATACCAAAAGAAGAGTTCTTGAGCGATGGAACTTGCTTGGAAAGCATTCAAGTGGATCCTTTTGTGACGTTCAATTGCTCTCGGGAGACGGCTGATCTGTTCGAGAGATTTCGCGCTCATTGGGACGAATTGCTGGAGATGAAAATCGTTAAACCTGACGAGACTGATTGGGACACGAATCGCTTTGAAGGCGCAGTCATCGATTCCATCATTCGCTTACTATCGTCCTCTCCAGTGGGAGAATCGGTTGATGATGAAGACGATTGAAGCAATTAAATATCATAAGCAGCTAAACTGAATCTGCCCCGAATGAGGTGGATTTGATTTTTTGATAGTTGATCAGCTTTTTTTTGGTAATTGCAGGTTGCCCTCAGGATGTAGTGTGTCACAACCGGCGGTGGATCCCCTGGCGAGGAGGTCAGCAATTGTTGTCCTTGTTGATGCTTTCTCAACAAGTGAAGAACACATTCATTCAAGCACAGGCAAACCCCCATAAAATTATCTCGACGCAGGTGTTCTTACTCACCGAAGCTTTTCAAGCAATTCTGCATCTTTCCAAATTCCACTCAACATGGAATCCAATCGCACCAAAGAAGTCATCCCGTACCACCCTAGTCAGCTTAAGATCGAAAAACGTTGTGGAAAGAAAACGGCTTCCATGTTTTGTGCCACTCGAAAACCATCGTCATCTTCTTCAAGGCTCTCTTCCACATCAGAAGGAGCTCAGAAGTGCCATACGTCTCATGCAACAGGCAGCATTCCTGGCAGTGATTGCACCATGTCTTCGATTAACACCGACGAATCCGATTATTCGGATAACTTGTCGGTCGTGTCGGACATCTCTGATTTATCGGTCATGTCCTTTCCCACCTCATTAACGCTCTCGATGTCGAATAGTAGACATCATTCCTCTCTCCTTCCTGGTGTCCATGGCCAATCTGGGGGAGCGAGTTCAGTCACATCCAAAACCGATGTCCACGGAGACCGCCGAATCAAGCAAATGGCCAAGAAAATGGCCTTGCTTCAAACAGAAAAAGACGCTTTCCAAAAACAAATCAACCAATCGTCAAGTCATCGGATGGAAGTGTCTCAGTTGAAAGAGGAAAATTTTCGACTCCGTCGAGAAAATGTCAATCTCAAAAGTCAAGTGGAATCGATTCAAATTTATCAGAAGTCTCTCGTATCGGAAGGTACCAAGACCAATGATGAAAAAGCTCGCGAGAATGGGTCAGATTCCAAAGCCGAAGATGAGATGAAGATCTACGAATTCCGAAGTCAGTTGCGTAAAACTCATGACGAGATTGACCGCCTTCAAAGTGAAAAAGACAAGATCAAGATGGAGCTCAAATCGAAAGTCGGCGAGGTCGAGAATTTGAGGGGTAAAGTCTCTAAATTGTCAGAAGAAAGTAGCACTCTCAAAAGAGAGAATCGAAGCTTACGCGATCAATTCTCGGGGCTTGAGGCCAATCAATCCAGTTTAGACGATGTGAAACAGTCCACTGAAACAAAACTCAATCTGCTCGATTCTGATCTAAAAAGAGCCATCGAAAGCAAAGACTGGTATCAAAAGCAGTTGCAAATAGCGCAAGAGCAAAGAACTCAGGCCCAAAACACGTTGGTGGGAACGCAAGATGATCTGTCGAGTAAAAACGTGCAAATTGTTGAGCTTCGAAGTCAACTTGACTCCCTACAAACCAAATACGAGAAGGAACAAGTGAAAAATCAGAGTGTCAAAGATGAGTTTGCCATGAAACTGAGGAAAATCGAGGCCGAAATGTTGGACCAAGAAATCTCCATCGACAAACTGATCGAGGAAAAAGATGCCGTGATTTCGAACCTTAACGAGAAATTAAAAGAGAGTAAAGAATTGGCAGAATTGTCGGGAAAGCTCCAAGATTTAGAAGCGGAATTGGTGGGAATGAAATCAAATTTGGAGCAAAAAGACCGGGAAATTGCGATGTTAACTCAAACCAAAGAGGAATTGGAAGCAGATAATAAGAAGGTCCGCGAAAACTTTCGATCGTTTCAAAATCAGCATCAACAATCGGCCGAGGATTCACTCAAAGAGATCACCAATATCAAATCCAAGCTTGACGAGAAAGAAAGTTTGATAAGCGAATATCGAGAAGAGTTGCAAAAGATGTCAAGAATGGAAGAGATTCAGGGGGAGATGGAGAAGACCCTACAATGTGCCATGGATGAATTGGAATTCAAAGCCGATAATGAAATGAAGCTGCTAGATCAACAAAAAGAGTTGGAAAAGAAGATTGAGGAATTGGAGCAAGAGCTTCTAGAGAATCACCAAAACCTCGATGACAGCAAAGCCGAGTTGGATCAATACAAAGCCAAGGATTCGGAACACGATGCTATGATTCAAAGATTGGTCAGCGAGAGCAAGATCATCCTGGACGACCGAAACCGTACAAAACAAACCAATGAACAACTTCAGGAAGAACTCTCGCAGAGTTACGCTCAAATTGACAAACTCCGTGAAGAAATCGCGACCCTCTCGACCAAACTTGCGGAATTTCACTGTCAATCGCCAACTCCAGATCTAGCTCAGTTAAAAGAAGAGAACATAACTCTGCGGCAACAAATCTTGCATTTGGAGCAATTCGAAAATCAAGTCACGGAATTGGACCAAGAAATTGACGAACTCAAACAAGCCAAAGCCAATTTAAATGAGAAGCTACTGGAATCGGAGAAATTCTATTTGGATGAGATTGAAAATCTTCGTCAGACTCTTGATCACCGGGAATCGCTCATTGATGGTATGAAAACTGACATTGAAGCTGTCGAAATGGATCTTTGCTCAACACGAATCATGTTGGAAAATAGCTCCGTCGACAACGAACGCACCAATTCCGAGCAATCCAAGAAATTGGAAGAGCTCGAATATGCTATGGAGGATTACCAGTCGACGAAACAAGAGCTTGCCGAGCTTCAAATGAACATGGACGAACTCACTGAGAAGTACAACACCTCTGTTGACGAGAACGAAAGTTTGGTAAATCAGTTCCAAAATGTGTTGGTGAGAATTGAAGGCTTGGAACATGAGAACTCTCGTTTGAAAAATACCTTGGAAGAATGTTTGACGGGTGAAGAAGAGTTCAAGGAGCTTCATGTTCAAAGGATCTCTCGCTTAGAGACCTTTATCAAAGAATATGAGCGAGAAATCGAGGATCTAAACGAGTCTAAAGCCGCCCTACAAAATCAAATCATTGCACTCGAGGATCAAAACGGGAAACTCGTGAGTGAATCGGTTGTGAACGAATCCTTGCGAGAGCAAGTGTCTCAATTACAAAAGGACCTCAAGAACGATACGAAATTGCGGCAAGAGCTCATAAGAAGCATTGAAATCGCCAAGACAAATTTGGAAGGCGAGATCGCCTCCTTGGAGAACTCCCTCAAAAATGAGAAACAGAACCATGCCAAAACCAGGGCCACAGCTATTAACCTTGAGCACGAGACTCTGGAACTCCAACAAGAGGTCAAGAATCTTCAACTCAAATACGAAGAATGCCTTCAAGACATAGAGGTCTCAGCTAGCCAAACCCAAGTCAGTATTCCTACCTCCCGAGCATCTAAATGCGACTCGCCCTCGACTAATTTCTCGATCACGCTCAAAGATCGCGAGATCAAAGAATTGGAACATGTTTTGGAAGAAAAAACTCGAAGCATTGTATCTCTTGAAGATCATATAAGCACGCTCAAATTCCATTTGCAGCAAAAGTCCACTGAACTCGAGGACACCAAGAAGGTCATGGCCCTCAATTCAACCAAATACGAAGAACACATTGCCGAATTGAAAGAGTTGCAAGACTCTCTTAAACAGGAAAAGGCCAGTTACCTCATGACCATCGAGTCCTTGAGTGAGGAGAAAAACAACTACAAATCTCAAGTGCAGGATATGAATCTAGCCCTTCGCAACAGCTTGGAACACATCAAACAACTTCGATCTCAAACATCTCATCCCTCATCGCCCCTTTTAGACGAGTCGGCCTTATCCGAGCTTTTCCGATATCGATCACCACCCCCAACCCCTTATTCAAGCTCGTCAAGCCGAAACTTGTCCAATCTTCACAATTGTTTGGCCTCATTGAAGGCTGAAATGGCCATTCTTCAAAGTAAACTCGCCCCAACTTGCTCCTCCGGTAGCCCCATTCGGGACATATCGTCAGATTTTGGGGCCAGACCGCACATCACGGCCACACCAGAACGAACCCCGACCTAATTCTTTTATCTAGTCATTCCAAAGAACACAAAAAACCTTGCATTTATTACATTCCTGGCACATTCGAATCGTTTATCAATGTTGTACTATTGCTTTTATCGGTGTTGTATTCCATGTTTCTATGTGTCATAACAGTTCGACTTAATGATTATTTTTACCAATTTTATTGTTGTTTTGTGATTGTTTCCAAATCTCAGTTTGTCATACGAATTTCCATTCTGTTTTGAAACGTTTTGATTCCTGCAGTTCATTCAATAAAAATCCATTGAAAATCTGATACGGCGTCTTGCTTAAGTGGGCTTAGATAACAGAATACAGAATAGTCAGCACTTTCTAGAACCAAAATGTGAACGTACATTTTCCAAACTCGGTGACTTAGAACGGGGCCTTCAATATCAATGACATTCTTGAATGATAATGTTGGTACTGAATCAAAAACCTATCAACTGACATGTCTTGAATATAAATTCCGCTTCCAAATGTCTTCAAAACTGGTTCTACTTTCAGTGGTTTATCTTTTGTCATGAGTGCATGTTTTCGTCGGTTGGTGAACTCTTGGAATTGCTTTTTCAAACATCTGACCACTGGATCAACAGAATCCGATTTCAGTCCTTGAACACACAAGTCTTATGTAACAACAGTTCTCCATTTTCGGGAACACTCATGAAGTTCAATAAAACCATATGAGTGGATCGAATTACACAAAACGTTAACTGATAACAAGGTAGTTATGAAAGTGTGTGACTCATTCGTACTGCTCTTTCCTTCTTTCCCTCCCTGACGGTTTTCCGACACGCAAAAGCCGATACCAAAATTCATAAATCATCGCCAAGTTCACTTCCAATTCCCGACGATGAGCTTTCTCGTGTGTGACAACCGACCAACAGACCTTTGTGGCGGACTCTCTTGCAAATTTAATTCATGGGAAGACAAACTAAAGCTTAGCAGACAGAAAACTTGCCAATGTCAGGATCATTACGAATATTAATAGTTTGCATAAAAGTGTGGCTACAGAACCTTTCGAAATACCAAGGCATAAGAGAGAGTGGTGGTATTTTAAATATCTTGCATGAAAACATGTTTGTAAATCTAATGTATCAAAGACAGCGAAATGATCTCTGATTAGATTGATTAAGCTATGCATGACTATTGACTATATCTAGTTCCATGATACGTAAAAAGCCGACCAGAACTCGGCATGAGTCTTTAACACGGTGTTTTATTTGAGCTGGCAAAGTCAATTTTAAATTCCAAAGACTTGGGGACCAATTTTGAAGTTAAAAGGCAATAATGTGTTTTGCTTGAACTTTATCAATTATTTCATTGGGAATAAAATTGATGTACAGATCTGCC
>JAAGOF010000121.1:156753-178553 GCA_010645155.1 Tigriopus japonicus | reverse complement strand
TAAGTTTGTTTTCGCAACGCACCTACATTGAAGCTGTGGCATAGAACAGCGAGAAATTTGAAGAGGGTCATTTCTTTATTGTCACACTGTAGATCCGTTCGTTTCCTACATGGACGACTGACTTATGGCGACAACCTTCTGGTTAAGTTCGGGTGTATACGGAGAAACTGATTATCAGTGTCTCGTGGACTTTCAAAGAGGATGAAGCCCAAGAACTATGGTCCCAAGGGCCTTTTGCTTCTTGTTCTTTGGGGACTATGTCAATCAGGTTACACTTTGCCAGTTAAAGAGGACTCTCAAGCCAGTGCTTTGTTCTACCTCATGAATTATGGTTACATTCAGTCAGACGAGAACGCCAATACTCAAGCCTTGCTCTCTGGAGATGGGATCAAAAAGGCCGTCAGAGATTTCCAGGTGAGATACCCAAAATCGATGGCTGTTTTTAGCTTTTCTGAAAGAAATATCCTTCAGTTCGATAAAATTTGGAACGAGAAATGATCCTCATTTGATTGCTTTTTAAAGTAACATATTAATGTGGCTTACGGCTTTTTGAGTGGAAGTTCAAGAAAACAAAATGAGCAAGGAATGTGTGATATTAGGTGCAATTCTAGCTGAACAGTGAAGCAAAGTTGCGTCTTCTCTCTTAACGTTTTTCTCAGCGTGGAAAAAATGAAGATAAGTGCCATTCAAAAGAGCTGTTGACACTACACAATTTTTGGAAGGATGTTGAATATTGAAATGAAGATTCATCTTTAATGAGCAGATATCAGTTTACATGTTTTGTTGCTTTCCAACTCATGATTTAATCAAACATGGTATGTTGGAACACCCTTGCACGTTTCAAAAAATGGATGTTATAAGGAAGAAACGCGTGAAAATCCAATATTTTTTATAGTAAAGATGTTGCTCTTTCTCATATATTGATTTTTGTTGAACTCTTGTGCAGAAGAAAATAAAATTGTCGATGCCAGACATCTTGGTTTCAAGGGTACAATGATTTTTGATGTGTTGCTTGCTCTTGACGCTTATTTTCTTCGAATACAGGGGTCACCCAACATACCTGGTCTAATTAAATCATAACTTCAAACGAGTCTGTCTAAAAAAAACTTGTAATATCAAATCTGCTCAAGAGAGATAAATTTTCAGTTTAATATTTACACCAATCCAGCGTTAAAAGCCCCAGTCTACCTTTGGTTTGGATATCCCTCGTAAAAGAAAGAAGTCTCTATGCTTCACTTTTAAGCCAGAATCACACCTACTATTGAGAGTAATGAAATACGAAAGCATCTTAAAAATAACTTCTAAGGGACCAATAAATAAATGACTTGTGGACATAAAAAGCAAGCACAATTAGTATGATCGTTCGTCAGTCCTGAGATAAGGTTTCTTGTTTTCTTGACAAAAATAAATCTTGCTTACGAATTTCAATGAGCTCCTTCGGAGTGTGAAAGCAAAATTAATGGAACAAGAGCGAGATTGAACGAATGAAAAAGCATCCATACCTACGATATCGCAATGCCTAAGGAGCATTACATTTTTTACGTTGAATTTGTTGCATTTTAAATTTGCCAACTGAGGTAAATAAATAGAATAAAGGCAAAATAATTGTCCCAATCTTGGAAAAGGCATCGGCAGAACAACTTGGAGCAACATCAAGTCATCGGAAGTCATCAGAACTGCGTAATCGCTAATGTTTGTTAAGAGAAAAGAGCGTTACGTAGGTCACAAGGCAAGTAGGATCGACGTCACAAAAGAAATATGATTTCGAAAGGTCGTGAAGTTTTGCACTCCTGATTCATACGTACGTATTAGTTGGATTTTCCTCAGTTTCATATGTAGTGTTAAAAACATCGTTTTAGAAAGTTTTGAAGCCCGCCAATCACGATGATTTGATCAAATGACGAAAAGTTCTTTCCCAAAGTTTTCTTCAAATTCACACAAATATAAACTATGTAACGTCATTGATAAGAAATTGAAAATTTCTGTGAATTTCTTATTTTTTTAGGTTGGTTGCGGTTTTTTACTATTGTTGCAAGAAATGGAATTCCCTGTAAATTAATAATAAGTGTAACGTTTAAATGTTGCTTGGTCAACCAACGAGTAACCATTGGCAGATATAGACAACCCTTGAAGAGTGGTTTGAAGAAGATTTTTTTAAACCCTGGCTTAAAAGATGTAAGAGAAGAAAAGAAAAAAGATGTATGTAATTGGCTACCAACGTTAACGTTAGTTTGAGCAAAAAAAAAAGAATGAAAGTCACAAAAAGAAACGTCTGAGTAACGTGACTGTCTTCAATGTGGGGCTGAAAATAAATTGTGCTTCGCTGAAAACTTAACTGAGATTATATAAGCTCGATGTTAAATGACAAAGTAAAATATCAATAGCCATCCTCGAGTACAGTTTTAGTGCATAATCTGCCTTTTAAATGCATCTTATGTAGAGACTAGTGATGGACCGAAAGGGCTCATAACCGAAACCGAAAGCAGCTGACTACATAACTGTATAAATGCAAAATTCTCCTTAAAAATTAAATTGCTCATGTGTTCGATGTTGGGTGGTTGCAAATTTTGAAAAATTGGGAAACTTTAAATTCAGAAGTTTTTGGACGACTTTTTTTCGACTTTTTTCAAACCAAAACCTTTATAGGGCATGTCTCCTTTAGGTTTTGGTAGGCATAACCGAAACCGAAATTTCGGCCGTAACTTCGACCGAAAGCGCTTTTGGCCCATCATTTACAGAGACTATATAGAGAATGGCTATACATACTATACTATGCTCTGGCATACACGCGTCATTTGAATTAGTGCACGTAATATCCAAGCAAAACTTATTGATTTTCATACTCAACGCAGATTTGCTCAATGCAATTTTAATCGATACTAGGGAGATTTTTGAATCCTCAGTTGATCGGAACTCTTTCTCGCTCATGAATGATTGATTGATGTGTCCCTTTCAGGCCTTTGCTGGTTTGGAACAAACGGGCGAGCTCACTGCCGAAACGGTTGAACTGATGAACACCCCGAGATGTGGTGTGGGTGATCATATTGGACATGGAGCCAATGCCAAACGAAAGAAACGTTATGCTCTTCAAGGCAGTCGTTGGAGTCGAGACACGCTTACCTATCGAATCACAAAGTACCCGTCGACCGATCGTTTAAGCAAATCTGAAGTGGACTCGCAAATCAAAGAGGGTTTCACCCTTTGGGAAAGACAAACTAACCTCAAGTTCGAGGAGAAATCCTCCGGTTCCGTTCACATTGAGATCCGCTTTGAGAAACGGGAACACGGAGATGGAGATCCATTTGATGGAGCAGGGGGTACTTTAGCTCATGCCTACTTTCCCCAATTTGGAGGCGATGCTCACTTTGATGACGAGGAATATTGGACCATCGACTCGTTTCGAGGAACGAATCTCCTCCAAACGGCTGCCCATGAATTTGGCCATTCTTTAGGACTGTCTCATTCGGATGTTCGAGATGCTCTCATGGCACCTTTCTATCGGGGATGGGTGCCCAATTTGGAACTGCATAGCGATGATATTGCCGCTATTCAAGCTCTCTATGGAAAGAAAACCAAAGAAGAAGATGATGATCCACCGCGGACACCGGAGAACCCCGATGATGAAGATGAAAACGACGATGGAGATGGAGGAAGAGATCCACCTTCAAATGGCGATAACGCGGATCTCTGCGATGACACTGGATTCGATACCATCTTCAATATAGCTGATGGGACGTATTTTGTCTTCAAGGGCTCAAATTATTGGAAACTCACGGACGATAGCGTAGAAAGAGGTTATCCAAGAAAAATTGCCGACGATTGGGCAGGTTTGCCTGACAATGTGGATGCCGCCGTGACCTGGCCTGCCAACAAGAAGACATACATCTTCAAAGGATCAGAATATTGGCGGTTTGAGAATCAAGAAGCAGACCCTGGTTACCCTAAGCAGATTTCCGAGGGCTTCAAGGGCATCCCTAACAATCTGGATGCCGCATTCATATGGGGAGGTAACGGGAAGATCTACTTCTTCAAGAACGATGAGTATTGGAAGTTCGACCCAACCAAACGTCCACCCGTAAGATCGGTCTACCCAAGACCCGTGAGCAATTGGGAGCTACCCAATGGAGTGGTTGGAGCCGTTCAATGGTCCAACAAGTATACTTATTTCTTCACCCGAGACAGCTACTACCGATTCAATGACCGACGGTTTTCGTTGGACCGAGGAGAGCCAGGATTCCCGAGGAAAACTGGTCCTTGGTGGTTTGGCTGCACTTCCGATAGCTCATTTTCACCGGCTCAGGCTAAGAAAGAGGCCGCAGCAATCAGTTTGTTTGATGATGAGGGCGATGAATTACTTGATGTTGTTCCGGGGGATGAGGATAAGAAATAGAAATATATCGAACTTTGAACTGAGATATTTTTGGGACGGGCAACGAACATCATTGATGATCATCGTTGATCATTGGAGTTTGAGTTAGATATATATATTTATTTATTCGGAATCTATGAGTCCACTTGGGTTGAAAACATAAATTACTAACGTGTGATGTTTTTGCATGGAGATAAATTCACAAAATAGTAATACTAGGCCCAAAAAATAAATCTTACATGATCATCATCACAGCAACAAACATCGAGAAAAGTCATTTTGGTCTATCATCAATCTCCGGTTTCATTACCGTTTCAATATATTTGCCAGGCCACGCTTGTTGGGATCGGATTATTTTCAACTAAAATACGGACAAGATCGTTTGGAGGCGTGGAATTTTGGAAGTTTTTGGCCGAAAGAAACGGCCCAAAAATGGTTCGGGGTGGTTCAATAAATTGTCTTCTTTGGATTAAGAGGGCTGGTGCATTCGAAATGAACAACTAGCTTCTTGTTGTGTGCATTTAGGAACGTTGAAGTATTTGGTGTTTTTTTTAATAATCAAAAGAAAGCGTCTCGTGAAGACCCTACTAAGTACGGAAAATGCGTGGATTGAATACGGTGGGAGTGATTTCATGTATCTTGAGTTACGATTGCAAGTTAAGGGGAAGTGCATACATATTTTTTACGTGTTGAGAGGAGCACATTCGAAGGATGAATTATCAGGACTGGATTTCCAAATAGGTCGCTTTGTCCGAGAAGGCTTTGTCTGCGAGATCATCTTGGCCAGATTAACGCGAGGCCCTGGAAACAAATAAAAGATGCATTTGTCAAGAAAATGATTCAGCTTTCCTTTCTTTGTTCTCATCAAGACTTGATTAGCTTTTGTTTCCTTCATTTTCAGAAAGATCCGTTTCAGTTCGATGACATTTTACGGCTTCAGCTTTGAATTCAACCGAATGTGAAAAAAATGAAAAAAATCAACATGTCAAAGAATGGATCAAACTTCTTCTTACCAGCATAACTTAGAATCACAGGAAGGAAGATGAGACCATGGGCGGCACCGATTAGAACGATCCCGAGATACATTCGGAAGTAAAAGATCTTGAAGATCTGAGATTTAGCAAAAGCCAAAACCACAATTCCTCCAAATTTGGTAAGCGTGATACCGGAGAGCACCTGCAACAATTCAACCCAATATAAATTGATAGCTTGACGCGTGAGTGATTTCCACTGAAATGAAGGGAATCTTCCTTACCGAGCTCCCCATGTTAACAAGCGTGATTTTGGCGCGTTCCTGGAGGTTATCTCCAATGCAAACGGCAAAGAAGCGCGTCATATGAGAGCAAAACTCCACTGAGATGCCCACAGCCATCACTAAGTTGACTAGGGACACGGCATTGAGTTGGATTCCCCAGAGGAACATTAATCCGCCCAAGTCGACTAAGATCATGAGGATCACAAGGATGACAATGAACGACGAGCACAGATCCAGGCCCATCAACACGAAGGTGACAATAAATATGGCCAAAAGGGAAATGCCCAGGGAACGCAAAGTGTCTTCCCACATGGTTAAGTACTGCTCGTAGAACACGTAGAAAATGGAGTAGGTAAACACTTCGGCTTGATCTTTGGTATCGAATCCTTTGTTAATGCTTGTTGAGAGCTCAGAGGCCAACCTGCGCGACCACTTTAATGCTTTGGTGTAATCTTCCGAGTTCTTCAGAATCGAATGAAATGCCATAAAGTTGCTGGCTCTCACCCGATAACGAGGATGATCCTCATCATCCCCGGGCAAGGTATAAAGTCGAAGCCCATCACGATAGGCTGCTTGACCGGCGACAGGACAAGTCTCGCCGGGATTGTCCTTCAAAAACCATTGTAAATGCATCCTGAACTGATCTTCAGTTGGACGACCTTTCATATTTCTCGTTTCACATGGGGTACATTTCCTTTTACCGACTAGATGCTCATCCTTTAGGGCTCGTCTTTGACGATTTCCATCGCCTTTGTGTTCGTCGTCCTTTTCCAAGTAGTAGAACTCGTCGTAGTTTGAAAAAATATCATTCAGATTCTCTGTCGGTGGCTTTTCTTCTCCGTCTTTTTTCGTCTCGAACTCTTTAAAATCGTCATTGGCAAAGAAATCGTCATCGAAGAACGAGTCCGAGTCCTCGGATTCTTTTTCCACCACACTCGGTTCGCCTGAGAAAGATGACGAGGGCCTCGGTGTGCTCCCAAAGCTCCCGATTTCTCCGTCAGATGCCTTCTTAATCTTGGCGTAAGAATTGGATTGGCAAACACTCCAAGTTTCGGGGTCGTAGCTGCAACACTTTGGATTCGAGAGCCAAGCAAAGTAATCGTCCATCCAGGATTGTGCAGGCGATGCGATATAGGTGATATCCGATTTCATACTCCATTGTTTGATGGTGGCTTGAAGCGAGTCCGGATCGCAACCCGATGTTCCACAAATCCGGTTTTGAATGTTATGGTCCGCCAGATTGAAATTCGGATTAGTCGAGTTCAGGATCACATAAAACGGAGGACCCACAGACAGGAACGTTTTGAGGTATTCAAAGTACTTCAGAACGAAGGAGTCATCGGGCATGGAAATCTCTTGATCTAAACCCACACTTATTTGAGGCAACGTGGCCACTGAGAAGCAGAACCAGCCAAAAAATAACACAATGGTCAAAGGTCGGACCCACTTCTTCATAAGAAAAGGCGCATAGAGATCCTTAAACACTTTATACAACATGCCTTCACTGCTTTTGGTCTCCTTCTTATCGGCCTTGACGCAACATATGATGTCGTATCGGTTGTTCTCTTGTCGTGCCATGTCCAAAGCGATTAGAGACACAAAGCACGAGATTTGCATAAAGAAATCAATGAGCAATGCCATGCCCGCATACAAGGCAAAGGCTCGCACAGCCGGCATATCCGAAAGAGCACCCAAGAAGAAACAAGTCGATTCTGACACGGACGAGAGCAACATGGAAGGCGCCACTTCACCCACGATCCGACCCGTGTGCTCGGCAGTGGTTTCCGTGGGTTTCCTAGGATCACGTTGGCACGTTTGGACGAGGATGAAGATGTTGTCCACACCCACGGCCAACACCAAAAACGGAATGATTTCGAATATGATCAACGTGGCACTCACGCCGAGGAATCCAAAAATCCCCACGGAGGCTCCAACTGAGAGGAGCACAATGAGTACACCGCCAATCCCCAGGGTCACTTTACTTTCCACCTGAAATGAGGAGTAAACCAATAGCAAATGAACATTCTAAAATGGCTGAAAATAAACTCACCAAGAATCGCTTCCATGTGGAAACTTGTCCCAGAGAAAAGGTTATGTAAAAGAACATGATAATATAGGACACTGCAATGGTAAGGATGTCTCCACTTGTCTCCCTTTCGAGTTCATCCTCGATCGAGCGTTCCGAGTTGAATGCGATGTCCATGTACTTTGTGTTTTCAGAGTTGGAAGTCCAATTCTTCATGAAATGGACAAATGCCGATTCCCAACTCCTGATCTTCTTGAGCTTCTCCTGAACCACAGGATCGTCAGAATGGCCATCATAGTTGTCCACCAGGAAGGTCATGACCACCGCTGTAGCTTTTTCATATTCAGGATCCACTGGAAACGCAGTCTCATTCTCATGAATGAATCCACCCAAAACGAAGTAGGGCTGAACGGGAATTCCACCTTCCGACATACAAGATTGAGGTGGTTTCAAGCCGTCATTGGGATTGGCCGGGTTTCTGACAAGACAGATTAGATTCACAAGATTGGTTCTTCGTGAACTAGAATCGAAATTTTCCACCACTCACCTTGCGCAAAGTAAGAAGTGATCTAGATATGTATCAGTGTGTTGCGTGCTAGGATTGAATCCAGATTTAAGCAGGTTATTCACATCGCCTTGCCAATAGGCCCAAATGCTTTGAATGTTGCACACGGACAACTGCGGTGACAAGGGTGCATTGCAAATCTCGTCAAATGTTGTACCGTCCTCGGCGACAATGGATTCGATATCCTTCTGAAGTTTCAGTAGGGGGATCAAAAAAGCGCTCTGATTGAATACAGGGCCAAATGTCTTCTTCTCATC
This sequence comes from Tigriopus japonicus, assembly GCA_010645155.1. Classification (NCBI taxonomy): domain Eukaryota; kingdom Metazoa; phylum Arthropoda; class Copepoda; order Harpacticoida; family Harpacticidae; genus Tigriopus; species Tigriopus japonicus. Next base: position 170,081 of record JAAGOF010000121.1, on the reverse strand, counting down.
GAACGTGTCCAAATATTCAAACTGGAATTGGAAAGAGGTTTGATCAAACCGATAATGGACGGACTGAATATCTTCCTTTTTGTGATTATTACCGGAGCAATGTTCTTCGCATGAACAATGACTTGTTCTGTGCGATAAAATGGGCGGAAGGTTTGATCGAAAAAGTCCTTCTCCACACGAGATCGGGATCCGGGTGCAGCCCACAATTCTATTGGATCCGTCTCAACTTTCAGCCAATAGACTCCGGTTGAAAGACCCACCGCAAATGCCACGCTCAACACCATTACAGACAACGGATACTTGGCACAAGTCATGCCCCATTGCGTGAACCAAGAAGTGATGGTGAGCTCCATTTTCATGCCTACACGATCTAGTAGAGAGGGCTGAATATCTTCGTCCTCTGAACTGATATCCTCATCTTGGAAGTCCGAATCTGAGGGAACCACTATAGAAAGAAATTGATGATTACGTCAACTAAACCCCTTGAAAATAGTTCTGCTAAGCGCTTACTTTTGGGCAGATGGCCATTGGACATGACATTCGAGACGAAAACCGTGGCCAGGAATATACACGTGCCCACCACGAAAATCACAGCCATGGCCACGGGCAAATGATTCACGTTCATCTCAAGTAATGATTCGGCCTCGTCCACGTTTAGATTTGCTGCGGAACACGCACTCTCGCAATCCGTACAAGAGCACGCAGCTTCCACACCCTATAGAAACCAAGGACATTCATTCTAAAAATGGCTTCTTCATCAAAGGAATTCGTCCAAATATAGAGCTTCTTCTGTTTACCGAGAGCAAACAAAACGTTCTTCAGTACGCTATAAATGCTACTTTTAATTGATCGCTAAAAATATTGATCAAAATTTGTCATTTCAGCAAGTAATGTTAACAACCATGGAAACCCAAGTTAGGTTCAAATTAAGATACTAGATCATATTACGCTGAAGATGATAACTAAAAATCTGTCTTCAAGCTTCCATTCATTCTTCAGAGCTCATTCTTCTCGATTACGAGTCAAATACAAGGCTTGTAACAAAATTAGAATTCGAATGACATGGGATACTGTTAATTCGCCATCGACACACGATCCCTTCTTTTTTCTCTGTTTCTGCAATTCCATTCCTAAAATCCGAGAGTGCGTTAAATTCCAGCAAAACAGCTTCCAAGAATCGACGCCTGGCATCGTTCACCTGAATGAACGGATCTCAAAGTACGTCTTAGCAAACGCATATCACTCTGGGATTTTTTTCTTTCAACAAAGAGTTGTTTTGTACATTCGAGAATCACTTGATGCAATGACTCACCGGGTTAACACTTTCATGGCAAGGTGTTACTGAGGGATTGTGAGGCCGGTATAAACCGGTCGCCGATGTCGTGAAGTTGTAGATGATATTAAAGGGGGAGTACCCGTTATTAATGCTTCCCATGTAATCGAACCAGCGTTTGGGGGTGCACAAATGGGAGCCCCAAGGGCCGCACAGAAAGTTCAAAGCGAGCCCACTTGTCGCCGGGTTCACCACATTCTGACACGACTCAAAAGTGCCCTCGGCATACTCGGGATTCATGTAGTATGTCACTTCCTTGACCATATCCACTGGCTCACCTTGATAACCCGGAGCTCGAACCGTCTTGGAAGCCTGCACGAAATTAGCTTGACGAGGATGACACGTGAGGTCGCAGAAATTGCGCTTGAAATTGGCCAAACATGTGGGACAACGGGCAAGAATGGCACCGGGTAAATTAAAGTTCTCCTGCATGTCCAAGATTTGCTGGCGATCACAACAAAAATTGACCTCGGCATCGGCGAATTCCATGGCGAAGTGCGGACACACCTCGTACAACAAGGTCAGGTCGGCCAAAGAAGTGGGCGGAGCGGCACCGGGTTTATGGCAATTGAGGGCATGGCGATCATCTCCAAAGTCCGGATCTCGACCGCACTTGCCATACCAAACACATTGATTGGCGTTGACGGATCTCAAACACGCCAAAGTCAAGATGGAGGCGGTGATCCACCACCCAGCCATGTTCCACATATTGAGAACCAAATTGAGTAAACCGATCACGGCACAATTCACTGAGTATCTGAGGGATTGATTGATCGAATGAGTGAGATAGGTAGTGAGTGGCTCACTCCCAGTCGACTTTGTCCTTTTCGGGCTTATCTCTTCCCCCAATGGTTCCGCTGAACATGATACGAGCGATGAATCAATGAAGCCCGATGAATCAGAATCTCCTTGATGAGAGCGACAGACTTGGACGTCTGAATTAGGTCGTTGTGTTCAAGATAATAATGACGATGGAGGCATCCGCAGATCAGGCCATTGGCTCGCCGATCATGTCAAGGTTCACGGCCAATATGACGATCGTTGTTTGAAAAGATGAAGGAGTGACGAAAAGATATTTGATTTAGGATTCACTCGAGCGATACTGACGAAGATTCGCTCAGGCCCATATCGTTCGTTTTCTCGTTTCCAACTGTCATCGATCGGCCTTCATTGAGGCGCAGATGGTGGTGGAGGTGGTGGTGGTCTTCTTCTTGGCAGCTAGGTAGTGGACCTAGTAGTTCTCGGCTGTTCTTTCTCTCCTCTCTCTCTCTCTGTCTTTCTGGGTCTGATGTGTGATACATGCATGGATGGAGGAGCATTTGCAGCTAGCACGCCATCATGTATTTTGTTCGTATGTACGTCGGTCGTGTGTGAGCTGAGGATTCTCGGCGGCGGGTGAGGATGGTCGAGTTGTGTCGAGTTCGAGGAAGGTAAGTCAGTCGGATAGTTAGAGGGAGGGAGGCTGGCGTAGTCGGAAAGGTCCAAGAAAGAGCACGGCTCTGGAGACCTCGTTCGTGTGGCCTGGGACTTTCCGCTCGAACTAGGTATCTAACGGCCTCAAGCCTCAAACCTCACGATCACCGGAGTGGATTGACGTAAGGAAACGACTGGATCGAGGCGGATTTGTAAACGGGGGCGGTCGATCGGACGTTTTCCAAGCACTCGTTCATTCAGACTTCTGTTCCCTTCGTTTCTTTACTGCCTTATGCCAGTAGTGGTGGTTGGGTGGCTCCTCATGAACGCACTCACGTGGCCTCTCATTGGCCAGAGATTGCAAGTCAGACCTAGAGTTCCTTAGTACTTTTATGTTATTCCCTGGGAATGATTCCAACTCTTACAACAAGTTGTAATTCCATCCGTAAAATATCTCTTTAACGTGGAATGAGATCAGAGATCTTAGAAAATAAAAGCCACAACTCCCTCCAAAAAATATTCCCTTCCCCTAACGAGATCAAAGATTTTCCCCCATCGCCAAAAGGAGACCTTGAGAAAATTGAGCAATGGCTGGTGTGCAGAAAATAGACCTGTGATGTAATTGTTATTTAGATTAAAACTACCTAAAATCACAACCAAAACAGAGACAGAGAAGTACAGAACAGCAATACAGTTCTCCTTGCATTACATACAATTAGAGTCTCTACATACAATGTGCTATTATTGAGCCTGATTTGACACTTATTCAAATATTTTTTGGCACAAATTATTCAGAAAGTTCTAGTAAAACTTAAACTAATTCGCTCTTTCGTCCACATCTCACATCGTCATGATTATTGGATTTGCTTCTTTCCTCTACTGTTAAAAAGCTTTTTGAATTTGACCTTTGAATTGAATCTTGCTCAATAATTATATCAAATAAATAAGCCAAATAAGATGTTGAAAAGTAATATTTTTTAAGTTTCTCGTCATTTCTTAACGCAACAAAACAAAACAATATTCTTAAGGAACATTTTAGACAAAAAATATCGTGGAAGCATTAGTTAATTTGCGACGGACAACTGTGTGTTTTGTGGCAATCATCAGTCATCACGCATTTGGTACAAAATAATTCTGAAATTCGTTAAAACCTTGCGTTTCTTTAACAAGAAGAAATCTGAAAAGTATTCAGTCATCTTGTGCCTTCTCTGAATTCCATGCCTAGTCTTGTGTCCTGCCAATTGTATGTGAGTGTGCGCTCGTGTCCCAAGTCTTCAAGATCAGTTGGGTCCTTCTGAGGGTCCTTCCCGGGTCTTCCCTCGAAAAGCTAAACTTCTCGGCCAGCTTCAAAGTCAAATTACGAGCTTGGATTGGGCGTGAAAGAGGAAGGGTAGCTCAAACTCATGATAGAGTGAGTAAACACGGTACTTCAAAAATCCTATCAAGGTTGTATGTTTCTGTCCCTCAAAATCAAAAGGAACAACCTTGATATCAACAAAAATCAATGTTGTTTCCTGAACGCACGCAGAAATCATCAAAGGGATTGAAGGTATGGAGCCCCCTCACACTTTTATTGGAATCGTTTGACTAGAAATTTACCAGTTATTTATACATTTGACTAGAAGAACGCACAGGCCAATTAACGATTAGCCTGGAATGTATGATTTTCCTTGTTTCTCTGGGTCAGGAACTTACCTCGTTTTTTGGGAAAGACCAAGGAGGACGGTATTACTTGGAGTGGGATCGAGCGGGAGCGCGTTACTGCGTTGGTGTGAATTTTCCTGCGTGATTGCCTGGAGTTAATGAAGAAATCCAATATAATTCGAATTAATGTCGTTTTATTGACATAAGTCATAAAACAAAAATCCACTAGGATTCAATGAGCAATCATTTGATGCCCAATTGATGTCTCTCAAAGAACTCAAACTGTGTTGTTTCATTGTGTGAAGTCAGATATCTTCAAACTTCTGATCTACTGACTTGCTTTGTGTTAGTGATTGTCCACCTTTTATTGAAAGCAATATGGTTTTTATCATTGGGGTTGTTTAAGGACATTTTTCTCTTCATAGAATGCAAGAAAAATCTTTTTTGTATTTTTTTTTCAACATTTTACAGTCTTCTTTTGGCTTTAGAACCCCAATTAGGTGCTAAAAACAAAGACAGAGAAGAACATTCAAATCATTGTACAAAGGGAAGAATGTCTTAGAACTATCCCAATGGTAAAAACAATGTTGCTTTCAACAAAAGATGGACAATCACTATCACAAAGCAAGTCAGTAGATCAGGAGTTTGAAGATATCTGACTTAACACAATGAAACAACACAGTTTGAGTTCTTTGAGAGACATCAATTGGGCATCAAATGATTGCTCATTGAAACTTTGTGGACTTTTGTTGTATGACCTATGTCAATAAAACGACATTAATTCGAATAATATTGGATTTCTTCATTAACTCCAGGCTATCACGCAAGAAAATTCACACCAACGCAGTAACGCGCCCTCGCTCGATCCCACTCCAAGTAATACCGTCCTCCTTGGAAAGACCAATCCAACTTGATAGGATTTTTGAAGTACCGCGTGTAGGCAACATTCCATACTTTCTGATGCGAAGAAGCCCGGTGAAGAAAAGAATTGCCCTTCAGGCTTTGAATCAGGGATGGCTAACAATTTTTGTCTGTTTTTATCTCCATCATTTCCAACCCAAACTAGTATCCACATGATTTGAGAGACCTTTTTAAATTCAATCAAGCATCTTGGAACAGAGTAACAAGAATTTAAGTTACAATATCCATAAAAGTTATGGCATGAAAACCGCAAAGACATGGCCAAAAAAATTGTGAGCTAAAAAACACTAAGATTTAAGTCATTTTCAAATTGTAAAAGTAGAAAAGAAATACTGTTTGGCTCGAGTATTAAGAAAGTGGTTTTCAAAATTTAACTGCCTTTTCTAATCCAAAAATTGGTTATAACATCTTTTCTTTTTGTCATAAAAGTTAGTCCTCGTAATGCCAACCCTGCTCTCAGACGATCAAGAAAAATACACTCGAAGAGTTGAATCACATGGACGGCAGAATGCATCCAAAACTTGAGAACCTTTCCCCCTCCTCACAAGTTTATTGAACACAACCTTTCGTCAAGTTTCTGTGCGTGGGAAAATGCTAACGATCCACATTGTAATATATGTATTCGCAAAATCTCTTGGTGACGGAATCAATTCTTGTTTATTCCCCCACCACTTTCTCATCTTTTCCCCCCCGTAAAATTTGACTGGCGACTCATAAGAACTCGGTGGATGGACCCCAGCCAAACGTTTCGAGAAGTTCAACGTAAATATTGTTCGAGGGACCGAAGCTCTTGGCTCAGGATTACCTAGGTTCCTGGGACGTTGTTACATCACATGAATGTTGTCATGTCGTTGAAGGAAAGACTGATGAAGTGAGCTTGATTTGGCGGCCTGTCGGAAAAAGCCGGAGGTAAACAAGTTGGCCTTCGCTATCCTAAATTCAGACCTTGACGTGCGTGCAGGAATCAAATTGCTTTCGCCCTTCAAACTGGAAACGTCAAAGGTTGCATAAAGGGTCGAGAGTGTATGATGGGGCCATCGGAAGACGTAAACTAGCTCTTGCCCTTGGATTATGGAGCAAGTCCAAAGCGCTCATGTGCTTCTCAAAATTAACTTTACACAAGGAAAGCTTGTGGAAAGTAGATGGAATCAAACTCTATGCTGACGTATCAATGTACTGCAATTACTCAAAGGAGTGTTTGTCTTCATTGAGATTCCTTTGAGTTAGTTGGAGGAAATATTTAGATTTGATCATCCTCTAGCAACAAATCCATGGTACTTTTAGGTTGTGTTAAGCAATTTTAGCTGGGCTCATGAAATAGGATAAAAATCTTTTGGTTTCTGGACAGACCTGTTTTAGTTATTGGCTTGTTACCCAGGTCTACCAGTGGCATACTGGATTCAATCCTCTTCAAGTTCATTTTGATAGGACGCAGCTAGTTTTTGAATGTGAATGGAGGAATTCAAACCACAAAATGGTCACGGCAAAGTGCCGCTACATTTTTACTGAATCTGTAAAACGTACGTCGTAGGTAACAATAAAAGAGGATGAGGGATGGGATTGGCACTTGAGGCAAGTTGGTTTGGTATCAATTTCATTTCTCGAAGGTGCAGGTCTCGAACATTCATACCAAAATATTTTACGCCTAATTGATGCTCTGTACTGGATGAAAATTAGGTTTTGTGATTTTCTTAATTTGTTTTAGAAAAACATGTTTGCCACTTCTGTTCGAACAAACAAGGAAAATCAATACTAAATTAGTGCTTAAAATTCCTCAATGACCTAAAGTGTCTCTTGGCCTAATACATGTCAATAGTATTTTTGAGTATATTATTTGTTGCAACATAGAAAAGAGCAACGTTTTGAAAGCCCATGTCATCTACTCATTGATGTGTGGTGTTTACATTACACCCTGCGTTACAGAGATGAAATCTGAATTAGCGGAGTAAGGATTTATCAACAAGGCGTTCAGTTCTAGACAAGCAGGTAACATAAAGCTTGAAAGTTTTTTACCCACCCACTTAATGATCAAAGAGAAAATAAGAGGCAAGATCAGGAAATTCATGTACGACTCATCCCCAGTTTTGGCCACTCAAACAATTATGGAGATAAAAATAGGACTGGTTTGTAACACATTTTATCCAAAGAGCTTAAACATTTTCTCGTTATAGTGATAATTGTTGTTTTGAGAGAGGCAAGTATTATTCTAGTTAATGTTCCTTCTTTTCCATTCCTAAGAGTTAACAAAAAAGAAAAGGAATGAATGCAAGGATTTGGAACGTGTCGCTGCATATTCAGGTAGCAAAAAGAATCATTTTCATTAATCTGTCAGAGATTATTCAAATTTGCCACATTTAGACAGATCCTCAGTATTCATTTATTGCTCATTTTTTAAACTGGAAATCTATTTTGCACGGTAGTTGTGATGAAATGGCAAGTAAAAACGAATTTGTTCCTTCAATTGCAAAAGCCATCAACACCTGGAAATCATCCGACGTCTGCGGAAAAGTTTTACATTTAAAGCAATATTTTCTAGACCGACTCAAAAAAGAACAGAAACCGCTAATCCAAATTGCTAGTCGAATGAAGAATTTAAATTGAAGGTTACAAAAATCGCCACTAGATGGAGCCAAAACAGGGGCAAAGTTCCTTGATTTCAGATTTATCCTCAAAATTGATTTGTTACCAAAATTGCAGCTTCCATCTTAAAGTGGATTTTTTTCATACTTCGAGTCTTTTGGAGCTCAGCTACGATATTGTTGTGTTCAAAAAGTAAAAATTTCACACAGAGTAATCACAAATTGAGGCTAAATACTTATTAGAAGCACCCACAAACATTTCTATTTCAAGATGGCGCTGATTGTCATTTTTCTCTTTGATTGAAGCTCAACTTTGCTTCCTTAAAAGGCTTGCTCTGACGGCGAGTTGTTCATTTTGAGAACAAGAGAGGGCACCCTATTAAGATGTGTTTAAGGCATGCAAAACTGCAAAATCATATAAGAGCCATCTAGGTGAAACGAATGTTGGTTTTCTTTAAAATCTTAATACCTCTGTTTGATCATGGATTGACTTGAATTTACTATTGTAGCCCTTCTGTTATTTTAAATCTCCCTTTGACAGGCTGTCTTGTGAACTAACACTAGAGGAAGGATTCATCTAAGCCCATCTATGGATGTCACATTTCCACCGGTTACATCCAGAATAGAATAAATTCCTGTTCTGACAACCTCGTGCAATAAATTAATGAATCCAATAAGAACTCTAAGTAGACACGTGTACCTCGAGATCTACTTCATACTCCTTACGTCAAATCGTCGTTTTCTCCGTCCAATGGCGTTATTCTCGCTAATGTTATTCCTAGGCTCAATGAATGGCTGTTCACCAATGTTGGGCACCTCGCCCACCATCAAAGGTGGCCATTCAAATCGGGCACCCCTTCTCATCAGCTCATCAAAGCACGCTTTCATGATTTTCCCGCAGAAAACTACCCCTATAAAACCATTTTTAAAATATTTCATCAATCATATAGCAACTACCACTAAGATTCAATCGTATTAAAGCAATATTTGCGTACCCTCCTCCCTGTCATTCAATCGAGCTTTAGGACTGCGTTCCATCACCCTAAGTCTCTTGGAGTCTCAATTGATGGCGGCGTCAGCCAAGAAACACAAGCAAATCCACACTGCACATCAAACCCATTTTCTTTCACCTCGTAAGTAACCTTCCCTGTCTCCATCAACGTTTCTCCTGGGTCTATCCGTCTCGGACGAGTTCCAATCCCGCCCTGAAACCCACCCCTGAGCCCCGCCCGCAGTCATTAGCCCGCCTTAGACTCCTTTGAAAACCCTCTTTTGAGTTGTCAAACATGATCCATCACGTTTTGGTCGTTTCATTCCGACGGATTTGACGCTTTCAGATTCGAATCCGGCCTCTTTTGGACTCTTAACTGGGGCCGAGCATGAGGTCCAAGGTGGGTGATTCGGACCCGGCTCCGCCCACTGGGGGCGCAACCACTCGACGATCCGGACAAAGAGAGGACAATAAGAACCCCTTGGCCTTTTTGGGCTTAAAACGGGTGGGTCAAGCGGGCGAAGAAGATCAAGATCCGTCGATCGTTGCCGCTTCGCCTCAAGAAGGCGGCATTGAGTTGAATCGTCGGGGAATTCCCGCGAGAAAGCGCAAGAAAAACTCCCTCATTTACGGTCAAGATGATCTCGTGAGCATTCCCATCAAATCGCCCAAAAAGCGGGCTAACCACGGTTCAAAGACGCCTTCCAATCAGTCGACGCCGGTGGCCGAGAAAAAAGCCGCCACGCCCAGTGTGAAAACGCCCGTGTCCACGCCCACGAGACAAAGTCGGAGTACCCCGCCTTCTCCGGTGAGAGCCTTGAAGGTCAGTGCGTCGAGTTCCAAGGTTACGAGCGCTCGTCGAACCCCGATTAAGCGACAATCGCGATCAACGCCGGCTTCACCCGTGAAACGATCGATTAAGTTGGAGCCCGTGGACGATTTTGAGTTGACATCGCCGGAGAAGAAGAGCGCTCAAGGGTTGAGTGTGGCTTTAAGAAATTTGTTAAAGTTACCCAAGGCGCATAAATGGGTCTGTTACGAATTCTTTTACTCCAATATTGATCGGTAAGTCATTGTTGTTTGTGATAGGTTTTGAATAATTGACAGTCAAATGTCCCGGTTTCAGCGTGCTCTTCGAAGGTGAGAACGATTTCATGGTGTGTCTGCGCGAGTCCTTTCCACAATTGAAAACGCGTCGTTTGACGAGGGTGGAGTGGTGCAAAATCCGGCGATTAATGGGCAAACCTCGACGATGTTCGGCCGCTTTCTTCGCCGAAGAACGTACGGAATTAGCCAAGAAACGACAAAAGATTCGCTTGCTTCAACAAAGGAAGCAGGGTGAGATTTATAATTTCAAGGATTTGCCCGATCAGATCCCGCTGCAATTAACCATTGGTGCTCGTGTCACGGCCAGGTATGGAATTACATATCTCATACCAATTGCTGATATTTGACCCCTTTACCAATTGAACCTTTCAGATTACGCAAACCTCAGGATGGCCTTTTCACGGGCTCCGTGGATGGTTACGACACGTCGAATAACACCTATCGCATCACCTTTGATCGCAACGGTTTGGGCGCGCATTCCATTCCGGATCACGAGGTTCTGTCCACTGAACCAATGGAGACGCTACCGTTAAGTAATTTTAGTCAGCGACCCAAACCTCGGCCCGTTCCTCAACCTGTGGTGTGTTATCCATCGCCCATGAAATACACCCCGAATTTCTCGCCCCAATTGGCCAACGATCCACTGTTGAGTGGAAGTACGCCCAAGGGCAAAGTCATGCATTTGGACGGTCGTTTGGGCGGCTATCCCGTCAAATTCTTGGACCTGATTGTGAGACTGAGTAAATGTCTGAAGAAGAAACGCGAATTGGTGACGTCGTTGCGCGATCTCAACACTCACGGCGAACGACTCAAGAGCTTTGGCGAGTACATCTCCGAGGATTTTCAGCGTCGTTACGCTGGGACCGTCATCGAGTTGTCGAACCTGAATCGGGATCTGAACGAATATCTAGCCGACATCAAGGAGTACACTCAACAGGTGAAACCAACCAACCCCATAGATAAGGGTTTTGCTTGGGATATTAATTCACTTAAAATACATTTTGTGGTTCTAGTTCTCAAATGAGGCGGGTCCAACCATTTCGTTGCCCAATATCGTGAAAGAGGGTTGTCAGGAAGATGCCTACGACATGGTGAATAAGAACAACACCTCCGATGATAAAGAATTCGTTGAGAATCCCAAAACACTGGCACTCATCTCATCGCTCACCGCCCTCATGCTTCAGATCAAACATTTAGCGGATGGAGAAAGGTACTAATGATTGGTCCTCTAAAGCCTGATTTACCAAAGAGCGTGTACTTTCATGAACGTTGCCTATTTTGGTCAATGGCCTTACTTAGCGCCAAGTTTTCTTTTTCAATTTCCTTAACCTATTGCTTCCGGGTTCATTCTGCATTTGGGGTTTACTGAGCATTAATCCTCATGTTCTTTCTTCATTTTCACGTTTTGCAGAAGTGCCTACGAGCTCCAGTCGTTGCAAGATTCGCTCTCGGAGATTAAGCAGAACCTTCATCCTGAGAATTCAAAGAAATTTGACGATTCAGTCATGGTTCACCTTCATCACATTCAATCTGGCGTGGCCCAGATAGGCAATCTCCATGCATTTATGCAAGGACCCACTGCGCAAGTGAAAAGTGAGCCGTTGTGAACGCGGGGATGCCATGTACTGAGTAACCATGTAAATAGACCTAATGCCGCAGATTGATTGTTACACACCTTAACCTTACGCAATTATATGTAGAATCTACATTACATTACGCTACCTGAACCATATGTCCCAGATTTCTATTCGTTATTTCATACAGTTTTGGCTTAATAGATGGAGCTTCATGGTTTATTCATTCGGTGGCTACATTTATAGGGTTGTCCCGAATCACGACATTTTGTTGGCAATTTTCTTCTGCAGGTGGGTCAATTGATTGGTCCATTTGTCGACGGCACAATAGCGTGCGGTGCCTTCTGGCTTTTTGTCCAATTCCAGAACCCCGTTGACCTTTGAATTAAAAAAAAGTATTTGATGCTATCCATGAAATAACAATTTTGAGAACACGTACTTGATCGATTCGACCCTTGACTGTGTCGTCGAGAATGCAGGAAATAAGCAGAGATTCTACGTCAGAGGGGTCAATATTGAGTTCGCCCGAAATGAACACGATCTTGATGCGGGTATACGGTTTGATCAACTTAATAAGGACCTGCAGAAAAACAAAAATTTAGTGGATGCTGATGCTTGTTTTAGCTCAAGTTAATACCTGCGTCCGAATGTTGCGAAGTAAATCCTCAATGTGCTCCCGGATGAAAGGGTCATCCATGATGCTCTGTCGGTTTTGCTTGAGAATCTTTTCGAACTCATTGATATCATTATTCTGGTAAGCCATGACCAAATTAGTCATGGCCAAGATCTCGGGATCGTTTTTGTAAGGTTTGGCCTCTTGCGAATCAAATGGATTGATGGCCGATTTCATGAGCATGTTGGCCAGCACCAGATATTTCAAGCACGTGGTTCGCCGAGGACTCCCGGATTCATCGTAATTCTTGAAGGCCTCAAAGAAATCGGTGTGGGCCTGACCAAATTCCATTTCTCGGAGGTGCATCTTGCCGCCGCACTCCCGAATCACACCTTTATCCAAAACACTTCCATAAAAAGCTTTTTCATCTCAAAAACATACCGATGCCATTCTTACCTAAGATCAAAGGATGCGGAATGGCCGACTTGATATGCAAACTCTGATCGTACAGCAATTTCAGCTTCTTATTGTTCTTCTGCGCGGTGTACATTTGGATCTCAAGGGCGTAAATCTCCAGCAATTGCGTCCCCTTTTTGAGGTCATCCTCGCCATCATCGGTTTGGCAACTAGCGTGCAATTTCTTGAGGACACGAGCTAATTTGCCGTATTCCGCTCGATCGAAATAGAGTTTGCCCAACTTGGTCATGGTCTTGAACCACAATCGCTCATTTCGGGCATCGCGGAGGGCGTCCAAAGTGGTCTCGTAAAAATCCTGGAGCAATTCCATTTGCTTGGATGTGGAGATATAATCCAGAATCGAGTTGATCGACTTCTCCGAGTGATTGCGGGTCACGGCCGATTTGATATAGGTGAGCAATTGCTTGTATCGAATCATCATTTCGGGATAGTTTTGCAATCGGAAGTTCATCTTGATCATCTGTTTGAGGGCCTTGAATCCCCATTCGCCTTTGTCGCCATTCTCGAGGTCGAGCACGCGTTGGAAGCTCTCAAGGGCCTTCTGCGGATCCTCTTCTTTGAGGGCTTTGGAGTTGTAGTACTGATTCTCGAGGTCCACGTCCGGTTCAGAATTGGAATCCTCGGAGTATTCCAAGTCGTAGTCCTCGTCCTCGTCGCACATGAACTCGTCTTCGTA
>JAAGOF010000121.1:102371-128174 GCA_010645155.1 Tigriopus japonicus | reverse complement strand
GTTCAACTCAAAGAATAACGAAATTATCTCTATCAGGGAGTTCCTGAACCACCGAAGCACTTTTCATCATTTGTGACTCAAGTTCCCAAAAGCCTTTTGAAAGCCAATATGAGAGTAAGAGCATCTAAGGCAAGATTGTAAGATTAGTAAATTAAGTGTCAAAGTGACTTAAAGTCGCTCTCAACGCATCAAATAGCCACCCTCTAAAACAAATCAATGACGAGAGAAAAAATGTGTTTTCAAAACATGAAATAATATCTTGATAATTTATTACATGTTTTATCTAAACACAGCAGCAATTCGTCTTTGCTTCAGAAATGTGCCTCTACATGTCCTGATTTCAAGTGCCAGTATTTGTCCTGGCATTTTTATTCGACAAAATTGAGCTTCATCTTGACATTTAATTGTTGGTGCTAGGGTCGGAGGGTTGAGCCTTGGCCGGTCAGCGAAGTCAGCCATCACTTCGTCCAAATATTTCCTATAGGCGATTTCAAGTCCGGTATCAGAATGGTTCTCCGTCTGTGCGTGTAGATTAACATCTAAAAGTTTCCTTGAGGACGGTCGGAGAGAAAAATCGAACCTGGGACCTCTCTCACTAATGTAAACTGCACTAATCACGACACCACGTCTCCTCCCTTTTAGTGCTTTGTTTTTTTGATTCTTTTTCCTGTTCAAGAACCATGAAGTCTTATAGTAATGAATAGAGCCAGGATTTTTAGGTGAAGAAAAAAGCCAAAAAAAGTGGTAAATAGGTGAAGAAAATAACCAAAAAAAAGTAAAAAAAAGGTTCTTATTGTGCGCCTTTTACAATAGAAGCACTTACATTGGTGAACGTATTGGAATGTTGAAGTATACCGAGGTCACCCTGAGAATCCCGATTCACCTGACACGCTTTTTATCCTTATTTGAGACTGTTTGAATTTCTATCGGAATATATAATGTGAAGTATTATTGCCGTTGATTACCTCAGTAGCCTCACACTGCATGGCGCAGTCGGCTACCATACCACGCCCACACCACATTCTTACCAAGTTGTGCCATTTGAACCATCATTTTCAACATGGACAAGTTTACGAGCTTGTCATTTGAGGCGCCAAATTTGATTGACTCACAAAACCTCCAATGCGCTGTTTTTTTGCGCAGTGCCCAGAAGCCAATTCTTTAAAAAATGAAGAAGTTAGATAAATGCACTACCAACCGTTTTCTTTGGAAGGCCAATGGAAAAAAATAATTGTAAATTTTACTCCTTTCTACATTTTTCAAAGAACTGCCTCTAGCCTCTTGAAATTAAATGTGAATTTAAATCAATGCCCTTCCTTAGTGATAGTATAAATATGACCATTTTTCACTAAGTTAGAAATCACTTTCTCTAAACCAGGTGGTAAATGTAGTAAATCTCGGCATTTATTAACCTTTTGTCCCAAAAAGTGTCAAAAAAATTATCATTTTTGCTAAAAAGGGCAAAAAAATTTTTTCCCCATCAAAAGCAGTAAAAAAGGTGAAAAATTATTTTCTAATTTTTCACCTAAAAATCTTGGCTCTAGTAATGAATAATAACTCTCAAGTTAAAATCAAACGTTTTAGTATATGTCTTTTGAAACTTTTTGTCTTTTTGTCTATTGAACCTTTAAATTCATTTAGGGGAAGAAATGATTCCTTCTGCTTTTTTCATCCGATATCGGGGTTGAAATCCCAATCAAAATTTAAAGGTAGAAAGAGAAGGAATTTTCAATTCCAGAAGCCTTTTTTGAACTGTTTTCCGTCTTTCCTCTATGGAAACAACAACTTAACTAATTGATTGACGTAAACGAAGTCGAGAGCTTTATCAGTCAAGATACAACTTGTCATTGGCTAATCGCTTGTAAAGTTAAAGATTTGAAGCACCTTTTTTACGCCGTAGTAAAAAGGGCTGATGGCTAACAAGCTCAAAATTCAAGATCTCACAAAAACAATTTAAAACGCATTTTTTTCAATTGTTGCCCTCATGAATCAACATCTGACAGCCAGCGATTTCAATCATAAAGTTAATCCGAAGAAGTCGAAAAAGTTTCTAGATGAATGAGTTGATATTGCCTAAAATTCACAGACCTATGTAAAAGTTAGCTACAAGTACTTAGTTTTGAGCCCTTGGGTACTTGCTGTGAAAATTGATAAAATGAAGAAGTCAAACGAAAATTGTTTTCATTTGCCAATAGGTACTTATGAATGACCTCCATGTTTAGACCACTCGTTCTCAAAATCACTTTCGAGGATTTCAGCACCTCTCTTGCGACCTAATCCGGTCTCTTCGAGACGTAATTCGCACATTTTAAGATCGTCCTTCCCCGCTACAAGAAGAATAGGATCTCGACCAGGATGCAGTTCCATCTGACGGGCAATCCAGTCTCCATCAAAGTGGGCGAACCACCAACCCTTTTGGCTGGTTTGTGAAGGATCTGCAGGAATATTCATAATTTTCGCATTTGGCACTTCAAGAGGTATCCGAAAGAATCGCTGGTCCCTTTTCGATTTGATGCCATTGGTTGGAGAAGAGGCAGGTTCTCCAATCAGAGAGACAGGGACTCTGACATTATCCTCAAATTTTGACGTGTCGCTCTTCAAGCTAGCCTTCCATGAATGATACACTTTCATGCGTTTATGGAGCTCTTCTTGGCAAGCTTCCAAAAGGTCGGAATTGCTAGACACTTTGATCATTTCTCGCAATTGAACAAATGTCCAAGATGAAAGGTCATAGTCCTTTGGAACAGTAGTCAAATGGCTTAATTTGGGGCCTTCAGTTAGCCGCATTGCTAATTCATGGCGTGCCAATCTTTCCAATTCAATTTGCTTCTTAAGGCGAATATTCTCTTCCTGTAGTCGTTTTTGCTCTTGCTCGGATTTTTGTCGCTCCAATGAGATTTTTCGCTCCATTGAGAGCTCCTTTGCCTCCGTAGCAGTCGTTCGTTTCGACAGAAATTTATTTGTATCTTCATCTTGTTTTTGCTTATTATTTTTGTCCATTTTTTGTTGATATTTGGACACAGTTTTGAGATCTTTGTGCGGGGGTTTACTTCGAGAGTCTTCATTGTTCGCATGCCAAGTTTCATAAATTTTCTTTCGTCGGTTAATTTCATCGCAACACGCTTTGATAAGTTCTACGTCACAAGATGAGTTGATTGTGTCCCGAATTTCCGAATATTTCCAACCAGACAAGTCAAACTTCTTGTAAGGCGTTGTTGTAGATGCCAATCCGCCCAATATAACTTCATCACAGTTCACCCGTTCTAAATTTGCAGATCCACTTGCTTGAGCTCCTTCTAAACAAGAGGCTTTTTCAGGTTGTTCTTGAAGATTTAGTAACTCAAATTCCAAGATATTTTCATTTTTTGGTTGAGTAACGTTCCTCTCTGAGAGTTTCTTGGATTTCTCCATCGTGGCTTACCGTCAATTCTGAATTAATTTCTAAGGCACGTTTTGAGGCACAGTCCTTCTTAAGACTTCTCAGTAAGGATGTACATAAAACTAGCCGTAACATCGTCCAAAAACTCTTATCTCAGTCTAATGAAGAGAAACCTGAACACATTCATTGTCCTTACTAAAAGATAACCCTCAGCAGATAATTTCTTTTGCAAACTTGTTCACCTCAATGAATTCGTTGTAAACAAACAAGTAAATGATTTGCAGACGTTATAAACAGACAGCTGACTGGAACTGATGCACAAAATCAAGGCTTCTTCAAACATACTATTTTGAAGCTTTTGTCACTTGGCCCAAACTTCGTTAAAACTGAAACTTTTATTTGGTCAGAAATTTTGGAATTAAGCTGATTATTAGGAAAACAATTTATTATAATTTACTCTTTCATAAAAATCAAATGATTTTGAAACACCTTGTTAGAAAATGTTTTGTCTCGCTAATCATCGTGTGAGGCCAGCAACATGATTGAGGCTTAAGAAAAATACGATGAATTACAACCAAGCACTGATGTAACACCTGGTTCAGAATTGAGCGCATATTCGCCACAATTCTTCAATTGTTTGGCAGATTTTTGGTCTATATTGGAAAATACGTATAGTCATGGGATATACAGCACACGTAACATTAGTGATGTTTATTAAGCACTTGAACATTTACATCAAAGTTAGGTTTATTTATCTGGAAATCAAAGTCAAAGTGCGCTTAAAGATGAACTGATGAAGGGCTTGCTTCTTATGTGGCACATGGGTCCTCAATGCAATTCAAAATTTTGTCGTAACTGGTAAACAAATGAGACAACATGGTTAAAGGATACCTCGATCAAGTTTTCTGCCATCCATTTCATCAATGACAGTGATTAGGTCCGGAAAAATATATGCAAAAAAGTGGCGAAATATCCAATATAAAAGTTCTTCAAAAGTCCAAATATTTGGAAAAAAGCCAAATATTTAACAAATAATATTTTTGACTAGGCCATTATTTGGTATTTTTGTCTGTGCGCACCGATTTTCCAAATTTGTTTCTGGTGAATTTGAAGCATTTGGCCGTTTTTGGAGGCAAACGACATTAAAAATACAATTTTTAATTTGTGTCATTACATGGCGCAGTTTTTTCGTAAATGACAGTAGTTTTGGTTGAATGTCTAATCTTAGTACAATTGTCTTTTTGTACAATTTTTTATATTTTGGGTTCACTTTGGATAAGCTCTATGGGGCATTGGTCATTCATTTGCTTTCCTAAATTTTGCCTAAATTTTTTAACTGATATATTCGAGAAAATATTTAGTTTTTCCTTGAAACAGCCAAAATATGTAAATAATTGAGGAAAAGCGCCTTAGTGATTAGCAACGAGACAATTTTGACTTGAGATGATATTAGGTGTAATTTTGGCTTAAAGAGACCTTTTTCTCAGTCATGAAGCAGAGAAATAAATTGTACGTTTGATGAAAGTAAGAATACGAATCAACCTCTTTATTTTTATTTAAATTTGTGGGATTGGTTGGCCAAAAAGACCATGACAAGGAAAAGAAAAAGGCATTAAACATTTTTTTTTGACTTTCTGACCACCAAATTACGGAACTTCAAATGAATTCAAGAGATTTGGTTGGTATTTTGCTTTTATAAAAAATGTTTTGCTTCCAAAGTGAAAAAAACGTAAAAGAATGAAGAGCCCACAGGTATTATTATAAATAAAGGTTGTGTGACCAATGTTCAACTCTTTCCTATTTTGTGCTCTCTCCTCTTCCATTTCATTTCATTCCTTCCCGATCATTCTCATTTTGTCCGTCCTGCGTGACACATGTGCCGTTCCAACAAACCACCTTTAAGTTCTCATCATTAAACTATTCGTATATCCCATTTCGGACACGATATCATTCCGCCCACTTTGCTCAACCATAGAGGACTGAAAACTGGAGACCGCTCCTCGTACGTTAATAGGGAAGTCTTTCCCAATCACGGTGGATTGCATAGCTCTCCCTGATGAAATGCCAAGATTTTAAATACACTTTTAACATCAAAGTGTCAAAATGAACAATTTTCATAAAACCAATTATTATATTAGGTAAATAAAATGATTAAATCCCAAAAATAAATTGCTAACAATTCCAAAACTGAAGTGATAGCTGTCAAAAAAGGCTATAGTTATGCATGGAGTTAAAATTTTACCCATACATCTCAAGCAGATGTTCATGCATATTAGTTCAATGAAATCCAAAATTATGTTCATTTTTCATGTTAAGACATAGATTGTTATTTCTAGATCTTTCAATAGTTTCCCAAATCATTAGATGTAAACTAAGTTTGTTGGCTTGATGTAGGATTTTTTGATGTCTTTATCAGTCAATATTAGGCATTCAGCAAGGTTCATTAACTATTAACTCCAATTCGTAAGCAGACTCATGGAATACATTTTTCTCAAATTCCAAATTTCACCTCCAAAAATATGTCTTTCTTCAGGCACTTCAAACCTTGAATATTTTCTCAAGAGACCACTTTTATGAGGAAAGAATGAGCACTTCAAATCCAAAAATATAAAGTTAAGCACAACTTCATATTTGGTTTACACAAACACTGATGAAAAACAAAAAGCTATCCAACACAGTATTCTGCTTGTTGCTGAACTTAGATTTAATCAAACACTTAAACAACATTACTTTCACAAGGTGAGAAAGTGGCCTTTTTGCAAAATGAGCATTCTTTAATTCCTTTTGTTAAATCACTAGCATGTACTCACTTAGATGGCGTGCAATCAGTTACAAATGATGTGGCCTTCTTGAAGCTTTTGTTTATGAGGGTCTGGAGGTATGGTTGACAACTCTGCATGGTCAGACATTCAATCACTTGGCTCAGGTTGAAGTTGTTACTAATTCTCAGTGGTGGTGTGGCTCTGAATTTGTAATTCAGCAATTAGTTACACTAATTAATATATATCCAAAGGTTCTTACATGAGGAAAGCTTGGCTTGAATCATTCTTCTTTTATTGGACGTTCATCCTCTTGAACTTGCAATAACATAAACACAAACCAGTTTGTCGCCAGAGACAGATTCACAACGAAAAAATGTAGTTATCAACGCAAGTGAGTTACATTTGAAAAGGTCACAGTCTAATACTCATACTGCGTATTAATGACACCAATAGTTTGAAGGTTTGATAAAATATGCATTTTTCGGGTGCCAACAAAACTCACATTTCAGAAGAATTGGCAATTCGTATGAAATAGCGAGCTCAAAAAGGCAAGGATAGTAAGGATGGACGCAAAAGATAAAGGTGTTAAAAAATGAAAAATGAACAAAAAAATTCAAACAAGATGTCTACACGTGCTGACAGCAAAAAATATTTTCATTTTTCTCCCTTACACAAAATAAAGCCTGACCTTTTTACCGTGTGATCTATTTACCGTGACCGTTTTAACGTGTGACCTTTTTGCTGTGACCTTTTGTCCTCGTGACCTACATTACGAGGCTACACAGGAACCCCTGAAAGGGGTGGACACGAACTCCGATTTTTGAAAAAATGGTATGAGGCCGAGGCTATATTTTGAAACAATGTCATTCATTCCTTATTAACGAGTAAAACTGTTGAACATGCATCTTGAAAGAATTCAGTCAAACTTTTTGTGTTAATATTTATTGACTAATTGTTCTTCACCTTGATTTTAGAGGTCCCAGCACTCCTTTTACTCGTCTCATGAACGTTTGACATTCAGCTCTCCAAAGGATTTTATTCCTCTTAACAATCAGGAAAATACATAGATGGAATCTTGCTTCACCCATTAGTCCAACTTCTGTGAAACAATGCTAAATAGAAGTATCTGTGGTGATATCTGGAGGGTTACTCCTCTTCCATCCTCTACAACACCTCCACAATGGAGGAACCATTTCCATAGGAAAATGAAAGAACAAGAATGGTCTCATTTTGAAAGAAAATGGAGTCCAAGTCGGAGATGTTGTTGGTTGTAACTATTGAAGGGCACTTTTGACGGTTCTGGATCAGATCAGCCATCTGATCCGGATTGGAATTGGAACAAAGGCAATCACGACGTCCTTGACAAAATAAGTGAAAAACATGAGGATTAAATCCTGGATTGTGGATTTGATTGAAAATGTTTCAAGTCTTGGGGCTCAAGAAGGTCAGGACCACGCAGGACTGGGGCTAAGGGTCCTTCAGGGCCAGAGGATCATGTCTTTTCATAGCAGGGATAGGCTCTACGTGCTTGATAGGGTTTGATTGATCTTCTTAGTTCTTAGATCCCTTTGTCCAGGAATTAACAATCAAATTGAGTCAAAAAATCCACACAATTCAATCTTGGTGGGAGCATTTCATTCTCAAGACTTTGAGAGGATCCATGTAACCCGGGTAAGACTGTCAGATCACCAATTTGGGCTGACTGAGTCGAAAGGCAAATCAAAATATTGAGCCCATCCATTGCTAGTAGGCACACCTGATATGTTTTGAGTTCATCTTAATTTGTTCTTCATTTGATGGAATTCTTGACACTGAGGACTTCTTTCTTTGTTTTATGTGGACCTTAATGCGAACGCAGATTCCTCTTGGAAAGGAACCAAATTTAACCCAGAAACTCTCCTCTGGATCAAAACAGGGATTTTTATCGCGCTCATCCATTAGACAACTTGAACAACCCAAGAATATCTTACCTGTCCTTGAATTATCCTGAACTAAAAGACACAACCATATAATAAAAGAAATTCGAGGATGGAACATCATTTATAGAACAATGCCAAGGTGACACAACCTAAAACAAACTTGATTTCATACAAAGTTTGGCATGTGTTAGTTAAGTTCAGGATAATACATGGATGGGTTCAATTGTAAGTTCAAAGATATTGATAAGACGTTCAAATCGGATAATAGATAAGCTCGGAAAACCCCGCTATTTTGTTGTTGATAATTCAAGGAATGGTAAGATATTCTTAAGTTGTTCAAGTTTTGCGATGGATGAGCATAAAGAAACTCCCCGTTTTGGTCCGTGGGAAAGTTTGTTCTTAATCCTTTTGCGCAAAAGAGAAATTTGGGCTCGGATTCCGGTCCATATTCGTTCTTTTTGCTTTAGTTAGGTCTATCACTGCCGAAGGTTGTAGCAGGTAACCTAGTCATCATCAGATTTAATTTGATCACTTTGATCGTCATCTTGTAGAAAAGACACCTTGTGGGGGGGTTCATTCGCACTCCATGATGTGGTCATTCATTCATTCACTATTTCATTCACTCGTTCTTGGCTGAACTAAATGGCTTCGAAACACCCACATAAGACTGATTTTGGGGCGTGGGGTTGACCTTTACCAAGGCTAGGACTTGGCTGGACCCGCTTGAAACACAGAAAACCCCGATTGGCGCACTATCTTTTGGACTCTTGGTCGATTTCCGTTTGATTTTCCACATGGCCGTTTGTACTTCTTGTTTACTTACGAACTCTCGGGCCTCGGCCTCATCCGTGTGAGGTTGCGAGCTAGGAAATTCCGCGAGTTCGTATCCAGTATTTATACTATTATATAGGTTATCCCTGGGCTACATTACTTGTGACCGTTTTGATTGTGTAGTGATTTTTGGTTGTGTACTAATTGTGATAAAACAGAACCTCGCCTAAGCGAGCAGTACCCTTCCTGACCAACAAGAAACGGGAAACTATGGCATTTTAATTGACCCAACTCAAGAGAGGGAGCCAGCCAGACGAATTGCTGCTCTGTTAAAAAAATGTAATAAAACAAAGATAATTTTTTAAGCTTCAAAAACACATTTTTTCTCTCGTCATTGATCTGTTTCAGAGGGTGGTTGGCTTTACTATTTGATGCGTTGAGTGTGACTTGAAGTCACTTTGACATTTAATGCCTTTTAACAATTTACGGAAAATATTGTCATTGTGATGTATAAAATCTCAAGTTTAATCAATGAAAATAAATGCCAAAAAAGTAATTTTTTACTTTGTAATGTCATTGCTCTTTTCCAAAAGGAATTCGGGAGTAACGCGTTCCTCATTTTAGAGGAAGGAACGGGAACTGTAATCGGTTCTTTTTTTCGAGGTACGGCTAAAGCCCTGCCCAGTCATAATAAAACTTCGATTGCAATCCAATATTTCAAGACATCCGTGATAGACCTCATAGCATTCAACCGAATTTCGTAGGATTTTGTTGTCAAGCCATTGATTGAGATCAAAAGACTACAAATACAGTGATGTGTATAAAAATGAGCTTTGTGGTTATTAATATTGAGGATATAAACACTCTTTTCATTAATAAGGTTTTGAAATCTAGGTCACTTTCATGGCAATTTTCTTGATCGAAAGGAAGGTTTCACAGGGTGAGGAAAACATTGATTTGTTGTTAATATGAAAGAATGTTGTTCATAACAAGGGCCCGGATTTGAACTTGAAAAATTGAGCAATTAATTACTATTCAACATTTTTGGCAAAATTTGGCAGAATTCAAGTTTTTAGGCTTTTGGGTAAAATGTTTAAGTTTTTTTCACATTTTCATTGAAAAAAAAGACATTTTACTCAATTTTTGGGTCAAAATTTGGTAAGACTAAATTATTTTGTACGTTTATGGAATTTTTAATTTCTTCAAAAAATGAAAAAATCGTCTCTTTCCACATACTTACGTATTGACTTGAAATTCTTATTCCATGGGATTTTTTTCTGAAGCAAACTATATTAATTCTTAGAAAAATTGGTTTGTCACATGCTCTGCCACTTCACAATCTAGGATTAAATACAAGTTGGTCACTGTAACACACATCTATGCTTTTCCAGAAACATTTCAAAAAGTTAATCTTCTGACTCAATCTTTACCCATTCCTCCAATACGATGTCTTAAAAATGACATTTTTATAAAGTGGCAAAACACTAGTAGACTTGCATCCCATCAGGCTGATTGGGTAGGTTAAGTGTTGTCTAGTAGTTAATAAACGACTGTGTCAAGCCAGGGGTGGGAACACTGGCATTTTTGGCATCGACGCCGACACTGACACTGGCCAAATTTTCAAAGTCAACACTGACACCGACACCGGTATTGACACCAACCTCAACCCGACGCTGGAGTTAATTTTCATCAACTAAAAC
Organism: Tigriopus japonicus; assembly: GCA_010645155.1. Lineage (NCBI taxonomy): Eukaryota > Metazoa > Arthropoda > Copepoda > Harpacticoida > Harpacticidae > Tigriopus > Tigriopus japonicus. The sequence continues at coordinate 117,643 of JAAGOF010000121.1, read as the reverse complement.
CACAAGTAAATTTAAACAATGCTCAAGTGAAAAATAATTTCAGCCAAGCATCCCAAAGGGAAAAGGAAAGGAAAGTTGTTGAATTTAGTGAAAAATGTCGAAGGCAAGAAAATATGAATGTTCTTTAATAATTTGGAAAACCACCAAATTTTGACCAGGCAAAAAATGAAAATAAGCGAGAAAAATGCCAGAAAAATGCACCAAATTCGATGAAGGCGCCAAAAATGCAAAAAATTAATATTAACCAAAATAAATGCAAAAAATCGACAAAGTGAAATAAAATGCATATTCATGAAATGTACAGCCCTGTTCATGATTTGGCCTTGATTCACGACATTTGGTGGAAGAATGCCGCAAGAACGTTGATGCAAAAGTCGAAAAATAGCAAAGACATTGTCGTAAATTTGAATGGCTCACATCCTACCCCAGGGCCTTAAAATAACCGTCCATTAGGCGTGGAATTTTTGGAAGATTGTACCCAGAATTGATGCTAACATTTCAAAATACCATAAATGTGGCTCACTACAATGTTATTTTAAGTTTCAAGTATTAGAGACCTCTAATCAGTCACCCTTAAAAGACCAAGGAGATGAGAGAAAAATAGAGAAGGAGAAGGGCCCCTTTTCGCAGCACTTGCGTGACTCAGAGTGAACATTTTCAGTTTCAGACACTCAAAAAGGGAGGGAATGAAGCCTGTAGTACAATGTTTTTTTCATTAGTGTGACAAACTGAAGCAATATTGATTGATCTCCAGAAGAATAAACTTGAAGTTTGGATTTTGCATTGCACAATGAAATGCCAAAAAAACGCCCAATATTTATGAACTACGCATAAAGGGTACAAGAATACTAAATAAATTGGCTGCCTTAGTACTCAATGGAAGTACAATTTTGAGCTTTAAAGATTTATTCATTTTCAATTTCTTGATAAATATGGCCATTAAAATTGCATTGAAGTTGTACCTCACTTCCCAGTCTCCCGTTTTTGAAATAGAGCTATGAAGTAAGAAAATGCTAAAAGTTTTTAAAACCCTGCCAAAACTATTGCTTTTCTGACCATTAAAATCAAACTAGATGTTAGCTTAATCATCTGAGGACCTTAAAAGGCAAAGTTTAGCTTAAGTATGTACACAATAATACCAAAATTGTGTTTTGAAAATGCCTACTTAAAAAAACTCCTTGGAATGTAGATGACGCTAGAGCGCTATAATAAAAGAGTACGCGCATGTGCCATTTTGGTCCCAAGACGTCGGTTCCATTGTACTGTGGTTCTTGGGTTCGACCTGTTTGAGGCAACTTTACCTATGTACTATTTACTATCAAATTGACGCTCTTGATCTCAGCTTACCTTTGAAAGCATAATGTTTGACCTTTTTAGCCTTTGAAGGCCAAGACTGGCCAAAAACATGGGTGCCGGAAGATAACCTTCTCGTTCTCCATAAACCTCGATGCGCGTTCAGGCCCAGTGCTGCTGTGAATTGACTCGGTAATGTCAGCTCTTGAAGAATCTCCTCGCCGATTTGCCTTGACTTTCTTACTTTTTAGGAAAACTATTTCTAACTGGATACGAAATTGATTGGTGAATATTTAGAACGTCAATTGAAGCCATTAGAGCGTTTTCCTTGTGCACATTATTGCATTGTCATGTGAAATGACTTTTTTGTTGAACAATTATATGGCAGCCCTGTTGACGTTGCGCATTCGTAGCAGTCGTCAGGTTGACAGTGGTACAGACTGTTATGCTTAACTTTGTAAAAAAAAGTTTCGATATTTAGTACTCATAATATATACTAAAAAGCTTCTTTAGTTTCATGTAATAATTAGTGACAAAGTCAAAAATTAAAAGGTGAATTGCAAAAACTTTTTTAAATAGCTTTTGTCATATACATTATGAGTACAAAATATCAAAACTTTTTACTAACTTAGTCATAACAGTCTGTAGCACTGTCAACCTGACGACTTCTACGAATGCGCAACGTCAACAGGGCTGCCATATAATTGTTCAACAAAAAAGTCATTTCACATGACAATGCAATAATGTGCACAAGGAAAACGCTCTAATGGCTTCAATTGACGTTCTAAATATTCACCAATCAATTTCGTATCCAGTTAGAATTAGTTTTCCTAAAAAGTAAGAAAGTCAAGGCAAATCAGCGACGAGATTCTTCAAGAGCTGACATTACCGAGTCAATTCACAGCAGCACTGGGCTTGAACGCGCATCGAGGTTTAAGGAGAACGAGAAGGTTATCTTCCGGCATTCATGTTTTTGGCCCGTCTTGACCTTCAAAGGCTAAAAAGGTCAAACATTATGCTTTCAAAGGTAAGCTGAGATCAAGAGCGTCAATTTGATAGTAAATAGTACATAGGTAAAGTTGCCTCAAACAGGTCGAACCCAAGAACCACAGTACAATGGAACCGACGTCTTGGGACCAAAATGGCACATGCGCGTACTCTTTTATTATAGCGCTCTAGATGACGCTAGTGTAAATTCACTTTAAACGTTTGTCTAGCTTAGAAACGCACCCAGTCGAGACGGGAGGTTGCGTGAAGAATTTTGTAATGTTGCGTGGATTTTCCATCCACCTTACTTTGCTTTGGTTTAGAGTTTGAGAATTAGTGATGTGTTTCGAACTGGGAGTGCTGCCATTTTTTGCTCGGAAGTTTATCATTGTTGATTAAGGCAGGTTGGCTAATGGTGACGATGTGGGGTCCGGTTGAAAGAGCGAACCAGTGTTACCAGAACTTTCCGAACCAATTATGCCAAAATATATCCAAAAGTAGGTCAGACTCGTCATGGAATACTTTACTTGCAAGAATGAATTTCAGATCAAAAACAGTAGTTTGAACAATGAGAATTTTCCTTTGGGCAATAATTTAAGACGTTTTTCTTTCTGTTTTGAAAGTGGAACATATTAAAAATGTATGGTATGTGTTTTCCGTAAGTTGACATTGGCCATTTTTTAACTGGAAACTACTGATTTTGAAATTTCTGGCAACGCTGCTTTGTTGTTCTTTTGACCGGACCTCACATCGTCACCATTACCGGTAGGTTGTATTGAACGTTTTTTGGAAAGACACAAAACAGGAACCAATTTGGCAACACTCAAACTAGTTCGATTTTGAGTTCCATCAGTAGTTGCACTTTTGGATTTTGAGTTGGCAGTGCTGCCATATTTTTTGGCAGATTAGGTATATTGCCTTTTGAAAAGATTAGTTGGGGTCAACTTTTTGACCTTAAAATCCAAAGTGGCAAAACTTGGCCAAAAATCCAACTCAAAACACATCAGTATTGGGAATACCGAGGCGAAGAAATCCTGACCTCTCATGGTAGCTATTATAACTAACCGTCAGATGTTTGTGATGATTTGGTTTTGGGTGGCTAGAAAGCAAGGAAGGGAGTGGCACAACAGGATTGTGATTTGGATCCTGATGATCACGATGAGCACAAAATCCCCCCCTCGTTTGTCAATGGTCTACTAAATAGTGAATGGAAAGAAAGAGGAAACAAGGTTCAAGTACTTCTCAACCATAACCCTCTGGCACTATCAAAGCATTACAAAATGGGCCAGATTTTGAAGATGCAGCTCGGCAAACCGGATTTACCCTCTAGAATGTTTGACTTTGGAATAACCCCAATATGCCATTTAGTTTGTTCACCTGACAAGCTTCACCAAGAAACCAATGGAACAGTTGCCTACATGGAATTGAAATGCTCAGTTTTATGCAAAAAGGTCCAATTTGAAAGGATTATTTGGAAAATGATGCTCTAAAAAATGAATGAATGTTTGATGATGCTCTTGGTCATGTCATGGCATATAAATCTCCATGAAGTGACAAGTCTACGTGCACATGAAATAAATTGAGAGAAAGTAAGTCAGAAAACACGTCACTTGATGTCTGTGTTGATCAACTATGGCCACTCTTGCGTCGTGGTCGGATGTTTGTCAGAAGAGAGTTGAACATGACAAGAAAGCACATTGAATTCTTCTTCAACAAACAATTTTCTAAACATACAGAACAAATGCAATGCTGGCCCTTCTGTGGTATATTGAAAGGATTAGGTGTTCAGTAAAGGAGAGTAGAAAGGGGAAAACAATGCCAGCAGTTTGAAAATTTGATGATTGCAATTGAATCTGTATTCACAAACTCTTAACAAAAACAAAGTGAGGTTGATGGAAAATTTACGCAACATTACAAAATTCTTCACGCAACCTCCCGTCTCGACTGGGTGCGTTTCTAAGCTAGATAAACGTTTGTGACGCTTCCTAGAAAAGCCCCATTCAAATTGAGAGGACCTTGAATTCATGATTATGCACATTCAAAGAAGAATTCTCGTTCTCGAAGAGTTCTGAGATTTATGCAATAAAAAGTCCATATTAGGGGCCTGATTCTCATATTGTCCAAAAAAAGTCCCCCATAGTTTAATGTTTTCGGATGGCTTTCCATCTTTTCAGTTAAAAGATTTGTTTTATTTAACATGCATGTGAGTGGCTACACCTTTTGAGAAGAAAGGTCATGTCCGGATTTTTGGCCGCATTGGCCTAATTAGGTCTTAAAATTGAAAAGGTGATCGACTTTATAGAGATTCATTTGATAACAGACACTGACACAAATTTCTTCAACCCTTAATCGATCAACGAGTGATAGATTGGCAGTTGTTCAGCTTAATCAAGGAAGAGAGTACTTAGAAGTTCAACCCAAAGTTACAAAAATCGCCACTAAAAAGACGCAAAACCAAGCAAAGTACCTTGATTTCATAACTATCCTCAACTTAAACTTGTTGCCAAAATTGCAGTTTCCAAATCAAAAGTTGATTTCTCTTCATGTTTCGAGTCTTTTGGAGCTCAGCTACGATAACATTGTGTTTAAAAATCAGAAGGTCACGCTGAGTAATCATAAATTAAAGCCAAAGATTTTACAGAGCACCCACAACCGTTTCTTTGTTCTCGCAACTGTTCTCTTGATTAAAGCTCAACTTAACGTTACTACGTCCGTGTTAATTTTCTTGTCTGATAGCCTGGAGTTAATGAAGAAATGTAATAGAATTGGGATTAATGTTGGTTTATCCAAATAACTCAAAAGAAAAAACATGCAAAATATTAATAAGCCATCAATCCATGCCCTATTGATATCTCCCTAAGAGTTGAAAATGTTTTGTTTGATTGTGTTAAGCAAAATATATTCAAACTGATGATCCACTGACTTGCTTTGTGACAATACTTGTTCATCTTTTGTCGAAGGCAACATGGTTTTAATAATTGTGATTATTCCAAAAGATGTTTTTCTTTTTTCAAGTCTTAACAGTCTTCCCAAAAATAATCCCAAAGATAAAAACCAAATTGTCATCAATATGGACAATCATTATCACAAGCAAGCCAGTGAGTTTACTTAAATTTTGATAAAAGTTTTCTTAACACAATCAAACAATACATTTTGAACTCTTAGGGAGACATTAATAGGCCAGTAAATTATTGGTTATTGATTCTTTGTATGATTTTTTATAAGTTATGTTAATAAACCAGGCAGGCTACACTTTCAAGGTTTAAAATCATGCAATTAATGACTTTTTTTGGTCTGAATAGAGGATTTTAAAAATCCAACATTCTTGTCACCTAGATGGCTGTTGCATAATTTAGCAGCTGCTTGGTGCCCTCTCTTGTTCTCAAAATGAACAACTCACCGTCAGAGCTAAAGCGCTATACGGAGTCGAGGTAATCCTGACATCTTTGGATATGAGTCTGTACTAAACCTATTTGTTTCCGTTTCCGTAGAGTGTTTCTACGAACTGATCAAAATTCGAAGTATTTGCCTCCTTTGGGCTTGTGCTTGTCCATCAATAAACTAGTTTCTGCGTTAACCAAACTCGCGCTTTGGAGCAGCTTGTGGAAGCACTGTTTTGGGGGGGTTGAGCGAAATTGTTCTTCCACCCCCCCAAAAGTCTTTCTAGCAGTCTTGTTCTACAAAAGAGCTCGGACAACTCACAAAACCCGTTTGTAGGCATTGAGGAGAGCGATGTTTCTTGTTTGACAGTGCATGGACGTCTCGAGTGGACGAGTATCGGAACAGAATCGCCCAACCTCTCCGACCCCTCGGTTGGCTAAAATTCTGAGCCCATCTACTGTAGACCACAGACCATATAATGGCTAGACCTCGCTTTGTGCGAAAAAAAGGAGGACAACTTTGCTTCATCAGCTGGTACATAACACTACACCCCAAAATGGTGGGAATTTCGAACTTTTCAAAATTTTGCCAGCGTGGCCAAATCCTGAACAAACTCAACGTACCGTACGTACTTTGTTCTTGAGGCGAACGAACGTCGTTACTTCTGAGCACGCGGTCGCCCTGAGATTTTGAAGCTAGCGCAGCTGGGCCAAGTGGTGTCACTTTTCTCTCCCCGACGGTACGGGCCAATGCGACATCTAGCAGGGATAACCTATATAATAGTATTAATACTGGATGCGAACTCGCGGAATTTCTCCGGCACGCAACCTCCGGTATGAGGCCGAGATTCGTAAACAAGAAGAACAAACCGCCATGTTGGGAGCGGAAAATCAAACGGAAATCGACCAAAATTCCAAAAGATAGTGCGCCAATCGGTGTTCCCTGTGTTTCAAGCGGGTCCAGCCAAGTCCTAGCCTTGGTAAAGGTCAACGTCATGCCCAAAAATCAGTCCGATGTTGGTGTTTCGAAGACATCCAGTTCACCCAAGAAAGAGTGAATGAAATAGTGAATGAATGACCACATCATGGAGTGCGAATGAACCCACAAAGGTGTCTAATCTACAAGATGACGATCAAAGTGATCAAATGAAATCTGATGACGAGGTTACCTGCAATAACCTTCGGAAGTGATAGCCCTAACTAAAGCCAAAAAACGAATATGCACCGGACTCCAAGCCCAAATTCTTCTTGCAAAAGGATAAAGAACCAACTTTCCCACGGACCAATACGGGGAGTTTCTTTACGCTCATCCATTGCACAACTTGAACAACTAAGAATATCTTACGATTACTTGAATTATCAACAACAAAATATCGTTTTTTTCCGAGCTCATATATCATCCGACTTGAACGTCTTATTAGTATCTTTGAACTTACAATTGAACCCATCCATCAATATTTCAGGTATTATCCTGAACTGAATTAACACATGCCAAACTTTGTATGAAATCAAGGTTGTTATAGGTTGTGAGATTGTCACCTTGGCATAACATGTTCTATAAATGATGGTCCTTTTTCGAATTTCCTTTATTGTATGGTTGTGTCTTTTAGTTCAGGATAATAAGGACAGGTAAGATACTCTTAAGTTGTTCAAGTTGTGTGATGGACGAGTGCGATAAAACTCCCCGTTTTGATCCGGGTGAGAGTATGTGGGGAAAGTTGGTTCTTAATCCCTTTTCAAGAGGAATTTGCGTTCGGATTAAGGTCAATATAGAACAAAGAAAGAAGAAGTCCTCAGTGTCAAGAATTCGATCAAATGAAGAACAAATTAAGATGACTTTGAAACCTATCAGGTGGACCTACTAGCAATGGATGGGCTCAATATTTTGATCTGCCTTTGGAGTCAGTCAGCCCAAATTGGTGATCTGACAGTCTAACCCGGATTCCATGGACCCTCCCAAAGTCTTTAGAATGAAATGCTCCCATCAAGATTGAATTGTGTGGATTTTTTCATTCAATCTGATTGTTAATTCCTGGACAAGGCGATCTAAGAAGATCAATCAAACCTTATCAAGCCTGTAGAGCCTATCCCTGCAATGATAAGACATGATCCTTTGGTCCTGAAGGACCCTTAGCCCCAGTCCTGCGTGGTCCCGACCTTCTTGAGCCCCAAGACTTGAAACATTTTCAATCAAATCCACAATCAAGGCTTTAATCCTCATGTTTTTCACTCATTTTGTCTCAAGGACGTTGTGATTGCCTTTGTTCCTGTTCCAATCCGGATCAGATGGCTGATCTGATCCAGAACCGTCAAAAGTGCCCTTCAATGGTTATAGCCAACAACATCTCTGACTTGGACTCCATCTTGTTTCAAAATGAGACCATTCTTGTTCTTTCATTTTCTTATGGAAATGGTTCCTGCGTTGTGGAGGTGTTGAAGAGGATGGAAGATGAGTAACACTCCAGGTACCACCACAGATACTTCTGTTAAGCATTATTTCACTGAAGTTGGACTAATGGGTGAAGCAAGATTCCATCTACGTATTTTCCTCATTCTTATGAGGACTAAAATCCTTTGGAGAGTTGAATGTCAAAAGTTCATGAGACGAGTAAAAAGAGTGCTGGGACTTCTTAAATCAAGGTGAAGAACATCCAGTCCACAAATATTAACACAAAAAGTTTGCGTGAATTCTTTCAAGACACATGTTCAACAGTTTTAGACATTAATAAGGAATAAATGACGTCGTGTCAAAATATAGCCTCGGCCTCATACCATTTTTCAAAAATCGGAGTTCGTGTCCACCCCTTTCAGGGGTTCCTGCATCTAGTCATTATATGATCTGTGCTGTAGACTCATTTGGCTTCTCAAGTGATGTTCAGGGTTAGACTTATTTTGACTTGAGCCCAATCAAGACTAGTTTTTCAAACAGAAGAATGGACAAGGTTGTGCAATAATTGAACATTGAATAATGATTTCTAAATGAATAGTATGTTTTGGGTCCATCTCATTAATCTTTTCTCAAATTACTATGACACAAGATTAGAAATTTGACTTGCCCTCTAAATTTTTGTGACCCTTGACAATGCCAGTAGTTGTTGATACAGGACGCATTTCAGTTGTTCCTGGTTGTGGCTGAATTTTTAAAGCATCGGGAAACAAAAATCCATAAAAAACAAGTCAAATGTGGTCTTCAGACTTTTTTGAAGGGGTGTGAAGTGAAGTGGTGGGCACCAGGGTGAGACTAAATGGGCTCTATGAGTGGTTGGGAACTACAGCCATCAATTGAAAGATATGTTCAGGAGTTTCCATTCACTGGGATCTACTGAAGTGCATACAAAGGTAGGCAAATTTATTAGAAGTAAGAATAACCAATATGCTGCAATACACCTCATTTTGGTTGCTTCTTTGGGATACATCACAGTAAGGCTAGAATTAGTGATGGACCGAAAGGGCTCATAAATGAAACCAAAAGTTTCGGCCGAAAAAGGGCTTAGCCAAAAGGGAAACCGAAACCGAAAGCACCTGACAACAAAATTGTATTAATGTGAAATCCACCTTAAAAATTTAATTGCTCATGTGTTCAATATTGGGTAGGTTGCAGACTTTGTAAAAATTGGGAAACTTGAATTTCGGTGGTTTTTGAACGAAAATTTTTTCGATTTTGTTGTTAAACTCCGTCCTTTATAGTGCATGTCTGCTTTCGGTTTTGGTAGGCATAACCGAAATCAAAACCGAAATTTCGGGGCGTAATTTGGCCGAAAGCACTTTCGATCCATCACTAGCTAGAATAGTTAGTGACCAATTTTGTTTGGCAGAATGAAACCTATCTCCAAATTAGTTAAACACATAATCCAAAAATATTTAGGACACTAAGAACTGGCTTTCTAAGGTCTTTATGTTAACTTTTTCAAGTCATAAGGTGTTTGCACTCACCAAGGTGATATGATGAAGAAAAATGAGAAGAATTGGAGCAAAAGGTGTTTGTTTTAATTCAATTGTGCAAAGGACTATTCAGTCCTAAAAGGTTCAAAAATATGGAATTGGCATAGTGATCAAAATTTTGTGCTTTCCATTCACTTGCCATTTGCATTGAGCATTTGTTTATTTGTAACTTTTTTCTTTATTTTACATTGTTCATACATTTTAATTGCCGGTTGTATATGTCAATAGTTTAGGTCCCTTGTGGTGACTAATGTTGTTAAACAGAATTTGTCCAGAATTGTATATTGCCCTTTCATGTAAAACAAATGATGGCTTAGCATTGTTGATACAATTATGCCTAACATAGCATTGCTCCATCAAGATCAACAAGTCAAGATGAGCAAATAGAAGTCAACAGTGTGTTAAATCTTAAGCCCTCCATCAAATGTTTGGTTTGGAGGCTGTTCCCCTCTTTAATTATGATACAAAAATCTTGGACAATCTATCAAATTCAGTTCACTTTGAAACAGCCTTTTCACAGAAAATATATAGTTTCATCAACTTTTCCAGAACATTAAAAGCTACATCACTCTCAGCTAAGCTTTGGTTTTGAAAACTTCCATTTTGATGTTATTTTTTGTGACTATACCATTGTGATGTTAGTTTTTGTGACTATACCATTGTACCATAGTTTCTCAAAACGTTTATATGTTTGTGAGTAGGATTTGCTTCTGATGTGTTCCAAGGAAAATTGCTTAGTCCATTATTCCTTTCACCAAGATTGGGAAAATGCTTTAGGATAAATACAAAGACTATCCTCTATCCTCCGTTTGAAAACAATAACACTGATGAATTAGATCACAAAGGCAACAAAAATTAGGGGAAACTCTGTCCAGAAACGAAAAAGTCATATATATTCTAGTGCATTAACAAAATGTAATGAATTACTTGTTAAAATATACCTAAATAAACACATATATAAATCAATGTCATCAACCACGTTGTAAAATAGATGAGAAGGAATAGGAAATAAATTGTTGCATGCTTGTCTACATTATGTGAAATGATAGATTGGCAGCAAAAAAATCGCATGGTTAAAATCAACCATTCAGGAAGAAAGATACAAAACTGACAACAATAACCTTCCCCTTAACAGGTAAAACGGTTAGATAGCATTTCATGCAACAAGAAAATAGGAGAATTTTAAGTTCATAGTTAAACAGGATCATTAAGAATGAGCCAACAACACCAAGAAATGAAAAACTTCCTTCTTTGCTTCATTCCCTCCTCTAGCCAACCAAGCGGTCACCTCGATTTTCCGTACGACATCCAGTGTCTAGATATCCATGGACAGTGCCATTTTTACAATTAATGAGAGAAAAATGGAAGCACTGATTATGTTTCAAACTGCACCCAAAGATGTCAGTCACACCTCGCCTGTGTATAATAAAATTCATTATGGCGCTCTAGTCAGAGCAAGACTTCTTCTGGATAGACTACTTTATAGTGATGTGTTTCGAACCAGGAGTGCTGCCAGTTTTGACTCGGAAGTTTACAGCTGTTAAAAAGGGCAGGTTGTATTGAACTTTTTGAAAAGACCTAAACAGGGACCAATTTGGCAACACTCGAACTAGTTTGATTTCGAGTTTCATCCATAGTTATAAAAATGGATTTCGAGTTGGCAGTGCTGCCATGACTTATGGCAGACAAGGTCCATTTTCTGTTGAAAAGTTTACTTGTGGTCAGCTTTTTGACGCTAAAACCAAAATGGCAAAACTCTGACAAAAATCCAACTCGAAACACATAAGGAAGAAAAGTTGAGCTACAATCACAGAGAAAAATTATAATCAGTGCCATCTTGAGGTAGAGACGGATATGGGTGCTTCTGTTAAATCTTTGGGCTTAATTTGTGATTACTCAACTTGACTTTTGCGTTTTTGAACGCAATAATATCGTAGCTGAGCTCTAAAAGACCCGAAATAAGAAGAGTTGGAATCCTGATACGCTTCCTGTCTGTTGGAAGACGTCACAAAGAGCTGTGTTGGTTGGGCTTCCATAGATTTTGTCGGCCAGGCTCCATATTAGGGTCACTAATGAAGCGAAATCAACTTTTAGATGAAAACTCCAATTTTGGCAACAAGTTTAAGTTGAGGATAGCTCTGAAATCACGAGACTTTGGCCTTGTTTTGCCCCCATCTAGTGATGATTTTTGTAACCTTTGGTTGAATTTCTTAACGACTATCAAAAAATATGGTTCACCAACAATTCTGGGACACCCTGTAATAATGAGTAAAGAATGTCGGTTTGATGGGGTACTGAATTGCAATATTTAAGATGAGTTGATTATTGCAATCAGGCACGAAAGCCCTCGTTTACAAATCGCTCAAGTCATGGTGTATCTATGACAGAATTGATTAATCGCGTTCAGTTATCAACAAAATTTAAAGGAGGAAGAAAAATGGGCTTTTTATGAAAAACCGTTTTGTATTTTTGACGAACATCACATATCACAAAGGTTGTCGCTCTGAGTAATATGGGTGAGAATAATAAGGAAGAACGGCGGACTGACAGTGCGAAAAGGACATCATTTTGCCGAAGAACTGCGGCAAAAGTGATTTCGAGCCATGGGTTCCATCGATCCCAGGGCCTTCTGTACTAATACTCGAAGCCGATGGTATGAGTCTAGGCCCTTTTCGCTTTGCGTCTTCTTGCTCATCATTGGCCTGAAAAGGAAGTCAACAATATTCACAAATAAAAATCTACCTCCTTGAAATTGTCATTTTATATCTACACACACTGACCTCGTCTTGCTCAAATTTATTGAAGTCTGAACAGTCTGTAGAATCCATATCATCTTTATGCTCGGCATTCTCGCATCTGCAATGGAAAGAGAAAGTCAGTTTTGTCTAACCGATCCTCTATCCGTCGACTTCCGCCTCTTTTTTTGCAGCCGGCGGAGTCAATTCTATCGCAAAGACGACGGCACTCGCTCGACGTTTGCGAAGGGGGAAAATGGGAGCGCCAACTAACGCTAAATCCCCAACCACCGCTCAAAGTGAAGACGCGAAGCGTTGTGTACAGAACAGTATTATACTTTGGTATCAAAGGATAAAGCTTTGATGTTTATTGAAATTTGAGTGTTTCAGGACGAAGAGCGAAGAAACATGGTTCGACATCTTTAGTGGAAAGGGCAATTTTCTTCATTTTTGACCCAGAAGAATAGGCAGTTTTGCAAAAAATAGCAGACCTTAAAATAACTTTGACAAGCCATTTTATTTGTTAGAAAAAGAAAATCAAATTAGATTAAGTTAAACGGCCCATGGTTTCTGCGGCGGGAAATTTTGAAACCGTGTCAGTTTTGGACCAATCAGTTCTCGCCATTTTTGAGTTATACGAATCTTCGCTCAATTGGTGTACATCACGTTTTTTTAATCAAATGGGGATTAAAAATTGGTTTGCTTTATCACGCCTCTCAAGGCGGAAAATTTATCCCTTAAAATATAATGGCTTCACATTTTAAAAACAAACTCAATTTTTAAGAAAACTACAAGCAAAAGTTGCACTTGAAGGACTAAAATTTGCTTATACTCTGTAAAGGTGATATTCTCAATGAAAGTTTGTTTTCACAGTGACTGGGAAAGACGCCGAAAACATCCGTTAAAAATTACATAGATATGCTTTCTCATAAAACAGGATATTTCAAACCAACCATATAATCATTATTAAGAGCTCTTTAAAATTTCCGATACTTTAAAAGTAAACAAGAAAATATCAGTTTTGAAATTGTTTTCATTGAATAAACAAAACTTTGTTAACTTATAGAATACACGCAACATTTAACCTCCAAAAATAACATTCCCATCCCATTCCTCCCTCGCTCTCCTTTTAATAGAAAATCTCAATTATTTGTGTTAGTTAGAAAGAAACTCAATTTTCGACGTCTTTTCAAGGTACGTTCTTCGTGATTTGGTTTTCCAATGAAAGTCATTTTCCCCATTAGATCCCGTAAGGACAAAAAAAATGAAGATTGTCGAAACTCCCGGCTTAATAATTCTTTCCAAGAAATTCCATCTCCGAGGCAGCAAGTTCTCGTTACAAGAACGCCTTGCATCGACTACTCAACAGCTTTGTGAGTATAGCCAAGACCGCATCCAAAACAGATCCAATTACAGCAAGTAATATTTGTACAATGGCGAGGGATCGGATATCATCCTTTTGGACAAAGAGGGGTACTCCCAAATGAGTGCCTGTGTGTGAGAGAATGGACAAACTTCTCTCCATCCAATCGATTTACCCAAATTGAGCCAGCTAGGAATAGAGAACCAGGTCAACCCTCTTAATACTTACCCATTATTTTCTGAGGCCCTATCTCGTTGTCGTCGATTCTTGAACCAGTTCGACACTTGTGTGGTGGTTAAGCCGGTGGCATCGGCCAACTCACGTTTCTCCCGTGGACTTGGATACGGGTTGTGATTGTACCATTCGCGGAGCACTTGTCGAGATTTTTCTTTGAAACAGTAAGACGTCTCTTCGCCGTCCCAAATTGTACGTGGAAGGGGGAATTTTCGCCGAATTCTGTATTTACCTACGGCGCCCAAAGGTCGACCTCGAAGTTTTTCCGCCTCGATGTAGTGGGCTTTCATCCACAACATTTGCAGCTTCGGATGGTTTTGTTCCGAAAATTGAAAGCTCTCAATGATTCTGTACATTTCCTTGAAATTCCCTTTATTGAAATAAACTAGAGTTTTGGCTTTTAAAACGCTCTCGTTGCGATGCAGGATTTCACATGGTGGCAAACTCCACAGAAATCTGGAAATAACCATAAATGAGAAAAATCAATGGGAGTCACTCCTATTATGTCGTGCATTTTCCCCTTCAAAACATAGAGAAGGGAGTAGGAGGACGAAGGGGAGTAGGAGCTTATTGTTTCCTAGCAATGGAAGCCATGATGGCGTCCGTGGAACCAAGATGGCGCCAGTTCAGCAAATAGTCCACCAAGGTAAGGCTCTCATTATTTCTCTACCATGTACAACAGTATTGATTCTCATGGTCCTCCCTGTTTCATGGCAATTGGCTAAGTCTACATCATTCTGCGGATGGTTAAATAGCAAAATATTGTTGTTTCAACTAAAATGGAGCGCCTAACTGTAAACTTTACAACTCCTGATGGAGCTTGTAAAATCAACCAAGACGTAAGTTCAAGTAATTTAGCAAGTAACTGAGCGCTGAACAAAAAGGGGCCCTTTGAGACCATAAAGTTAGTGCCTCACACCTTAAGGTGTTTCGAAATTACACTTATAGAGGAAAGGATAATTCAAATTGTCAAATTTCGGTCAAATTTTCCGAGGTCCAAGTGACTGGATTGGTTTAATACCATCTTGTCGAATAAAACCCCTTCTCTGTGATAGCGGGAATGGGATAACCTAGGTTTTCTGGGATTTTGGAGCTTCATTTTATTTTAGGGGATAAATATGAAGAAAAAAAAATATTTGCGTCCATATTACTGGAAACAGATGTTTTGGCAAATTTGCAATATCCTTGTGAGACGTTTATTTCATTTTTGCCATTTTTTTGACTTATTGAAACCTTACAAATTAGTTGTTTTAGAAAATCCCGTCCCGTAATCCATAAAAAATCATTTTTTGAAAAACCCGTTCATCCCGTTTTCAGAGGTAAAAAATCCCGTCCCGG
>JAAGOF010000121.1:45631-102034 GCA_010645155.1 Tigriopus japonicus | reverse complement strand
GCTCGGTCGTGCATTCTACTAAATGCGAACTAACTGCGCTAAACCATCTCCGCCAATTTTCAATTCTTAGTATTTGCGTATACTTAAAATGAATGAAAAGCGAGTTTAATATGACTTGCTTTTTGCAACGTTGAAATCTTGTCTCTCGAAGAACATTTTTGGTTGGCTTTGAATTTTGTATAACCGCTACAAGGAATGGGATTCCCTGTAAAGAAAGTTGATCATTAACGTTAAGGCTTACAATTAACATTTACACGACCATTAAAAGGAGGTTTATCGTTAATGAAATTAATAATTTAATGATATTTGGTTTACCAAAAAGCTGCTATTGGCAGATTTATACAACCTTTGAAAAGTAAGTTAATTAGGAGTAGTATTTGAAAATTTGTTTAACACTGCTTTAAGGGCTGTTAGATGACCAGCTCCTACATACCGTATTTCCGACGAAGACCGATGGGTAACTACTTGAACAATGAAGGAGCATTGGTCTGTTTATGACTACGATCTTGATTCTTCGCTGTGTTAGTTCAGTAGAATCTCGATATAAGCAGTCTCAGTTTAAGCAATTTTTGCGATGTAAGCAACTTTTCCGCGAAGACCAGAATTTTACTACGTAATAATTCTCGATATAGAGGTTGTGAAGAATTGTTTGTTGTCCCCCTCTATTCCCGCCCCACCAGCCTGTTGCGTAGACATCGCTGAAGGCCAGCCAGCATTGTCCATCCACTCGGGAAGAAACAAAACTCAACCTAAGTTTAACTATTTCGCAATATGTGTGATATTGTATAGATAAATAAGTACCATAATTGTTTACCGATATCAAAAAGGACATTGGTTGGTGACATTGTTGGCAAATTTACTTGAAATATTAGGTAATTTGTCTCTTCCTATGTGTCTGGACAGTGCTGGCTGGCCTACAGCGTGTCTACGCGGCAGGTCTTGGCAGCGTCCATAGCGAAAGACAACAATCAATTCTTCACAACCTCTATAGGAAATTTTCCATTTTCCCTCAATCTCGATATACGAAACATTTTCAAAGTTTTTGGTCAACTTCTCTTACTTAAATTGGTCACAGCACAAAACAAACAAAAAACCGAAGCATAACCATTGAGTTCTATTAATACTAGAGGGAGTGAACGGTAGGCCTAGCCTAAACATGTGTCTCCGGTCGCCAACTGTTGAGCGGACAAAAGTGCGGGAACATTTGAAATGTGTGACCAGGCAAATGTCAACCATGCAATTGATGAATCAAATGTCGAATTGAGTAATGTTTTTAGGTCATGTTTTTTTATTGCTGGTGGTCACTTTCGTGAAAGACCGGACGACGTGACTAGGTGATCATGCCTTGGATTTGAATACTACAACTAGGAACTTTTTTGCCTATACATTGAATAAATCACTAGTAGGAAGAACACAAATTTAAGCATTTGCGTTCAGTGATGGCATGTGAATAAAGGCCATTTTCTGCCACCTGGCAGAAAATGGTGGCAGAAAAAGGCTTTTATTCATGCAAAAAAGTGGCAAAAAATGGCAGAAATGGCAGAAAATGGCAGAAATTATTTTTTCTAGAAACTCATATAAATCAATATAAGCAATACTTAAAGGGATAAATTGGCATCAAAGAAGGAAGATAGAAGTTCTGAAATCGATCTCCTTGATTTGTTTTTGAATTTCCCTTGAAGTCAGGATGGCCAAATCGAGCACTTTAATTTTGTCTTAGATATACACCGAGAGTTAGAACTTGAATGCAATTGAATTCTGTAATGCTCGGTCACTATTTGAACACAATAGCTGAGAATTGTTGGTTTTTAAAATGTTTCAATATCATAAATGCAAAACGTTTTTAAAATTTTAATACTAAGGCCTAAGGTATATTTTTTCAAATCCAATTACAACACAGTCTTACAAGGATCATTTGAAGAAAAATACTTGTTATTTTTAAACACTGACTTTCTTAGCTTTTACAATTAGTCATTCAACTTTAAATCATGATTTGTTTACCCCGCGAGGTGTCGTTTTGATCACTTGAGAGTGTGACGACTTTGTCTCCATCAAATACATTTTACTTATTTTTTTGATGTGTTGAACACAATGAAATGAACGTATTCAAATCAGTGCTACAAACTTTTTGGAGAAACTGAAACAAAATAGAAATTGTTCGTTCATGCTACTTTCTCAAAACATAATCGTTCCTCCATTTGGCTTTTTTCAAAAATCTCCATCAAAGAACGCTCGCTCGAGCGCATGCCCGCGCAAACGCGGTCGCTTTCAAAGTGACGCTCTTTTTGACTCGAATTTCAGGTGGCTCCCTCTGAGAAGTACATTTTGCTCACTCTCGACTGAAGAGAGCAGCTCTCCCTATAATCACAGCAGAACCTTGAACTATTTTAGAGGGATTGAAGTATTGCAATATGTTTGATGTATAAATTTCCACTTAACATTCCGTTTCAACAAAGTCTGATTTGCAGAAGCTTGCTTGCTATTAACCGAATTAGTTTAAAATGTATTACTTAAAAACCAAACAAACAAAATTTGAAATCTAGTCCCAAACAAGTCATTTTCGTTTTCTTTAAAAAAATCGAAATTGAGGCTTTACAAAAAGTTGTACCAAATACTTCCTGGGACACAATTCATGTATTAAATTGTTTAATTGATTACACTATTAATTAATAATTCATATGATAACATCAAGAATTCTAGAAAATAGGGATAATCTTATTCTTTTATCCCATTTCAACACTATCTAGTATAAAAGTGACTTTGAATTGCAAAATAAATAGTTTTTTCCAATATTATAATTATATTATCAATATGAATTATGATAAAAGTATATCATAGGAGTTTTTGATTATTTCACATAAACTTTCGTCATATTTTCAATTGAAGTTCTTATCTCAGCCTGAATTATTATCACTATATGGCACATGAAAAGAATGAGGGATTTTAAGCCAGGGAATATCTTATGTAAAGATGTGTTTTCAAATGCAATGTGTATTTCTAGTTATTTTAGCATCAGCAATAATGTTTACATTTATTTTTGAGTTAGTAGTAGTTACTCTCAAGTGTTTGTGTAAACTTTTATTATATTTGACTCTTTTCATTTCATTCTACATAAGCAGATTTGTAGTTAAACATCATTCTATGCGTACTTTTGTCTATTAGCGGCCATTTTCTGCCACTTTCTGGCTTTTTCTGCCACTTTCGGCCACTTTCTGCCATTTTCTGCCACTTACTGCCATTTTCGGCCATTTTCGGCCACTTTCTGCCATTTTCTGCCACTTTCTACCATTTTCTGCCACCAACTGGCAGAAAATGGCAAAAATTCAGTAAAAGCCAAATTTTGCCATCACTGTTTGCGTTACATAAGGGTTAATCCACTACATGTAGGAACAAAAATAACTTATGGCTTTAAGAACGAGAATAAAAAAGTTGGATTTTAATTCACATGTTTGGTCACACTAGCTGTCCACTCAACAGCTGTGAGGGCGACATTTTCCTCATAAATTCAACACATTCTGCCCCACTAGCTAAATCAGCCTGACTAAAACTTGCACGCTATCTAGTGATTAATAAATGATCTAAGAGCATTTCTAATAGAATCAAGGCAGTGCTTCCAAATCTTGCACTTTTGCGCAAATCTTGCGCTTTTTGGGGTCCCGTTTGCGCACTTTTTGGGCTCTTGCGCCTTGCATTTTTCACTTTCGAGTCAGCCACTCAACAAGAACTATTTTAAAGACTATTTCAAGTTTTAGAAAATTATTTATCGACAATTATAAAAATATTAGTTTCACCTACAAATCTGCAATGTTTAAGAGTGAAACAAATTTCTGTATCTACCAAAGCAAAACCTAATGGAAAATAAACAACCCAAGGAAGTGTCCTTCAAAGTCTCTCAAATTTGAAATAATTTAAGGTCAAACTGAGAAGAGGATTTGCAGTTGAGATATTAAAAAAAACAGCAAAAAAACTTCATCAGTATGAAAGCTTGGCAGGCTCAAATTTTTTAAGAAGTTGTTTGTCCCCGTAAAGGTTAATAATGTAATTATCATGAAGGCAAAATTGTACTTTTTTCTTTCATTTTTTCTGTCAAACTGAGATTGGAACAAGTTCTTAAGCTTTGTAATGGAGATATAAAAGATTAACTCTTGTAATGCCAATTTGTGTTTTGAGTCAAAATCAGTTTTTTTTTGGAATAAAAGTAAGCTTAAAAGGTTATATAAAGGTGAGATAAACTCCTCTAGTAGTTCCCTGTATTTTTTATCGTTTCTTGAGCCAATTTTCTTGAGTCTCAATATAAGAAAAATCTCGGATATAAGCAACATTTTGCCGCTGACAGAAAAGTTGCTTAAAATGAGATTCGACTGTATTGGCAATGGTTTTTCTTTACCAATTACTTGCTTTTACATACTACTTTGAACAATGTCAAATAATATTCAATGTTTTTCCACGTGATTGGGAACTAACATGATATAAAAACGATGTGAGTAATGAAATAACTCTAACTACTTAAGACGTAGATATTTAACCTATACAAGTAGTAAAACTGCACTTTTCTTATCGAAGGTTGGGGTTCGATCAAGTCTCAATCAAGTGGCAATTGACACTCGCAAAAAATTGAACTCTTGGGAATTAAAACCTAATGGTGTCTATCCACGCAAACATTTTGGGATATTGTTTAGAAATAACATTGACAACCAAACTAGAGCTCGCAAGTATAGAGTGAAATCATGAGATGTAACCTCTTGCGGGCTCAGGCGTTCAGACCCAAGAAGCAAAATTTCGTTGCCCGTTCGTTTCACGTTCGGTTTCGTTTATATAACTTTTTTTCGGCCATTAGGAGTTGGCCAATCGTGCCGACGAATTTTTCAAAAATGAGGCACGGCGTTAGAATTACCTGGAGAAGTCATTTTTAAGTTCCAAAGACATTTGAGACCACTTTTGAGGTCAAGAGAGAATGCCTCACATATAAATGAGTTCTGTTAATTACATTACGGGCCAAAAAATTCTGTAATGTCACTTAAAACTAACTTTCTTTAATTTTTGTTTAATTTTTTTTCCTTTCATCTATTTCGAAGGTAGTCTCATGGTTGTCTGTTACTGAAATATTGATCGCATTCCTTGTAGCGATAACAAAAACCCGCAACCAACCAAAAAAAACGTAAGGCGTATGCTTCAGGTTCTTTTTCATCTTTGATCAATCATTGATCTATTTGGTTTCAGAATCCAAGGGATCATTGAACTTTTTCAGGAAATTCAAGCTTTTGGCCCTTTTTGGCCCGAGGTAGACCACATCTACCTCGAAATGATTTTGCTGGTCAATGCATGTGAAACCTTTGCTTCCAAGTTTGTTAAATTTGAGACTATACGGTCCTTTAACGAACAGCTGACTGGGAGGTCACCTTACTAATACAGCTCCCAAAATTGAACCCTAACACAACAATATCACCTATTTTTGAACTTCTTAGTGTTAATTGGACACGTGAGAACTGAAATTTTGGTTAAAAACCCTCAAAGGTTGCACGTTATTTATAGTAAAAACTAGTAAGAAACTAGCAATATTTCATTAGTTGCCCTTAAAGGACTCTATATTTTAATAGACTCCTTTATTCTTTATTGAGTTGGCAAACTTTGGCATTCCTCTTCATTGCAAAACTGAAGACCTGACCTTTCATAATGGGCTGTTGTAACCGTACTTACACCTCTGGCCCACGATTCACCAATTTTCTCTCAGGGAGACCCTAACAAGGTCTACCTAACTAACATCTGTTTTGATTTAACTAATGGGAGTGGCTTCCAGGTCTCGCCATCTGTGAAATTTTCATTTTAAAGAGGCCCGTTTGGCCCTAAACCAACCATGCGAACGTGAACATGCATTTGGACACGACAGTGTCTTTACGATAAGATTGCCGTTTCAAAATGAATTGTTTTCATTAAAAAACAAACTTTTGAATTTTGCCAGTCGTTTGTTTGAACGTATTCAGAGTGCTTTTCAGTAACACCATGTAATTTAAGGCCCTGAAGATCCGGGGCTGAAAGTGGATTAACTTTGATCCAACTCTGGTTTTTGGTGAACCATACGCATCGAAGAATGACAACCTTCAAAGATAATAAAAGGCGAAAGACACTGTAGAACGGTGCATTAGATTAATAAAACCGTGCGATAGAAGAATCAAACATCTCAACAAATCGCTTCCTTTAGTAGATTTGTTATTCCCAATTGGATATTTACTTTAAGACTTCTGGTCTTAATTTTCAAGCAATTTAAGCAAACATACGGGTATTTCAGTTCAGGTTGAACGCTCTCTCTGACAAGAACTCTTTTGGTCCTTGAATGTCTAGCATTTTGTCAAAACACGGAACTGTTGCAAAAACTTAATAAAGAGTTTGAAGCATCCCAATCTATCATATACAAAATACTAGAATAACTCTCAATAGGAGAATATTAGCTGCTGATCGTCAAAGTTAAAGCTGGAAATAAGAATACTGGGTACAAGAGTAACCCTTAATAAGCTCTTGACGGAAAAATTCTTTAGCCTAGCTTTAATTGAACGTACACATTTTGTCCGTTGCATGCTTTGATATCAGAATAACTCTGGTTTCATGAAAATATTCTAAAGTACACTTGTGATTGCATTAAAAATGCAAGTTAGTTTTTAAAGCTTCGCAACCTTATATTTTTTCAAATGAAATTTGTTTTGACCTTTATCGATACTCAAGCATAATTATTGTCCTGATGTTCTGGTAAAATATTTCATTTTTTTCACACTCATGGTTTTTTCCATGTCTGGTCTTGCGCATGTTCAAGCGATCGCTTCTCCAGGGTCAAGGGCTTCACCAGAAATACTCAAAACCCCTCAATGGCAAAACAATATTATGTATCCGTACATAAAAGCTCGTAGTTATTGAAAAACAAACAAACAAACTTCAGTCATCACAGTCATCACATCAAGAAGCGACGCCAGGTTAGGACGCAATAACCAGTTTTCTGCTTTAACAAAATGAAAAATGGAACAAGGCCTAGGTTTCTGTTCTCTTTCAGACATAGCGCTTTTTCTTTGTTGAGAATTAATATTGTCACTATAAAGAATGGGATTCCCTGTACCTTTGATGTTTTGAATTCTTAGTTTTTGACAAAAAGTTTAATTTTAGCTTTTCCTTTTCGACCGTAGACGTTTTATCTTTTAATCTCAGAACATTAGCATTAACTTTCTTGAACGCGTCGTCCAACGCAAAAAAAATCGCCATATTTATAAAGAAAACAAAAAGTTTCACCTCTTGTTGCCCATAATAGTACTTTTGTTCTTGATCTAAATGTACAATACATTCAATTCAGTACAAGACGTCTCTTGATATAAGAATAACTCTCGACGAAAGAATATTAGCGGTGTTGACGGACAATTTTGTTATACACTTCGGTTGTACTATCAAATCGTTCAGAACCTTGGGGGGATGAGTAAATTCCCTGGACACCCAAAAACAACAACAGGCTTTAGGGGCGAAATAAAGAAATGAAAGCCATAGAACCTTATAGATGTTTTGATTCGTTTGAGTCAAAGGTCTGAAAATGAGAATGACAAAAGCGTTTGTCGTTATTTTAGAATGATGTACCTTTATTCTCAACAATGAATCGACGTTCTAAAATGTTATGGAACAAGAATGAATTCCTAACAATCTCCTCTCCTTACTCGTCCAATTAGGAAATAGGACCATTTTGTCGAAACCAACATATTCAAGAGGAAATCATGTTGAAACGTTTATGCTAAAGCTAGATTTACTGTATCTCTTTTAGCCAAAAACAGTTCGTCAAATGTTTCTCTTCTTGACCTGTTCGGGCCAAATTAAGATCACCTAAACGGGCAAGGGGTTCCCACAAGTGTCAAACCACGACTGCCTTTGTTCTGCAAATGAATCCTAGACTGACCTGGCTAGACGATCCACATTTCCGGATTGTTCCAAGACCTCGCAAACACACGCAACTTGTTCTTGAGTGAAACCAAAAGCGGCCAAGGAATCTGAGGTTTGTGACGAGGCCGAGTACAATGGTGACTCGGGGGTAGGCGAAAAATTCACTAAACTGGGTTGAAAATGGTTCACTGCACTAGTACTGGTCTGTGGATAGTGACTGGCACTTATGCCACTTGTGTCCTGTCCACTCAAAGGTGTCGAGTTCAAGTGGGTTAATGCTGAATACTCCGACATTGGTGGCATTTAATTTTTAATACAAACAATGAACTGTTGTGGTGGCAATAGGTGGTGCCAGCAAGCACCGAAAACCAGGTCGAAAACTAGAAACAGAGGATGATGTTACAGCCACACTCACAACGTCTGAACTGAGACCACAAGGGTGGAGCTAAATTTGATTACCTTTTAGGCTCCTCCTCTCCTTTGTAGTCCATCTCGGAGCGGTCGAACGAGAGACGGCCTCCTTCTCGCTCTCGAGAACTCAAAGCAGCCAGAGGAAGGAGGAGGAGAAAAACACTCAAAGCAGTCACAAGTCGACTCATGCGTGGAAAGATGTACAAGGAAGGAAGGAAGGCAGAAACAAGCCAGCCTAGTTAAACTCACTCACTCTCATACAGACTCACTGGACCAAAAAGACAGACATCAATTCACTCGCATCTCCCATATGGGAACGAGGCACGCACGAGATGAGTGAACGTGGAAGAGGCGAACTCATATGCTTGCTGACTTGCCTCGCTTGAGGAACGATTGCGGGCAATTTCGAAACCAACGGAAGAATCCCTGAATCGTGTCTGATGAGCAGGATGACGATAACGACGACGACGACGCTTATCGGTGTGACAAGACTGGTGGTCAATGGTCTGTTACTATTTCTCTCAGTCACCACATCGTGTTCCAATGAATGGCTGATTAAGTGTTTCAAATTTGCTGATCATTAGTTGATGAACATCTTCCAAAGAACACGATATTCAGTTGATCAGAACTGATCAGAAACATGGGTGGCGAAGCTGTTCTCCCTACGACTCGGGCACGAGAACAGGCTAAAAATTGGGTTATGTGTTGGATTTTTGAGACAGTTGTGCATTGTGAAGCAATGATGATGCTCATTCGTACAAACATATACCAACTCAAAATCGGAATGGATTGGACAAGGAGGAGGAGGAGGAGAAAAACTTCCAAAAGTCTTGTTGTCAGTCATGAGACATCACAACAATGATGCCACCTAACAAATACAACTTTGGATCTTTGGAAAAAGAATCCATTTGTCGATCCTGTTGTGGACCAAAGACTGAACATCATTAAGGCTAAGATGTCGATTGCGATGTTAAAGATGATTGAAATTGAAGGTTGAAATGGACTCAACCACTGTAGTCAGAGCCTGGATAAATTGAAGACCCAAATTGATGAGGATTCAACAACCTCCGTGGGCACCTTTTCTATGCAGTGAAGGTCGATGGCATCGCTCTCAGGGCAAGGGGCGTGAAGATTTGGGCCCGAGGCCGAACACAAGGATAGTTAAGCTCTTTTGGCGGACCGACTGACGTAGCATTTCATGACAAACCGACTACTATTAGAATGTTTTACTCAAATCAATTTCAAAATCGAATTCTTTATTCACATAAACTTCCTAGTTTGATTGTGGCGATAACGGCAAACGCATAAAGCTTCTAAAAGAGCCCAACAATATGAGGCTTCTTTTCCCTGAGTAATACGGCACAAGATGAATGCAAAATGCAAAGAGCAAAATGAATTTAGAACTTTGTGTTGTGTGTTGGCAAAATAACTTTCATAAACGGGAAGGCCCTCCCACAGAATGAAATTAAGAACGAAACTCAAAATATCATAAGGTGAAGTTTTTCAATTGCTGAACCTTGATTTTGGTTCATGAATAATCAAGCTTGCATTTGATACCAATTTGATTATCGGGAAATACAAATAAATTTCCAGAGTCTTAAAAACTTTGTGCAATTTCTCAATTCATAACTATATTTTAAAAAACGAGAGTCTAGGAATCGAAATACAATTTCAATTCAATCTAAAATGGCAACATTGATCAAAAAATTTGAAATGAATACATTAATCAACAATACCAACACGTTCTGGCAACAAAAAAAAATATTTTTTTTTCTTGAACAGATCAAAAACACGTTTTTAGTGGGCGTTACTCGAAACCTTAGGCTAGCTCGGACAGGAATGGTTTAGGTACCGTTGCAACCGCCTTATTAACCAGAGTCCAAAAAATTTCCTTATTAAGCCGATAGATGCCCGCATCTAGATATTGGGGGAACTCGGCTCGCGACAGCTGACTTTTAGCCAAGCCAGATAGAGTTTCATGAAACCTTGGAAAAAATAGATGGAGCAATATAAAAAATATAGCAATGGAGCGGCTCCAATGCTTACTTATGTTTGATCAAAAGAATTGCCATGCTTTTCAGGCCAATCTTAAGGGAATTTACCAAGGGGAGTACTTTGATTTAGGCTTTTTTGGGCAGCCATTGTGCTGAGTACTCTCATTTCGGCAGAATTTGTAACCACCGCTCAGCAGTTTTTGTTCCGTCTTTGCCTGCATTACGAACACTTGGGCATTTTTTCTACAATCCACCCTGTGGCGAAAAGGAATAGTAACCTGTCAGCCGCTCCACTTGGATTTTTCCAATAAATTCAACCAGAATCCATTGCAATGCCTAATCAACATTTGAGATACTGTGGCGAGCGTATGCTCGCTGCTCGTCTAAGTACTTCGATTTGTGACATACTGGTGACCCCGACATAGCCGGCTCATTTTTGAGCCGGCCAGCTTTTCGGCCTTCGTTGCCGCTCTTCGGCCTTCGTTGCCGCTCTTCGGCCTTCGTTGCCGCTCTTCGGCCTTCGTTGCCGCTCTTCGGCCTTCGTTGCCGCTCTTCGGCCTTCGTTGCCGCTCTTCGGCCTTCGTTACCGCTCTTCGGCCTTCGTTGCCGCTCTTCGGCCTTCGTTGCCGCTCTTCAGCCTTCGTTGCCGCTCTTCAGCCTTCGTCGCCGCATTCTCAGCCTTGTTCGCTACATTCTCTGCAATAGTAGCCGCATTCTTGGCCTTCGTCACCGTATTCTCGGCCGTTCCGGATGTTCTTGGCGGTTGTCTGGACCTTTTGTGGCGGTTGTTCCGGACCTCTTGTTGCGGTTGTTCACGACTTTTGGGCGGTTGTTCCGGACTTTTGGGTGGTTGTTCTGGATTTATCTTGTCCGGCCCGTTCCCGTGTATCCGGCCTGGACTTTTTCCCGTGGGGGAGAAGTGGTTTGGCGAGCGTATGCTCGCCGCTCGTCTGAGTATTTCGATCTATGATGTATATACCGGTACATGTACTCTAATCTAAAATACCAGTCTACTATCATCTCGCGACTCATACATACACGGCAGGCATCGTGTCCGCCATAATACTTTTGTTTCTCCATAACTGATATAGGATTACATGTTCTTCCACCTTTCAAACAAATTGGAATTGTTTTTGACCCATTTTGTCTTCATTGGAAAACACCCCATTGAAACATCTGAAGGCTTCGTGTCAAGTGCCAGAACAATCAAGCGAAGCAGGAAGGAGTGGAAATCGGATTCTACACATTATTGAACGAGTGGTTTTACCAAACTAGTGACCAAATGAGCTAGCCAAGAGTTCTAAAAGATCCAAGTGAACGAATATCAGAGCTGGGCAAGAAAATAGGAATTGATAAACGAACCTTATCATTGAAGAACAATCTGTTTAGCTCTTTTGTCGGTAGAACCAAGGGGAATGTCAAAGAATGTCCAGTTTATGAATTGTCAATGGACCATCCACCTTCCCGATTAACCATCACTTGCCCTTCAAAGTCTGATGAAGATTCTCAAAGTTCTTTTGGTCTTTTAAAAGCTTTAAGTGATACCAAGAAGCTCACAAGATGCTCCAGCCATTGACATCAATGGTGATGTTCCAAAACTCCAAAACTCCAAGCAGTTCCAAAGACGACATTGGGACACAAATGACGAAGAAATGCAAAAATGATTTATGCCTCCAAATGATGATCTGTTTTAAAAACCTTCATTGATATGCTTGGGAGAGTATTTTTAAGTATTAAACCGAATGAGTTAGTGAGTACAGAAAAGAACCTTCGGCCTTTGGATCTAATCGAGTTGGCATGTTTAACATTTCATGTACCTTAAGGTGAAAATAAAAAAATGTGATCCTTTTTTTTTTGAAAAATCTTTTACGTAATAAATAAATGAAAAAAATAAAAAGAAATGAATTCTTTTTTTAAATTTTACAATTGAATTTTAGAAATGGATTTATTCACCTTGTTTTGGCATTAATCTTGTTGCGTTCGAACTTAACCTCGACTTAAACATAGTCAAGACTTAGATATCCTGAGAAAGACATTGGCCGTCGTAGGCTAATACACGGTGCCGATGATTCATGCTGGTGATTGGTCAAGAGCACTCAGTTGAACATTCAGCTATTTCTAACGAAGTTCAGTAACAAACCAGAGTACTTCTTCTTTGTTGATTTTGTAGTGATCTGACTTGGTTCTGGGGTTGCCAATTTACTTAAGTGAAATCATATTCCCCACTGTCTACCAGCCTTCATAAATAGGTTTTTTCCTCAAGAAGCGCCAAAAGGCAAGGCATCCCTGACTTTTGTGACTTCTGAGCAGGGTTGCAACCAAACTCAAATTCGTGTTTGCTCATATACAAGAGCAAAGCACCCATTCTCTAAGAGGTAACCCTACCTTGCAACCTCCCGTGAAAAAACTTGCGCAAGCCGAGATTTCACATCACAGAGTTGACAGAGAGGAGACGCTGGGGCAGACAGGCCTATCATTTTGTTGGACAATTTTCAGGCCCCAGCTGACCTTTGGCTGTGACGTTTTCCAAAGAATTGTGTCCAAACAAGTTCGTTTCGTTTGAGGGGTTGAAGTAGGGGTGGGCAAGAAGCCGGTGTCGGTGCCAAGTTGTTGACACCAACTTTTTGGGCTTTCGGTGTCGGCATCAGCACCAGGTCTCTGGTGCCGACATTTTAAGGCTTCAAGAGTTTTTGAAAAACGTAGAAAAAGTTTGTTTGACTTAATTATAAGGAACACGCTATCTATGTCAGTGTCGACACCACGACGTTGATTGGCAACTTCAACATAGGTGCGGGTGTCGGTGTCGGAGTCGAGGGCAAAATTGCCGCTGTCACCCATCCCTAAGTTGAAGTCAGGGTCACTTGTTGTTTGCTTGGGCACAACTTAATTAATAATCTTCGGAAATATCAAGTTTTCACCTGCAACCTTGGCTCTTCAACAGCTGTAACTCATCCAACAAAAATTTCCGTATATCCGCCCTTTGTTTCACATCACTGAGATTTTGTTGTCAATCACCCGATCATGTGAATTAATCGGCCCCTGTTTAAACTCCACACTAGTTGAAATTCACCTTTTGCATATCAGGTAAATGAAAATGAAAAAACATTTCCAGCAGACTTGAGGATTTTCAATAACCAAACTGCCCTATCAAATGAGCAAAATAGTTTAGATGTGTTTCTTAGAAGAAAAGGTTCCTTTAATCATGAACTTCGGCCTCCCACATGATGAATGACGTCACAGACAGTTCGTGCCAGGTCGGACATTCATAGATTTGACGGCCAATCTCTACCTTTTAGTATCTCTAGACTCTAGTCAAGACGAGCTTGATGAAACGAGTTTTTGGAAACAGGGAACATGAACCCATAGTTTTTAAAAGCTGCCTGCACAGTATTTATCCTTGTTTTGACACTGTCGCCCAGTTAGAGATGCAATATCAATCCACCCATGAGGATGGTTGAAGGAACTACCCTCTAAATCAGGAAATTTTTGAAAACATATTTTGAGAATTAGTAGAAAATGGAACGGTAGAGCAAGGCCAGGATCCTGAAATCCGCAAACTCGATTGGCTTATCCATCTACCGGGTATTTCAAAAGAAATGGATCAGCTAATCATATCATTTTTAACTTGAAATTGAAACCATAAATGAACCTCAGCTCTCATGCAAATAATTTGCCATTTGCAAAACACTTGGCTTCAAGGTTTCAGAAAAAGCAATTTCATCCCCCCCCCTAACTCCAAAGAATAGGTTTGGTCTTTTGGAGGAGGTCTAAAAAGAAGAAGAAATCCAAATCCCTGTCAAATTCTACCCAACTTTGTCCATCTCATAAGACAAGTCTTGACACATTTTCTCATTCTTCATTAATACCAGGACCAAAAGGAGATTTTAAAAACTGCAGAATTTCACTAAATATGATGACCTGTGTAGCATTTTTATCATTCAAAAGCAATTTTTCAAAAATCTGTGTTTTAAGTGGGTTTTATGTAATTCTATACCTTTGGCTTTTTGTGTTACAACATACAAAAATGGCATTTTTTCGATCTAAACTAAATTTTCAAAAGCTTATATTGTTTGAGAATTTGGGTGTTTATATGCCCAGAGATATATTCCGCTTTTTTGGGTCAAAAATGGACCGCTTCATCTCAAATATCGCCGATTTTTTTAACTTTTGAAAAATACTGAATTTAGTAGATTGTTAGGAATATAAACTGTAAAATGGAACTGACTGAACAACTTGAAAACTGAAAGAGGGTTATTTCAGTACCAGGTAGCCTTGACATGGGTGTCAAATATGAGTAATGTTTAGATTTAATCCTCAATAAAATCAAATATGTCAATGTTTCAGATATAAAGGAAATCAAGGATAAACTAAGTAATTTTTACGGAAATGAGCAATAAATTTCTGGGAGGAGACGTGGCGTCGTGGTTAGCGCAGTCTCCTATAGTGAGAGAGGTTCCAGGTTCGATTCTCCTCCCCGACCTTTCTCAAGGAAACTTTTAGACGCTAATTCACACCCACAGACGGAGAACCATTCTGATACCGGACATGAGATTGGCTATCGGAACAATTTGGACGGTGTGATGGCTGGCTTCGCTGGCCGGGCGAGGCTCAACCCTCCGACCCTAGCACCAATACTCCAAAAAAAAACAATCAGAAAAGCTACCAGTGCAGTGATGTAGTAAGATCTCGACCGTATTCATGCATTAGTACGGGTGCGGTTAGCTTCAAGGGTTAGCCCATTGAGACCTTTTAAAAACTAGGGGAGTATTATCGCTAAAACGTATCGCCCCTCGCCAACTGTTGAGCAGACAAAATTTGCAAGATATCAAATTGACCAGGCAAATGACAACCATGCAATGGACTGCATGAAATAACAGCAGAGACCTTGCGCCGCCACACCCATCTAGCGTTGATATCCAGCATGGTTGCAAGGACACAATTTCTGATGCCACATTTTGGAAGGATGTCAACTCCTTTTCCTTATTACCTAATTTTTTTCAAATGCAATCATTTCTCCAAAATGGGTGCCATTTAAGCAAAATTATGCCATTCAAAAGAATTAAATTGTCAAGGACAAGGGCTTAGTATTTCCCAAGAACCAGCATCAAAGATCACGTCCTGGCAACCACGCTGCCAATCTACACGAGATGGATCTCATGATGCAAGGTCTCCGCTGATATTTTTTGCTGTTCATTGATGAATCAAAGTTGGCAATGAGTAATGTTTTGGGGTCATTTTTTTGCTTTTACTAGTGGTCACTTTCGTGAAAAGGCCAAAGACACTAATTGTCCGCTCAACAGTTATGGTGGTGACATTCGCAACCCAAGTAAAACGGAACGTTTTACATATGCGAGAACCGAATATCTCGCATTGGTAAATATATGTCTTTCATTATATTGCAAGGGTCCTCATGACTTGGTCGACCCAAATGTTTTAGAAGGTTTTGAAAACTAATTGATTTTATTATAAACTTGCACAAGCCTTGATTAGAACAAGCTCAATATGTTTCATATGTTTCATTAATCTTTTAAGCACTTTTCGTTGAACCGAGAGTGCGTGAAAAAGAAGGGGGCATGATCTGAAAGGAATCAGCCAAATTTCTTGTCAATGGCCATTAGGTTACTCAAGGTATTGCCAACCAATTTCATCTTCTTTTTGCGTCTTTCCATTTCCTCCGACATCTCAACCTTCTTCGGGGGTTGCTGTTGGGTTCGAGCTGGAGGTGGAGGTTGTTGTGGTTTTCGGGCGCCGTCGAGCTCCTCTCGAGGCATCTTTTTAGCCATTGGCGCTTTCTTTTCGACGGTCTTTTTGGCGGGTTTAGCTCCCATATTAAAATATGATTGTGCTGTAGCGATGAGATTCTCATTCACAGAAATATTGCTATCCGATGTTCGTCCGGGCAATTCGGACTTTTTTGGTTCCTCTTTTGGCCGCTGTTTGGGTGCCCTAAGGTGCACTTTAGGTTCAGGTTCACTTGCACGAGATACTGGTTCGCGTGGCCGTGTGACTTGAAGGGTCTGATTTGTTCTGGAATTGGGGCCGAATAGGGAGTTACCCGTGGTTCGGGTATCGAGAAAGAACAAGGATTCCAACCATGATTGTTGCTCGTTATCAGTCATGTGCTGGAAATTAGCATCCGACTCTAATCGAGCCAAAAGGTTGTCAATCTCATTGATATCGCCTTCTCCGATTGGAGAAGGGCTTGGAATGGGGTTCTTCACCGGGCTTCGACGAGCTTCCATCGGTTGTTTTTCCGGGAACAAAGAGTTAGAAATGTCTCCTACGGTTTTCCCACCTCTTTGATGACGCACAATAGCATCCCGAGGAACTTTTGGGATGTCTTTGGCCACCGGACCACGCCTTGGAACCTCTTCACGTTTAGGTGGAGGTTTCCGCCCTTGCATGAATTTGGCAATATCAAAATCAATCTTTGCCTTGACAAATTCGGCTGGTTCAGCTGGAGTTAATCCAAGCTTGACGCAATTGTGAATGTAGATTTCCATTGAATTGGTTGGCTCGTTCCTCATTGGTATGTAGGGAGGGCAATTGCCTTGTTCCATGTCATCGTTTTCGTACAAGTTCTCAATGTTACGAATGGATACACGTGTATCGAATCTTGGGTACCTGAAAAGTCAGTGAGAATAAAGTTCGAGTTTTAAGTTTTATGCATACTTTTGATTTAAACGTGTCCAGTGCAATGATAAAATATTGTCGCACTCCATGCAATCACACCATCGTTGGAAAGACATTTGAAAATTGGGACAAGGAAAGTCATGGTTGTTAAAAAACAAAGGGAATCTTTGAATAGAAACATAACCTTAGTGAAAAATCAAACATATGGGTTATCATCATGCACATGCCTTGTAGCTTGAATTCAAAACTAAAAATAAGAAATGAAACCGTTTCATCTCACATGGTTCACTTAAATTTTTTGAAAAGAAAACCATTTGCTCTAAAAGAGTTAGACAGGAAGGGTGGAAACATCGAGGGGAACAAAACTAAGCCAATGAGTCAAGCTACTCTTTACCACACAGGTCAAAAAAGCCATAAGTATTACCTGGAGAAAGGATCCACTGAATATTGATCGAACTTTTTTGAGATATTCTCACTGGTGACTTGTGGGAGTAACTTATAAAGATTCTCTCGTTCTGCCAAGAGTTGGAAAATTGACTTTTCTCCCAAACTCCAATGTAGAATGGTCCAACAAGCATCAAATGACCCCAAAAATCCCTTCGCACACCCTGACCCAGTTGGCCAAAACGGCTATACATAGAGAGAGAACCATCTTGAAAAATCCCCCTTAAAGTCGCGGATCTTATAAAATCCTTACCTCTAAAAGCCCATCACCAATGATCAACATCAAGAACGGCACGCCATGTTTCTCCTTGACGTATACTGAATTCCTGGAAGCGTTCATGGATGTAAAATCAAATAAGGCCACATCTGGCTCCCCGTGATGGTTCAGAGCAAATGTAGTATTTGGTAGTTGATAATCTGTGCAATAATCGCAGGTGTCTTTGATGTATGTCAGAAGTTTTTCTTGATTTATGTTCGACCTAAGCAGTAATTTCTGGGGGTCCTTGTAATCCTGAAAAGGTGAACACGTTTTATTTTAGGAAATTGATAGCAAAAACATCCGATTTGTAATTTCATTACAAATTATTCAAAAAAGAGGTATCAGAAATCCCATCGCCAAGTGTACGTAAAAATAAATGACAACAATCATAAGCGATCACGTTGTTTGCCTCTAACGCACAAGGTCAGACGATTTATGTACAGGGATTTCATGAACCATAAATTTTACAAATTAAAATCATAAAAAGTTGAAAACTTACCAACATGGACTGTTTAACATCAGACCCAAAGTTAATTTGATTTTTTACGGAAGAATGCGTGGTGACAAAACACGGTGTGTATTTGAGCTCAAAAAGTCATTTTTAAATTCCAAAAACTTATGAGACCTCTTTTGAGATGTGAATGCAATGCAGAACAATTACTTGAATTCGTTGAAATAGGTCACAGGTAAAAAATCTTTAGTGTTAGTTAAAACACATTGAAAACCAAATATTTGAAAATTCATCTTGACTACAGTGTGAAATGTACCAAGAAATGTACCAAGAGCAATGTTGTTCTTAAATATTTTGGAAATTGTTTCGCAAATTTATTTTCAACGGCTTTCTTGGTCAGCATTTTCGAAGGATCAAACAAGAGGGTCATTTCATCAATTCGGACAAAAGGCTGAGTAGATTTCGACAAATTTTTGAGTAGACCCACTCATAAGACTACTCGAGAATTGAGTTGAAGAAATTGTTCAGAAATTGTCTTTAAACGTGTTTTAAGTGACCTTATAAAGTGTTTTTGCCCATGATCTAATTAATATAATCAAAAAACATTTGCAGTATTGCATTAACACCTCAAAAGTGGTCTAAAAAGTTTTTGGAATTTGAAAATGACTTCTCAAATATTCACCGTGAAAAGAAATTGACCAACTTGCGATAAAAAGTTTTTAATCGCAACTAGTTTTTTGTCAATTTGATTCCAAATATAATCAGATGCATCTCGTGTGCTTCTTCAAACGGGCAAGGAAATACGCAGCCCCGGACTTAAGGCAAAGGCAAATAAGGTAAGGAAGACAAAAAAATGTCTTTTCTGTAAGCATTGATTCTTTCCTCGATTTTAAGTGTAAGCTTTAAGATTGAGTCTTTTTTTACTTCAAAGTTCAATTCTATGTGATTTTCAATTGAAATCACTCATGGGATGAACGTGGAAGACAATATAAAAACTGATATTTTGCAATATCATGATTGTGACTTTTGGTTTTAGCAAATCTAAATAATAGTTTGGTCAAAACTATTTCTAACAATGACTGAACCACTGAATTGTTTGAACCATCGATTGTTCGGAATTCACGTTTTCCTAGTTCGTTTTTAAGTGGCTCTCTCAGTAAAAGCATCCACGCCTACAGTATAGGGAAATGGAGTTTGTCAGAGTGTAGTCTAACCTTTTTCAAAACCTTCTTTGTTAGAAGGCTGTGTTTCTTTGTAGTCATGACAAAGTAGTGCGTCTCGTCTTTGTAATAAACAAAGTTTTCCAAGGCAATCCCCAGGTCATCATACAAAGCATTGAAAAAGTCTTGCTTGTAGACGTAAGCGATTCCACTGATTTCCTCCACCATCGCCTCAGCCGATGTCTTGTTATTCACGAAGTTTGCCGTGATGGCTATGGCCAGTTTTCCACGAAACTCTCGGCGATCAAACTCTGAAACATCACAGATTTTCCAGTAATGTACATGTCCAAATGTTACGAAGGGCGATGTTTCAATGCAATAATTACCGCTTAGAGTTACACGTTTCCCTTGAGCGCAGATCAGGACATCGCACTCGAATTGAAGTCCATTAGAGGCCATTACAGACCAAGTTGGGCGCCCAGGGCCAGGTTGTTTCATGGTCTCGTACGAAACACCAGTGTAGACTTGAATGCCCAACACCAGGGACAGTTTTAGAAGAATAGACTGTAGCCTTTTGATGCCTTAAAAAGGAACATAATTGCAATGAAGGACAACATTTGGCAATGACTCATGATTAGATCATTATATTTTGACTGTACTTTCAGTGCTTTTGCCTTTGATTCATGCCTTTACTTTTTGTCAAAAATAAAACTACAGCTCAGTTGCGATTAAAGAGATTTTTTGGTGAGCAGAAAGAAATCTCTTCAATCGAGATTTCTTTTAAATCGAAACCTTAAGAAAATGGTACAAAGCACTCATGTGGCTAAGCTTTTTATGCATTGCACCTACACTTCCTACAATACGAATCGTGTTCCAAAAATTAAGAAAAAATCAGTAATTCTTGTTTGAAACTGCTTTTTTCCTGCCTCAACAAGACGTTTGCTATTTTGAATGTCCGTGTGGCCGTCCTTCACACAGCTCTCCACGTTCCTCTCTCTTTCCCTCTAGTAAGTTCCCAAACTTTGCCACTATTGGAGGCACTCATTCTAGCTGATCTTGGTCTTCTGGTTCATCTCCTGTTCAGTCTTATCAGTACTGATGGACCAAAAGGGTTCTTAACAGAGTCCGAAAGTTTCGCCGAAAGAGAGCTTAACTGCCAAAAATTACTCATTTCTTCGATGTTTAGTGATCACAAATCTAAAAAATAGGGAAACCTAAATTTCAAAGGTCTTTGGACCAAAAAAAATCAACGATCCTATTGTCAAACTCTATTTCTTATGGTGCATGTCTGCTTTCAGTTCCTTGGTAACAACCGAAACAAAAACCGAAAATTTGGCCCTAATTTTGGCCGAAAACGCTTTCAATACGCTTTCAAACGCTCACTAGTTATAAGGCTCATCCTCCATCATATTATGTTCGCATAACATTTTGCTTGATAGAAGCCCAAAAATCCCCTAAATCGAATCATTGTAAATTTGCAAAATCCCTTAAGTCGCGGCCATTTATTTAGAGATAATCGGTCAGCAAGGAAAACCACTTAATCCGAGATTTTCCCTAATCCAAATCCAACTGTATGTTTTGCGTTCATTTAATCGGTCGGAGAAATATTTTGCCTCCTCACGACGATCAACCCAAAAATGAAATGCAAACAAAGTCTTTAGGTATTACTCCCCTTGAACAGTTTGAGATTGAAACTGGGTTGTTTGCTTGTGTTAAGTCAAATGTGCTCAAACTCCTGATCCACTGACTTGGTTTGTGACAATGATTGTCAATCTTTTGTTGACGGCAACACGGTTTTTATCATTGGGATTGTTCTTCCCTCCGTGGAATGCTAAAATCATCTTCTCTGTCTTTGTTTTCAATACTTACCTTGGGTTTCTAAGTCAAAGAAATGTTGAAAATGCCCTTGAACAATGCCAATGATAAAACTATGTTGCCTTCAACAAAAGATGGACAGCAATTATCGCAAAGCAAGTCGGTGGATCAAGAGTTTGAGAAATATTTGACTTATTACAATCAACCACACAGTTTCAATTCTTTGAGAGACATCAATTGGGCATCAAATGATTGTTCATTGAATCCTTGTTCACTTTTGTTTTTTAAGTTATCCAAAAAAAGACATTAATCCCAATTAAATTGCATTTTTTTATTAACTCCAGGCTCTCACGCAGGAAAATTAACATGGACGTAGTAACTAACAAGTAACAGGTCCTCACTTGATTCCAAAAACCTATGAAAAGTGTTTCTAAGTTATCGAAGTTTCTTAGTTCTATAATTCTAAGAATTATCACATGCATGTATTGCACTTACAAGTATTTAGAATTACCTCATCCACGAAAATGACTGTACATGTACGTATGTAGGTTCTGACCCATGGCTCTGACAAAGTCCGCTCTACTGTTTCTATTTTTTGCCACATAAGATTTGGACTTGCCTTGCCCAATGAGCCTTGCCTAAGATTTGACCTCATGCCTCATTGAATATTATCCAATCTTTATACCGTATTTTACCTGTTTTTAGTTCCCAGTTTGAGAATGAAGACAAAACGTATCACAACGAGAAGCTTAAAATTATTGCGATTGCGTTTTCATTAACAACAACTCTAATGTACACGACTTTGGACGCATCAAATGGATATTGGCAAGAAGACCTACATGAAGACTCGCGAGACCTTACATGCTTTATTACGCCGTGGGGGCGGTTCAGGCATTGCCGAGCACATGGGGTTTGTCGCTTCCGGCGATGCCTACAATCTCAGAAGAGATGAAGTTTTCAATGGCGTCCCTGGAGTAGAGAAAGTGAAAGAGAAAGAGAAAGTAGATGTTCTAATCGCCACAGAAGGCTATCAAGAGCATGTCGAACGAGTCAGAAGAGTCTTGGAGAGATGTTGGAAGTACGGAGTTACATTAAATCCGGACAAGTTCGTGTTCGGCCAAGAAGAAGTCGAGTACGTTGGGTACAAAGTATCCCTAGTACCTCTACATCTTTCATACATTTTTGCATCTAATTTTTATTGACCAAATGCCAATTTGGTTTGTGCCTTGTACTAGGTACCCTTGGTACGAATTGTAGTCAAAAAACCTTTACAGACTTTAAAATGTAACCGATTTAAAAAAAAAAACTTTTTAAAATAATTAGCCCCTTTTTGCAAGGTCATTTTGTGAAGCTTGAGTCCCCTTTCGATTTATCTAGATTTTCAAAACCAACAAATTAGGAGAGTTTTGCTATTTTGGCCAAAGGCCTCATGGTCAAAAATAACATCTGATAATTCTACAGCTTTTACGAAACTTGTTATTATATTCGTAACTGATAGCTATACTTAGAAAAAAATAATCTTAAGTCGATCAGTAGCCATACTAAAGTCTAAACCCTATCCATTTAGCGCACCAAGTGTTCAATATCAGCGCCCAAACGGTAAGTTTGGCATAAATGGTATGTAGTATATTCAAAATCTTTTTAGAAATATGTTTCGGTCAAAAAAGTTTGGAGGAAAAAGTCATTTATACATATTTGCACTACATTAAATTAACTGATCTAACTGATTTTTATTTGTTTTCTTTAAGAAAATCACTTCACCTCCGAAGGGTAATGTCATCACCTAAACATCGACACCTACCCATGTTCCCCACCTCCACTACCCACAAGTCCGACAACTTCTAGCTATGAACTTCAATACTTATCAATCAAAGAACACTCTTTTCATTTCATCTTGACTCTGAACTTACTTATATGGTTCATAGCCCCTACGCAAAATTTTGGGAAAAGCGTTTTAACCCCAATACGCTTGAGATCTTCAATGACAAATGGCCACAGGTGAAGAACATTATTTCGGGTGAAATCAGTCCTTTGTTCCAAGACTATTACGTTGAATCCCAAGAGAGTAGCTTCAATAGCACACCGTAATCCACATGGACCCGCGCCAATGATGCATATCTAAATGAGTTGTTGCTCGGTCAGGTTTGCGCTTAATCATCTGACGTAGATAGAGAAACTTTGGCTTACTGTCATTCTCCGCAATTGAAGGTTTTGGTAGCGTAAACCTGCTTTCCGCAAGGTTCCCACGATGGCTTCCATCTGAGTTCCCAATCGGGCGCTCTAAAGAGAACAGCATTTAATTAAACAAATAGCTAAACGTGGCTGATGAAAAAGATAGCATTTGACCATGACTTTAGACGTCATAGAATTTGAATAAAATAACTTTTGTTTTCAATGTGTTTCACTTTCATTTCCTTGGCCCTTCTTCTCTTGTCACCCTCATTTCTGGGCATGGCCTGATCCTTGTCTGTTTAAAAAAAAACTCAAACAGTCGTCTCATGTTGTTAGCTTGCTTGCAGCTTGCCTCATCGGCAGAATTTGATAGGCTCAAAAAGAGGGAAGTCATTGTCTCTTGATTGAGGTCACTTGAAACTGATGTGATCGGATTTCGAGGTATTTGTTCTTGTCTATTGCGATGCAAAACTTTTTTTTAGATTATCTTTAAATATAGCTAACAGACAAAATACATCAGCAACAAAATCTTTTCGTTTAGCTATCTCAAAGTAGGGTATGGTAAGGAAAGTGGAGGAGACTGATATGGGTTAGAAGCAGGATAAACATGTTAGTTTGATTAATTAAAGGCACTTTCAATGGCAACAAAACAGGGAATGACACTCAAATGCAATCTGTATATATAATATATTATATCTCTTTCTTTCTTTGTCAGGTTGTTTACAGTTAGTACATGAAATCCAGATGACTTTCATCGTCCTTATCATGCAGGAACTACGGTTATTCAGCTCAAAACAATGCGGCTCAATTGTTAATTGAATTCGACCTTCATTGGATGCAATGGGTGTTGCAATCCAGTTGCTGTTATTGGTGGTATTATTGTTGTCGCTGCTGTGGTTGTTGTTGTTGTTCACACTGGTGCCTCACCTCCAGAACCTCGAACGTGTCATCACATGATTCTATACCAAGACACTGACATAAACCAAAAAATATTTCCAAAATATCTTTACACTCAGTTGCGTCGAAAAATCTTTGAACATAACTTGACACAGTTTTTCTCTCCATATTCTTTGACAATGGCGATCTTTGGTGAACTACTTCTTCTGCTTCTAAAATATTGGATCGTTGCCAAGAGAAGTTGTAAGCAGTACGGGTACAGTATGTATTCTAGGAAGGTTGATTGCTCGGTAATCTACGTTTGTAGCAGCAGTTGCATTGATCATCTAAGCGTTTTGTTGGTCTTTAGTCCTGAGAAAATTCCAGCATTCTAGGATTTTCACATGAAAATCGCGCTCCTCGTCTGGCCAGTCCACGTAGGTACCGCATTTCTCTAAGCGTCCACGGTAAAGGTTACTGTCAATGATGATGCCAAATTTGCCGTTGTCGGCACCAAAGAGCATTGCGTCACTTTGCCCTTTGAAGAAATAATCATTGATCTTCGACCACTCGGAACATTTAATGCTAGGACTCTCATCGCCCTCCAGAACTTTGAAAAGGAACGATTGGCCCGTGCCTACAAAGTTCTCCGTCACCTTCAGGGGACAGGTGGTAAACGCACCAAACTTCCGATGCTGGTGATCCTGAATGACCAAAACGAATGGGGGCTCGCCCCGTGCCACTTTTCGGTAGAGATTCCTTAGACTGTAGCCATCTCGACTAGTCGAGTAAACCAAGTTGACAGTTCCATGTTGGAGGCAGAGTGGGACAGTTTGGAGTAAGTCTTGGAATTGGGTTCCATCGAGGATAAGCGAGGTGTCCAAGATGTCGAATACAGAACTTTGAGACGTTAGCTCAAAGGATGGTGGCTCGTCCTCCAGGAACTCTTGGTCCACAATATCGGGCGGGTACCAAAGCCGCAAGAATTCGCCAAAAGGGAACAATGCGCTCCGATTGCAATGAAATTCCAGGTTTAAAGTAACTTTCCCGGGAGAGTTCTCGCTCTCATGGGTCACAACCTCAACTGTGATGCCTTCTTGTTCCAGATCTTCCACATCCAGGTTATCCGACGGATACTTGAATTGAGAAGAGACGCTAATCAGATCGGGGATTTCATCGAGTTCCTCGTCATCCCGCGATCGAATGTCAATCTTCTCCAGATCTTCGAGGGGTATGCGCCGCAAATCTCCAGTCTCATTGGATATGATCACGCGTTTCGTTTCAAAAACAATTTTGCCCTTGTTCCCGTCCATGATGGCTGCAAATTCCACCTCGTCAGCTGGCGGTTCCACTTCGCACGTGGGTGCAATAATGGTCAACACTTTGCCTGGTCGTAGTTTTCGCTTGGTCAGACTATTCGAGCGGATCAGCTGAAATGAAGTGACATTGTAGCGCTCGGCAATGTCATCTATGGTCTCGTCAGGCATGACAACATGGACGTTCTCATCGTCCTCCGGGAAGCTGTTGCTCTGTTCCCTCATCCATTTGGTCGTGTCTTGCATGACATTGACCGAAGCAGAAGTAACCACACGACTCGCTTGGATGGTTGAAGTGCCGATAACGGAGACCCCGGACACAGCTGTTTTGCCCACCAACTCACTGGCATGGCAAACACTCTTACCAGCCGCTTTTGTGACCTTACCAGCGGCTTTGGTCCCTAAGGCCAATCCTGATCCAACGGCTTTGGAGCCTTGGAACACGCCTGAAGTGACTACTTTGGAACCAGAGACGAATCCCGATCCCACAGCAGTCACCCCGCTTCCCACTGCTTTGGCCATGTTCCCAAAGCTCCAGGATGGTTTGTCCAGACCTCCTCCTTCTTTGTGATCTTCATCGTTATGCGCTCTTTGAATGGGTTCGCCATGGAAGGAAGCTGGAAGTGAGATTGTGTGTTTTAGATTCACATGCTTCTCCTCCATCATGAATCCAACTACGTCCTAACCCGACGAATCGATAATTGGCTTTCTTCTTGGTTGTGACTAGCTTTCTCGAAGGCTATATTGGGGATGTGGACCGAGTGAACCAAGTGGAGCTATTGCTTCAATGCGTGTGGCATGCTCTAAGGCTTTGTTTCCTCAAGTCATGTGAATAGCGAACGGCGTAGTTTCTTGGCATCTATTTTTGGATGCCCATTTGTCAGACCGATTGTAACATTGTCGGTACTAAAAAAGATTCCAATTGTATTCTTTACCCTAGAGTTGCGTAAGCCGAGAGAATGTCATTGGAAGGTATTGCAACATATTGAGAGAGTCAATTAGAAGTTCCTGGAAAAAGTAACACGACCATCAAATACGTTAGGGATAATAAATGTATGAATGAAGACGAGAGCAAAAAGCACTAAATGCTGACATGCATCTCCTTTCTTCCTTCGTCTTTTCTCCTTCGTTAACCATGATGAATTGAGAGAAACAATTCCTAGAATAGTGGTCATTTTCAATAAAAAAAAAATTGAAACAAAAAGCTAAGGATATTATGACAATTTCATCAAGGACATCGAATTTTTTAAAAAAATGTTGTCAAGAGCAAACTTCCAATTTCATTACAAATTTCAAATCGGGTAAAGAAAGCTTTGATTGGGCAAGACAGTCTTAAAATTCATTTAAAAAAAAAATAATAATCAACATAGCTCGTTCATGTTGTTAACGAACTTCATCTCATGCAGAGACTCTCTTTAGAGATTGGTCAGCCCTGGTAGTCCAAAGTTTTGTAATCTCTGATTGCTCCTCGATACATTAAGCTGAGTGGTGTGACAAGCTTACTTTTAGTGATACGTTGACTAGAAAATTATGGTGCTCAAGTTGTACTATCTTTTGTTTGTGCATATGCACGGAGTTTCTTTGAGCGGGAGAGGCCATTTTTAAATTCCAAAAACATTTGAAACCAGTTTTGAGATGTGAATGCAATACCGCATATGAATTTATATTTAATTAGGTCACGAGCAAAAAAACCGATATAATGTCACTTAAAACATGCTCTTATATAATTTGTTAAACATAATTTTTCTACTCAAGTCTCAAGTTGTCTTATGGATGTGTCTACCTAAAATAATGTCGAAGTTTATTTAGCCATTTGTTTAAATTGATGTAACGACCATCCTGTTTGGTCCTTCGAGAATGCCGAACAAAGAGGCCTTTGACAATATCTCCTCGAAATCGATTTCCCGAGTTATTTTAGCACAGCACTGCTCCCAGTACATCTAAGACTTCCTTCAAAGTAAGTTTTCAAATATTTGCTTTTAAGCACGTTCTAAGTAACATTATAGAGTTTTTGCCCGTGACCTATTTAACCGAATTCAAATAAATGTTCGGCGTTGCATTTACATCACAAAACTAGTCTCAAAAGTTTCTGGAATCTAAAGATAACTCCTCCACCTAAAAGAAAAACCGTGTATGGTAAGACTACTCCTTTTTGTTTTGATGAAATTCAACCTAGATATTCTGAAATTTGCATGGACCCTGACTATTTCTTGGAAACAGA
This sequence comes from Tigriopus japonicus, assembly GCA_010645155.1. NCBI lineage: Eukaryota > Metazoa > Arthropoda > Copepoda > Harpacticoida > Harpacticidae > Tigriopus > Tigriopus japonicus. The sequence continues at coordinate 74,377 of JAAGOF010000121.1, read as the reverse complement.
TAGTACTAATGGATTCCTTACTGCTGACATAGCTTCAATGAATGTGAAGTGGTTTATTTCTAAAAGTTAACTATACACTAGAGCTGAGCATCGGATCTGAAAGATCCTCCAAATCCAATCCGAACTGAATTTTCATAATCCGAACGAATCCGAATCCGAATCCGAAAATTTGCCGCTCATTCCGAACGAACCCGAATCCGAAAATTTGCCGCTCAATGCGAAAGAATCCGAAAGATTGAATTCAAGGTATTTTGGGAAAGACGTGTTGTTGGAAGTTTAGATGGGCATTCAAATAACATTTCCTTGGTGTTGAGAATTGCAAGAAGAAATCTCTCCACCCTTAAATGACCTCGTGAAACGAGCAAATAGTTTTTACTCTTTGATAGCACCTACAACATAGCACGGCCAAGCTGAGTGGATGAATGGTAGAATTTGCTAATTGAATCAACTCAATTTTCTAATCTGTTAACACTGATGTATATGTAATAAAACAGGAAATAATAAAATCACTTGCAAAGTAATAAAAAATTCCTTAGTTGAAGGTACGGAAACTACATTATAAAATCAAGAAAAATTGTTACTAAATGGAAATCTTGAGAGTTGAAATTTTGAAAAAAAGTGAAATTATTTTCGGATAAAGTCGGATCCGAAAAAATATTTTGCAAATCCGAATCCGACATACTTTGAGGAATACGAACAAATCCGAATCCGAAAATTCGCGCTAAAATCCGAACGAATCCGAATCCGAAAATTCGCGCTAAAATCCGAACGAATCCGAATCCGAAAATTCGCGCTAAAATCCGAACGAATCCGAATCCGAAAATTCGCGCTAAAATCCGAACGAATCCGAATCCGATTGGAGTCAGATCCGATGCACAGCTCTACTGTACACTAATTTTGATTGAAATCTCACAAGACAAAGTTTCACATGTCTCAACCAGGACATCACATTTCATGAAAATGCATTCTTTTTCATAGTTTCCCACCGTTTTTACCTTTTTCATTTTTTCTTTTGATTTTTAATTTGCATTTTTGTTTTTTAATCCAACTCTGGTGCATTACTTACATTTTTCTTGTTGATCTTGGTCATCTTGGTGATTTGTTCTTGCTCAATTTTCTTGAAGAACAATTATATTTTGTTACCTTTGACTTACCTGATTGATACAGACAAGATACTTTTCACATTTTTACTTTCTCCTTTTGAAAGGCTTGGCTAATATTGGTTTTCCTGTTGAGGTGTTGTCAGTGAGAAAGATATGCATTTTTGAGCACTTTGAAAATGAAAGAAATGCACAAAGGATGTATGTGTGAAAAGCAATCTGTTCAAGGTATTGGCGTTTTTGACTCAAAACCCAAAATTTTGAAACAATAACATCAGATTTTCAATGATGTGAAACATCAGTCTTATGGGTACGAAAAATATTTACCCTCAATATGTCGCTTTTCTTGTTTTCACTTTTTTACAAAAGCACTCTAAATTGTTTCTGTTGGCTCTATGCTACATTCATAAAGAGTAACAGACCCACCAAGACCAATTAAAACAGGCAGGTTTACAACAACATTTCTTTATTTTGGCAAATTTCCAATGAAAAACTTGGAGCCATGAATACTTTTGGGAGATTTGAGAAAAGGGTCTGCGTAGATTGGAAATTAAATCTAGTCGTAATATTCCCAAGTCATTCGCACTTTTTTGCATTTTTGGGCATTGTTGTTTCATTTCTGAGCATTTTTGTTGCATTTTTAAACTTATTTTGCATTTTTTATTGTGCCGTGAATGACAAAGCACATGATTTCTCTTGTCCTCCTTAGCTTAGTTCCAGTGTTCAGAGCAGAACAGAGTTGAAACACCTTCTTTCATTGCTCTGACATTTCATTTATGAAAAAAGAGTTTTGCTAGAACAATGTCTTGTAGGTCAATGTTAGTGGGAAAATTGGCGAAAAATTCAAAATTTAGTGGGAAAATTTCTGCTGCACTTTGTAAATGTAAAATTAAACTAGTCCACTACCTGCACTTTGTAAATGTAAAATTAAACTAGTCCACTACCTGCACTTTGTAAATGTAAAATTAAACTAGTCCACTACCTGCACTTTGTAAATGTAAAATTAAACTAGTCCACTACCTGCACTTTGTAAATGTAAAATTAAACTAGTCCACTACCTGCAATTCAATTTGTAAATGTAAAATTAAATTAGTCCACTACAAAAAAGAGTGCAATCATAGAGTGTTAGTGAAGAAAGTCGCAAACTTGCATTGGGACAAAACTGGGACTTTCCATTCAAAGTTGATGTGATTTTTTTCAGCGTTGTGTATTTACAATGTGAGCAAAATCAGAACAACCAAAATCAAAAGCAAAGAAAAAAGAATGGCGATCCGATGGTTTTATGTATTACCAAAATTTGCAGTTATCCTCTGGGTCCTTTGCCTTCATTTTTTGGTGGTTGTGATTTTGCTGATTATAAAACACTTAATTTGAAAAAGCTTTGAAAGGCGTATGAGGTGGTAGGGTTGGGTCAAGATCGGCCATGAGCTGGCTCAGAATCGGATTGGTTCTGAAGTTGGCTCATTGGGAGTTGGATCCGAAACCACAGGACCCGATCCGGATTCGCAACCGACCTCTGAGGAGTCGGCTCGTAAAACTTGGAGAATTTTACTTGGAAACTTAACTGTCATCTTTCCCCAAGGTTTACTTCTGCTTTCAAAAGAAAATTTAAATAAATATATTTTTTCCATTTTAGAAATTTTAATTGGTCTAAAAACCGTGATAACAAGCGCGGTGATGGTAGTAAACCAATCTCTAAGACTTTATATATGAGCCAGATCAGATCTGATCCCGATTCGAACCGATCTGGATCTGATCCGGATCCTATCTTTTAATTTTAGTTCCGATCCGAAACGATCTGATCCGAAAAGTCGCCGAAATGACCCTGATACAGAGCCAAAAACTCATGGTTTGACCTATCCCTACATGCATTACATTTAAAAAGAGCTTTAGCCGTTCCTCAAAACGGGAGATGGTTGTAGCGCAGTTGACTAACGTGCGAACGAGCTATGCTCGGGTTCATGGGTTTGATCCCAGATCTCTGATTGATTGTTGTCTTTCGCTATGAACGCTGCCATGACCTGCCGCGTAGACATCGCTGTAGGCTAGCCAGCAGTGTCCAGGCACCTAGAAAGAGACAAATTACCTAATATTTCAAGTAGATTTTCCAACAACGTCACCAACCAATGTCCTTTTTGATATCAGTAAACAATTATGATACTTATTTATCAATACAATATCACACATTTTGCGAAATAATTTAAATTATGTTGAGTTTTGTCTCTTCCCGAGTGCATGGACAGTGTTGGCTGGCCTTTAGCAATGTCTACGGAGCAGGTTGGTGGGGCGGGAATAGAGGGGGACAACAAACAATTCTTCACAACCTCTATTCCTTTTGAAAAAACGAATAGCATTACAAAGTACAAATTACTTTTTTGAATAGGCATAAATTTTCAGGATGATGGAAGGCAAGATATTAGACAACTCAATCACAATAATTTTGTTTTAAGTTTGAGAGGTATTAAAATCCTATCTGATTCGTGTTTGATGTTCAGTTTTTACGTTAAAGATTTTTTTTATTTTTCTTAATAAATATCAGCTCAAAAAATTTGAAGTTATAAAAAAAAGTATTTTAAGACAATGCCATTCAACACTTATTTGATACTTTTTATAAGTTTTGAAAACCTTGTGATTTAATAGCTAACACGCAACTCTTTGAATCCCTCGACTTAAAATTTTGCTCATCCTTGTTTTCTTCAGCATACTTCTCAAAACCCTTAGAATGGCCTGCACTTTGGCTTAAGGTTTGATTTATTTACCATAACATATATATTACCATAACAGATATATATCAAGTAACAATGAAATCTCTTATGAAAGTTGCTAAACTTCATGTGTAATTTGACTTCAAGATTTTATGAATATAAAAAGGGTAAGTTCTAAAAATTTAAATGAAGGAAATGGCCTTGTTGTAGGCAATTCTTGTAATGCCGATTTATCAAAACAAGTGATGAAAAAGTTGGCCTACATTTTGGCATTTGTCATTTTGGCCAAAATTGAAAACTTCCACAAACGCATATATTTTTACTGTTTATTCATACATTTTTTTACACCACCTGACATGACCTTTAGTCGCAATAAACGTATTATTATTATTATTAAAAAGTTGATATCAAGTTTGGTACAATTGGGGGGTTAATGTCAAGGCCGTTTTAACCTAAAAAAGCGAAAAACACCCCAAGTATGTGAAAACTCAAATGTCAAGGCAAAAGTATGGAATTTTGAACTGGCCAGTACCGTGTGGGAACAATTACGTGGGACTGCAACAAAAGCACTTTTCTGTTTTGAAAAATGAGCCAAAGATAAAGGGAGGACTGACGTGAGCAACTAGATTTTTGGCGAAGCAAGAGACAAATATTACTTCGAAGATATACATACTCTTGAAAAAAAAACTCCCAAAAGGTCTGCCCACAAAGCCAAGCAAAATTATTTTCTGTGACTTTGCTCGAAATTTATTAAAAAGTCGCTCGAGCAAGTTCATAAAAAGAAAAAAAAAAATCAAAATTTGTGCGGTTGGAAAAGGAACGAGTAACGAGTACGTTTTGGGTTTTTGAGCCATTACAATTACAGCATTTTTTTAAATGTAAGGGCATTACAGCTACTTTTTCGAAAAAAAGGAACGAATTACCGTACTTTCGTTACTTGTAATTTCGTTACAATTGCCCTGCATTTAAATCGAAAGTAGAAATATGAAGAAATATCCACTTTTGGAATGAAATATTAAAAAACTAACCTTAATTTTGAAGCCTTCAATCAGAAAAAACTACCTATTCAGTATAATCCAGCCCCATTCAGCGTAAAAAACGGAATTCCGTCCCCCATTCGGAATGATCCAGAATTTTGTCATATTCTCATTCTTTAAAGGTGATTGTGAAAGCTGGGTGAAAGTGTACATATCGGCAATATATACATAACACCAACAGTTAAAGAGATATAACAAAGCTTTAAATCATATTTGAACTTTTTCGTATTTTTTTTGGACTAATTTTAGCTATTTTTCTTGTCATTTGATAATCGACGTCCACAATTTGAAAATGCACTACAGTCCAGAAAATCAGTAGAGGGAATGAATGTAAATGTGTAGTACGATGGTAGCCAAAGCAGACGATGAAAATCCATGAAATATTTTGATTTTTGTGTTGATGCAGAGTCAAAAGCATAAAAATAGAATTTTAGATGTTTTTTTAAATATCCAAATCATTTCATAGTTGCTTAATAAAATCGCTTATATCATTTAATAATCGGATTTTCGTAGATCTTGTTTGAATTTTCATTTATGGGTGTTATTTCTATTATCGCTTGAATTGTTTTTGCGTTAGATTTGCCAAGATGCACTTTATTCAAAATATATAATCTACTTCAGTGTTATAACTTTAGAGGAAGTTTAAACGAATAAAACTATCAAATTAGACGAAAAAGACGAATAAAATTGCCTTTTTAGACAAAAAAGGCGAATAAGATTGACCAATTGAACAAAAAAAAACCGAATAAAAAGTTCCCATAAGACGAAAAAACGAAGAAAAACTTACTGAAGAGACGGAAAAAATCGAATCAATTTGCCCAAAAGGCGAACGAAACTACTGACTTATATGAAAGGGAACAAATTAAGTGCCTGTACAGACGCAAAAAGACGTTTAAAACTGCTCCCACAAATTAGGCGAAATGTATGTCCTTATTGACGGGGAAAAATTTGTCTACTTGTGCAAAATCTAGATAATTTAAAAAAGGAATAACCTATTGGGCAAGAATTATTCAGTAGTACATGTGTCAAATAAAAACAAGAGTTCAAAAATGCCTCTTTTTAAAGAGGGTTTTCAATAGAGTTTTACATAAAGTCAGAATTGCATATACATTAATTGTTCTCATGGCCAGGAAGCTTTTTCAACCCAACAGTAATCTTTCTATTCTGTGTCTGTCGGGCAACGTTACGAGTACAAGTTAATTTTTAAGTGTGGATTGTATTTTGCTTGTGCAAAACCACAATTGACAATTAAATTATTTCCTTGGCTTAATTAAGCTTTGGCGTTGAACTTTCTTCGATGTTATTATTTGCGTGGAAATTAGAAAACAACGCTTGAAGAGCTTGATATCCAAGAAAACCCAAAGTTTTGGCCGACTAAACAAGAAAAGACGAAAAAAATTGCCCAATTAGATGAAAAAAGACGAATAATATCCAAATTAGGGGAAAAATTGTTTTGCGAATAAAGCTACAAAAGACGAAAAAAGATTAAAAAAGACGACGTTTAAAGTTCCCGTCCCCAGTTATAATCCTGGCGTTCTACGTTCATCCTGGATGTTATAATGGCACTCGGGCATATTCTAGCACATTTTTGGGCTGGCTGGGTGATATCGGAGTGCGAGGGGAGGTGATATATTGTTGGTTCATTGAGACAGTTCTTTTCTTTTTAGCCAGCAACAATCATTTGTCTTTCATTAAAAATCAATGCCACGTGCACAGTTTATTCATGAGCGATAAGACCCAATTAGTGGCCGTTGCCAAGCTAATGGCAATAAAATTGGAACAGCTTTTCTCTTTAAGTTGAGAGCTTGGCGTCACCCTGAATTGGTGGCAGGTAACTTGGATTTTAAAGAGTTGAGAATCGTTCCATACATTGTTGTTTTTGGCTCAAGCTAGATATTTTCCGTTCATTTCCTAACTATTGTCTTTCAACGCTTTTTCGCAAAGAATTGTACAACACAAAACATAATACTACAACATAAAGTCAATGTTACAGAAAGAAATTTCAATAATACTCTTGCTACTCGTATAAATGTACATTAAGCACATCGTCACAAACGTCCCTAAGCAAAAGAATGAATCCAATAACGTTGCTGCTGACACAAAACATTCTGGCTCCTTACATTAACCGTTTTCCATTCATGCCAGGCAACCTGGATTGAAAAAGTATCGCCCTTATTTCAAACGTATCTTCATCTTCGTCCCCTTGAAAGAGCTCTATGATTTCTTCAAAACTGACCCCAAATAAATTTATACTTGTCACCAAAATCGCAAACGAATCAAGAACGAATCGACTCAACCAAATCACTTGCCGATATCACCACGGTTCAACTCTACTACGCACTAGCTGAATCAGCTATGGCTGTTCGACTCCGTGGATATGCATTATTATCGATGGGAATCGCGCCATCAAAATAACAATAATGACTCATTTAAGGCCTAATAGAGCATGTCTGCCTTTTTTTCCTCGCTTCATCATTAAATAATCCAGCATTCAATCATTATTTTCATACATAAACTTCCTTGTCTTACTGATCTAAGCGCTGATTTCTACTCTGAAATGCTTGTCCACTCGCTTGAGAATGAGAAGGCCCAGAAGAGAGCCATAGACAATATACAGACAGACTGCTACTAGTACACTACATACGTATGTACACACACACACACATCTATCCATCCATCCATCCATCTATCAATCTCTATCTATCTATCGGATAGACGCACCGAGACAGTCATTTCTTTCTCCATTTGGACCCATGTTTTGTACCTGGTACGATATCGGCGGTTATCCGCGATTCTCTGTGACGTTTAGCTTGCATTTCGACTCCGATATCGGATCCGTTTTTGAAGTCGAAGGCGTTTTTCTAACTCGCCGAACTTGAATCTTTCTGTTCGGTAACCTTCCAGTATCAATTAGCTCTCGCTACCTCTACGATTTTTCCACCTCCACGGGGTGGAGCATCTAGGAGATGCTACGGCCTTGGCCAGAGGATTGCGCCTGATACGTTTTGCATTGTTTTTTTTTTCAGATTGTGCGCCCGCTTTTGGTGTGTGCTCGTTGGTTGGTTCGCGTTTGACGGCATCAGCGTCGTCGTGGTCATCATCATCATCACCCGTGTGGCGTGTTCGTGGTTGCTGCCGTTGGTGCCATGGGAGCGTTCCTAGATAAGCCCAAGACCGAAAAGTACAATGAGTCGAATGCGGGCGGAGATTTGCGCTACGGGCTGTCGTCCATGCAAGGCTGGCGGATCGAGATGGAGGACGCGCACACGGCTCTCATTGGGCTACCCAATGTGAGCGAGCGCGTGTCTTGGTTCGCCGTGTTCGACGGCCACGCCGGATCCCGCGTGTCGGCCCATTGTTCTCATCATTTGCTGAACTGCATCCTCACGCATGACAAGTTCAAGAGTGCCATTTTAAAGGAGAAGAGCCAAAGCCAGAGCGAGTTCCTGGCCGAAATCCAGAGCTCCATCTTGGACGGCTTCCTCGAGTTGGACGAGAAGTTGCGCAAGATCCCGGAAGTGGCCAATGGCGAAGACAAGAGCGGCACCACGGCCGTGTGCGCGCTCATCACCGAGAAGTACGTGCTCTTCTCGAATTGCGGCGATTCGCGCGCGGTTTTGTGCAGTGGCGGTGAGCCCGTCTTGGTGACTTTAGATCACAAGCCGTCCAATCCGCTGGAACAGGAGCGCATTGAGAACGCCGGGGGCAGCGTCATGATCCAACGGGTCAACGGATCCTTGGCCGTGTCCAGGGCTTTGGGCGATTTTGAATACAAAAATGTCGATGGCAAGGGCCCCACCGAGCAGCTCGTGTCGCCCGAGCCCGAGTTCTACATCCGCGAGCGGTCTCTGGCCGACGATGAGTTTTTGGTACTCGCCTGTGATGGAGTCTGGGACGTCATGTCCAACAAAGACATTTGTAATTTCGTTCGCCACCGCCTGCTCGTTAAGGATGACCTGGAAGTCATTGCCAACGAAGTTATAGATACGTGCCTGCACAAGGTAGGTGGCCCCCGCCCGCATGATGATAGTTCAGTGATTGATTGATTCAAGATTGATTGGCCTGACAAGATGAATGATGAACTGGCTAGCTCTCAAACCCCGTGTGGGATTTCATTTGCAGGGAAGTCGCGATAATATGAGCATAATTATCATCACTTTCCCCGGTGCTCCTAAACCCAACCAGCAATCCATAGACGCCGAGACTGCTGTGGACAACAAACTGAAGGCCAGAATGAAGGGTAAGGGAAATTGAAGACTGGAAGCAATAGAACATATAAAGAGACCGTCATCGATATCTCCCTTTTTCTCCCTCTCACCATCTCGTTTGTGTTGAGCAGAACTCGCTGAGGAAGAAGGATCCGGTGGTTTTCAGGACATATGTCAAAAGATGAGCGAAGAATCGTGGGAAGGATTGCCTCCGGGTGGCGAACTTTTTGCCAAGTAATGTCACTTTGCCTCAGGATTTAAAGCCATTGGTCAATTAATGATTGCTCGTTTTGGTTTTCAGGCGATCAATGTTGGAGGAGGAATATAAGTTGAGCTATCCAGAAAAGCACTCCGACGAGGTAATGAAGCACTTTTGAGATGTCCTTGAATCTCCTTTGGCTACATTTCTATATCAAAAAAATAGAACGTCTGATTCTTCTTCTTCTTCTTAGGTGTCTCCGTGCCCCCATCCAATGGCATCTCTTCTGTACACAAATGCCAATCAATCTCCAATTCAAAATGACAAATGATATCTCCACGACAATTAAAATCTACCATTAACGCAAGAAAAAAATCGCTGTAAGGAATCATTGCCACTTATGGAGGAAAGTTTTTACAGGCGCGGTTTCGTACAGACCTACTACTTGAAATTGAGCGTTTGCAAACGCTAACGAACGCTGAATAAATTGTTATTCTAAAGAGGATCACTTCATTCCCTACGGAAAAAAAGCATCATATGATGCTCAATCTTGACTTACTCTGCAATGAAAGGCCAGAAACGTCTGCAACTCAATTCTTTTTTTAAATCTAGAAAGAGTGATGCGACCAAATAAAAAGTGTTGCCGTTTTTTACCCACAGTGTATGCCCCTTTATTATCTGTGAGTCAGCATGTGTTGCAGTTTTTTACCTCAAAACGAAGCAAGGGCAAATGTGGCAACACTTGGCCGAAAAACATTATTTGGTCGCATCAGTATCTAGAATCACCCAACGTTGCACACATGATCAATTTAAATTGCAAAGTGAACTCTGCATGTTTACAATTTTTGGGTCAGCTGCTTTCGGTCTCGGTTAAGCCCTCTTCTGGCCGAAACTTTTGGCTTTCGGTCCATTTCCAAATGACCCCAACAACTGACCTACAAAAAACAACCGAATTTTTCAAAATATTAAAGTATTACCCAACTTTGAGTGTCTTTGACACAGCAAAAGATATTTTTTTATAACGCAAAATGTATCTTAAGTACTTTTTAGGTGACATTATATCTTATTTTGAGCTATTTTGCAAAAAAACTTCGAAACCAAAAAAAACTTTTTCTTTCGCAACATTGAAAAGTTTGGTGACATTTTTGGGATTTTTTTTTTTTATTATAACTAGCGTCATTCGGCTTCTTTTGGTCAAAAATGGATCATTCAAACCCAAATAACTCAGCTGCTGATGAAAGTATTTTTATTCAATTTGAATTCAACTGGAAACTTAATAGTCTCTCAATCTAGATGAAATAGTTAATCAATATATGTTGCGATTTTTAAGTTTTTAGTCTTTTGGTATATTACTTTTTCCCTGGACCTGAACCTATTTACGTGGATTGATCCAACAACGAGACTGGCTGAATTGCGCTTCAATGAAGGGTTTTAATGGAAAATTGTTTTAATTACTTTGTTGCTATGAGATTATTCTAGAATTGTTATTCTATACAAAATTTTCAAACCCGCTGTTCTCCTACAAAGTGATGCCAAAGTTAAGTTCATGTGAGACACCCTACGGATTTTTGTTGTTTTCAAAACATGGAGCAACGTGGTGCGATTAAAACCTTTGTGAAAGCCGGTAAATCGGCCACCGAATCGTTCAAGCTTTTAGAAGAAGCTTATGGTGACCAAGCACTATCTAGAGCTCAAGTTTTTAGTTGGCACAAGGCCTTTTTGGATGGTAAAGATGACCTCAAAGACCTCTTTGGTACCTTGCTAAAGAAGGATAGGCGGCAAACCATCAGAGATTTGGCAGATGAATCCGGATTGAGCTACGGATCAGTTTTCAGGATTCTCCATGAAGATTTAAACTCATCAAAGCTCTTGACGGGATGGGTGTCTCGCATATTGACAAATGAACACAAAGCTCGTCATTTGCAATTTGCGCGGGATTTCATTCAGTTCCATTTCCAGCAAGGGAAGAGTTCTTGGAGTCCATAATCACCATGGACGAGACTTGAGTGTCATTTTACACATCAGAACTGAAAAGTCAGTCTTCTCAATGGTTATCATCGGGCTAAAAAGGACCTCCAAAGGCCATGAGCTCCATCAGCACCAAAAAGTTCATGCTGATCGCATTCTTTGACTCTCAAGGAATGTTGTACCAACATTTCATTCCAAGAGGGACCACAATCAACTCCTTGTATTATTTTGAAGTCCTACAGACGTTTTTAGGGCATTTCCATCGAAAAAGAAGAGGAAAATCCATCTCTGACGTGTTTTTACATCAGGACAATGCAAGCAAGGAGACACGTTCATTTCTGGACAAGAAGGGGTTTAAGTTGTTGGAGCATCCTGCTTATTCCCCAGATTTGGCACCCTGCGACTTTCATCTCTTCCCTCAAATGAAGAAATTGATGGCCGGAACTGGTTTCATGGCCGATGATGAGCTTAAGAGATCAACGGAGGGGTCCTTGAGAGTCCTCTCGGCTAATGGCTTCTTGCCGGTCTTTGAGGCGTGGTTGAAACGTTGTGAAAAGTGTATTGAAGTAGGAGGAGACTACGTTGAAAAGTCTTAAAATGAACTTTTTTGATTTCTCATTTTTCTTTGAAATTATGGCTCTAGTCTCATTTTTGTTGGATCAGCCCACGTAGTACAATAAAAGTTGTTCCCCATTGAATTGTGGGTCCAAAAAATGTCAAGATGTCTTTGGGTATTTCGATCCAAACTTAAAAAGCCATTTGATCATTCCTGACCAGACTGGTTTGCTCTTTCTAGTGGACCTAGCATCTTTTCAATTACCCATTTGGTCATTTTTGGAGGCACCATTGACGACTAACTAATTGAATAGTGGAATGCTCTGAGTTAAGTACAAATCTTTGTTATTGTTTAATTCTCATCATTCAATATTGAAGGGCACTTTTGACGTTAAGTCATACCTGCAAACATTGAAATCAAATTTGTATTGGAAGTCAGACTTTGAGTTTTTAAAAGTATTGAAGAGGCTTGCATAAAAAGGGCGATTTCAGCAAGGAAGTCTTATGCGCAACACCCTATGAATTCAAATTGAATAAAAATTTATTCATCAACACCTGAGTTATTTGACTTTGAATGGTCCATTTTTGAACCCAAAAGGCCGAAAAACGCTAGAAGTATATGAAAAAACAAATTCCAAAAGATTTCATAAAGCTTTTCAATATCGCAAAAATAAATCAAATTTTTTGGAGCTAATGTCAAAATAGTTCAGAATAATATAAAATATCACTTAAAATACACGTAACAAGATTTTTGGAAAGCATATTTCATAACTATTTAGAGTACGCTATGATGTGTGTTCTGCCAAAAATTGCAAATAAAATTTACTTACAGATTCATATTCAAATTTACGATTTCAAGAAGGACCATGGTCAAAATGGACTAAAATCGAAACTTGAAACATTAGCCGATATTTTCAAAACTTTTAAGTATTACCTAACTTTGAGTGTCTTTGATACTGCAAAAGATTTTTTTTTATCGCAAAATGAATTTTAAGTGTGTTAAAATTATGCCATGCCACATATATAGTATAACTTAAAACTGACTAAAAGTGTTCACTTTTTAATGAGATTTTCGTAAATCATCTTTGATAAGGTAGAATTACATATATTTTAAAGTTATTGGTGATCTGCGCATACTTGAAAAATAAACTTTTAGTACAATGTAAATTTTTGGTTCAAAAAGTGCAACATTTGCAACAAACAGTTTGCATTGAAATTTTGCGAAAATTTGACCTTATGTCTAACAATGTTTGATAAAAAGAACCAAAGAAAAAAGAATCCAAAAATATACCGGATAAGTTATTTTTAAGTTATATTATATATCAATCTTACAAACTAAATAATATCATTGGGAAACGAAGAATTATCATTTAGTTTTGCGACTTCGAAAATGTAAATAATTTTTCTTGGCAATTGTTGCAACATACAGCCGGAGCATTTCATGGCATAATTCGATTCATTTTAAAGTCTTCAAGTAAGGATAGTTATTCAACTGCTCACTAGACATTGATCAAATTTTGTATCAACTCATAACTAAGGACCATCTCAATATCTTTTAATATGGTTTTAAATGAATTAGTATAGTTATTTGGCTGCTTTTAATATGGATGTATTCACAAGATATCTTCATTATGACACTGTAACGTCAAAAATCGTATTTAGAAGTCTTGGCATTTGAGAAAACACTTTCATAGAGCACAGCTAACCACCGTGACGTATATAAGCAAACGCAAATTTGAGTTTAATTTGCAACCTGTTCAGATGTCGCAAAAGTTAGGGACGCCTTGCCTTTTGGTGCTCCTTAGATACACTTAGATAGATACTGGCTACCCTAGGCCAGGAACCTCTCACCAGTCACCACAGGACGCGAACTTCAGCTGACGCGAAACCCAATGAGGCCCTTAAAACGGTGCAGCTCTGCACTGAATTTGAACGAAATTGCCAAAAGACGATAGAAAAAGGTGTTTGATAGCAAACATCACTTCAAAACATTGTTGCAACATGAGATAGCGCCCCTTTTCCTGCCATTTATTTTATAATGATACTTACAGTTCTCAGGAAATTTTTATTTTTAAGATCTTTTTGTTAAACTGTGGACAAGTTATTAACAATGACTTCGCAGCCACAGTATCCACATTCTTCCCAATAAAAACTTCATTTTTTGTCAGTATTTTATCGTCTGAAATGCCTGAAATCCAGTAGATGCCAAATATCAACATTTTGACAGGCCAAACTGAGAGGAAGCACGAGATTGAACAAATTTTTCATCAACTTATATTTGAGTTGTTGATGATTCCTTCTGAATGATTATTCATGCAGAATGCAGTAAAGAACAGATCATCTTCATGGAGCACTATATTCTTCTCTTTGATGGTGTTGTTAGGTACTTATAATCTGAAACCATTGGTATTTCAGGATAAGTTGAATATGGTTGATGATGAGTGGTGAAAGTAATTTACCCACAAATGGGGTGCATTTAATTATCTCTAAGAGACAGATACACAAACTAATATGATGTCTAGACAATTTATTCACTGATTTATTATGAAATATTGAATATTGAGTCCATGACTCAATTGTTCATTTATTTTGTTTATTGTTTATTGTTATTTATTATTTTGTTTATTTATTTTGTTTATTGTTCAGTCCATAGGGCCTCATTGGGCTCTCAAAAACAACAACAAACAGCTGTCTTTGCATCTTCTTCTGTAAGTATATCCATGCCTAGGCTATGCCTAGGCTACACGGTGCCCAATGATTCATGCAGGTGATTGGTCAAGAGCATTCTGCTGAACATTCAGCTGATTCTGACGAAGTTAAATAACAAACCAGAGCACCTCTCCTTGTTGATTGATTTTGTAGTGCTTTGACTTGGTGGTGGGGTTGCCAATTTACCTATGTGAAATAATATTCCCCTTTGTCTACCAGTCTTTATAAACCTGTTTTTTCCTTAGAGAGCACCAAAAGGCAAGGCATCCCTGACTTTAGTGACTTCTTAGCAGGGTTGCAAATCAAACTCACATTCGTGTTTGCTTACATACAAGAGCAAAGCACCCATTCTCCAAGAGGCAACCCTGCCTTGAAACCTCCCGTGAAAAAACTTGCGCAAGCCCACATTTCACATCACTAAGATTTTGTTGTCAATCACCCAATTGTGTGACAAAATCGGCCCTTGTTTAAACTCCACACTAATTGAAATTCACTTTAAGCATATCAGGTAAATACCTTAGACACATTTGCAACAGGCTTGAGGATTTTTACTAACCAAACCGCACTATCAAATGAGCGAAATAGTTTAGATGTGTTTCTTAGAAGAAAAGGTTCCTTTAATCATGAACTTCTGCTTCCCACATGATGAATGACGTCACAGACAGTCCGTGCCGGGTCAGGCAATCATAGATTTGACGGCCAATCTCTGCCTTTTAGTATCTCTAGTGCTCCTTAATGAAAAAAAAACGATTTATGAAGACTGGTAGATAGTTTTGATGTGAAATTTGGGCTTTGGCAAGTTTATTCACGAGAGGTTGGAAGGTAGGGTCAAATAATAAAGATTTTGTGCCTTGCTCACGTATGTATTATAAGCAAACACAAATGTCAGTTTGGTTTGCAACCCTGTTCCGAAGTCACAGAAGTTATGGATGCATTTCGGAGCTCTTTAATGAAAAATCCGGTTTATGAAGATTGGTAGACAGTAGTGATGTGTTTCAAACAAGGATGGCTCAAGCCAGGATTACTTTCAAAATACACACTGGGTCCGATTAGTACAATGAAAATTAAACGGAACAATATATTTATTGCAAAAACCTCACATTTTACTACAATGATCGGACCCAGTGTGTATTTTTGAAATTCGTTCTGACGTACAGTGGTCCCTGGTTTCAAACTAGTGGTGGATCGAGTCAAGACTCCACTTAGCTCGAACTCCTGTTCAAGTGCTTTTACCTCGTACTTGATTGACTCGCGAGTCAAAGGGTTTGAGTCTTGAGTCTATCAAGTTTGCCAGACAGATATTCATAAGAACATAGCAATGAAAACGTAAAATCTTAAATGTGTTAATAATATCATTTATGGCATATCTCTATTTATTCTGGCCGTCACAAGCCAGATCATGGGCCAGATCAACTTGTTTCACACCTTTCTTGCCCTCATCGGTTTCATATTCCTGCTCAAAATCAACATCTATGGGAAAGATGACTCCATCTTTGATGATAAAGTGCTTCACCTTGAAACCCGTGGACAGATCAGCCACTCTATGAACGGCTCCCATGGCCACAGCTACACCCGTGTTCAAGTTTTGTCCCAGTTCTTGTCCAAAATAGGTCTGAAGTATTTCCTGGACTTTGGAACTCTGATTCAAGACAGCCTCTAAATACCAAAATATTTTATATTTAGAAAACAACAACAGTCTGAGCTGTATAAAAGAATATTGTAGGTGTACTCCTGTATTATTCCCTCATAGAGTTATTCTAATTTCAAGAGACACTGTGTTCTGAATGAAAATTTTGGTCCATTTTAGGACATCAAGAGGTGTTCTTTTATGGCATTTACATGTATTCAGCTGCAACTGAAATAACATGACAATAAGAGAGTGTTTACATGTACTTAAACCATTGAAAAACTTATTTTAACCTAAAATTGTTGAAGGAAGAATTCTACAAATGTTCGATTTTAGTCACCCTTATACATTATACAAGTGGCATTGTTTTTCATTTTAATCAGCTGGCTTAGTGTCTCTAGATTTTAAGCTACATTTCGATTTTACATTGCTGACTCAAATATAGGATAATCCCTGTTCAAAACAATTTTCCAACTCGACTTTTTTCGAGTCTGACTCGAGCTCAACTCGTACTCGAATTTCGGAACTCGAACTCAACTTGTACTCGAAAAAAGTCGACTTGATCCACCTCTATTTCGAACCAGGAGTGCTGCCATCTTTGACTCCAAAGTTTATTGCTCTTTAAAATGGCAGGTTGTATAGAACTTTTTGAAAAGACCTAAACAGGGACCAATTTTGGCAACACTCGAACTAGTTCAATATTGACTTGTCAGATTCAGGGTGGATCGGGGATTTGCGGGGCCAAACAATTAATCGATACGCAACCTTGCCACAACAACAATCAGCTGTTAGTCGGTAGGTAGTAGTCTGCGATTCACTCAGTGCAACAAGATCGAGTGTCTTTGCATTGCTGGAGACTAAAATGATATTCGAATGTTGTTGTGATGCCGTGACAGTCAGTCTTTTAAAGCTCTTTGTAAAGGCACTATGTTTCCAGAGCAAAATTATTCCCAACTCCGTCCCTATCCAGATATATTCCGTCTGGAGTTCCATCCATTTTTCTGGATATTCTGTTGATAATTAGATCTGTAGCGTGGACCCTTTTCCCGGTGATATGATTGTATTTTAGTCTTGCAACTTGTTCCATATCCTTCACGAAACATAGACATAACATGGGTTTAACTGTATTTCACCTTGTTTTGCTTTTTTGGGCCTTCCAATTTTCATGAACTCTGATACATGATTATGCATATTATATTATATTGTCATGATACACACACAAAAAGCTTCATAAAAATTTCCCGTTTTCGGATTTCTATACAGATTAGCTTTGGTCCCAAAAAGAGCTTGTTAAAATTTGATGATTATTCCTTATTTCATTTGTTTAATCCTGTATCAATCAAACAAAATTTAGAAAACCTGAACACGCGAAAACACGTCTAAAGGTCAAACAAACTCAGAATGGTTGCCTATGAACGTTATTAGTTCGTCAAATTATAATATTGCAACATCATCATCATTAGAGCAAACAAAAGTATTTAAGAAGTAAAAGCCAAAGACTTTGCTACTTTTTAAATCAAAAAACATCAAGATGTCAAAACAAATATTTACGCAAGATGTTGAGAAAGCATCGACTTGTTAAGGGAAATATTTCAAGTAAAACCCAAGTACTAGCAAATTACAAGTGAGCATTTTAAGGGGGAAAGTTTGATATTATTCAACATTCTGCTTTCAAAATGTAACTTTTTGATGAAAAAGAATGTTAAATAAAAAGCATCAAAAATTTTGGGAAATATTTAAATTGAAACCGCGAGTAATAGAGAATGTGAACTAAATATATCGGTGTAACAATTTTCCCCCATAAGTGGAGACAAACAAAAGGGAGGTAAAAGCTCAAAGTCAATCACATATTGGTCACATATTGATAATCATTTTACAATTGTCATCTTAAGTATGCAAAAGTAAATTATCCTAACCAGAACATTAGCTTTAAGTAAGGTCACTTGAAGTAACTGTCTTTAGTGATTTATACGCACTTATTTCTTGACCAGGTTTAACAAACCACCCCACCCAGTACTTGCTTATCTTCTCATTTTGGCTACCCTACTGTTCCTCTGCACTTCGGCCTAGCTGACCAGCACAGATATGAGGATAAAAGGGCTAGATTTCACTAGATTTGGAATTGTTCACAACCTCTATAAGTTTTAAGAGTGAGCATATTAAGGGGGGGAAGTTTTAATATTATCAATATTTTCTTTCAAAATCCAACTTAATGATAAGAAATTAGTATTGACAGTAATCCAAGTTAACAATATTCCAAAATTAAGAATTACCAAATGATGAGAAATGATTTTTCTTGTAAGTCATTACTTACAGAGCTATTAATTGATATTTTGTTTCCCAAGAGTAGGTAAAATCTTCCGGATGTCATTTCCTTTGATAGAAGCTGTAGTTTTCTCTTTTAGATTAAAATAGGTCAAGTTGATTTTGAGGCCAGTCTGACCGATAAATTATTTCTTCTGCCCATAATAATTTCCATTTCATTGCAAGCAATTATTTCCCTCGACAATGGTCATCAAACGTTATAATTAGAGACAGGAAGTTAAGACGAATAAAACTGTCAAATTAGACGAAAAAAGACGAATAAAATTACCTGATTAGACGAATAAGGACGAATAAAATTGCCCGATTAGACGAAAAAAGACGAAAAAATCTGACAAATACGACGAAAAAGACAAAAAAACTGACAAATACGCCAAAAAAGGCGAAAAAAACTGACAAATACGAAAAAAACTGACTTATACGGCAAAAAAGACTGAGGAATTGCCTATAAAGAGGATTAAAACTGCTGCCCATAAAGTAAACAAAATGTGTGGCCCAATTGAGGGGAAACAGCTGCACTCTTGTGCAAAACGGCAAAATCTACAAATTTAACAAACGGAAGTGCCGAATAAGCAAGAAATGGTCAGTGGAACATATAAATTTAAAAAAACAAGAGCTCAAAACCGCCCTTATTTCAACGTTTTCAATAGAGCAATATTTAGAAGCAGATTTGCTGACATTAATTCTGCAAATAGTCAGATAGGCTTTTCAATCCAATTTTCTTTCTTTGTGTCAGGAAACTCTACAAGTTAAAATGAAAGTGTGGATCATATTTTTTTGCCCAAGTTTTGGCGTTGAACTTTTTTAAAAGTGTCTATTTGATTCCAAATTTGAGAAAAAAGCTTCAAATCTAGGAAAAGTTCCAATTTTGGACTAATTAGACCAAAAAAGCTGAGTGAAATTGCCGGATTAGACGAAAAAAGACGAATAAAATTGTCGCTACGAATAAGGGTAAAAAAGACGAATAAAGACGAAAAAAGGCGAATAAGTTTATTCGTCTTAAGTTCCTGTCACTAATGATTAGTTAGTTTAAGCCATCGATGTCACTATTGAAAAAGACAATTAGTTTTTGTCCCTGTTCATTCATCCAAGTGGCTGACATCTGAGAGTCATATACCTTGAGCATGAGAAAAAACATCAATCTTTAAGAAGCTTCATTGTGAGATTTTTGTTGAGATTTCATTGTGATCTTATAAGTAGGGCTCGGACCAAGTTGCTAAATGCAACTTGCACCAAAAATAGCAACTTCAGGCCATATTAGTCAAATTTAGCAACTTTGCGATTTCTTCGCAAGAAACAGCAACTTTTGGCATTTTTTTGTCTTTATCACTTAGATTCTGCAAGAAATTGTTCGAATTATACATTTTAGACGCACTTTTACCCGGTCTTTTCATAGAATTAATATTATTTTAAATTTTATATTCATATGAGCAAAGCAAAACTGTATTCTCAAGGAAGTTTAAGGCTAAAGAATAGGCAACTTAAGATTACAAACCCTCGCCCAAAATTGAGTAATACGAGTATTTGGAAAAGTTTGACATATTTTGTCACAATAAACCATTTATAGGCTAGATTATTAGCAACTTTCCTCGCAACTTTCCTCAAATTGAATGCAATTATTGACAAAAATTATTGCCATAGGGCTAAACAAGTGCAACTTTAGGCCAAAAAATAGCAACTTTATCAGAAGGTTTTTTGAAATATTTCGTAGTGGGTTTGGTTTGCGTCTTTTTGGGACGAGTATCTACTGAATAGATTCTACTCCATACCACAAAGGTAAGATGAGCAGGAGAACTGTGGCATTACTCGCTCGCAAATCAACCAATTGCGCTACAACCACCCCTTCGTGGTGCTATGGGTGAGGAAAACCAGGTAAAGCATCCAACAAAAACAAACTAATATTAATCCTTCTAAGGGTTTTGAAGAATAACTTAAAATATAAAAACATCCGCAAGTGAACGTTCTGTAAAAACAGGACTCATTAAAGGCCGAACTTTTATTGTGGCACGCCATGTCGCGCATCCAGGGGCAAGGGAGTGGTATCTTTGATTAAGAAGTCAAGAAATATTCATGTCATTCTTAACCTTCAGCCTTTCACAATATCCCATTACGAAGCTAATTTGAAATTCATTTGAAGCAATAAAATCAACAGATATCTAAGCCCTACATTCAATCCTCCCATTTTCCACATCTTGTACCTTGACTCCCTTGTCTCTGTCGAAATGCCATGAATGGACCAACCCAACCCAGTCGTCAACCGTCAAAGATCGAAACTCAACGAAACTCATCTATTCCCTCCATCGGTCGTGCTCCACGATCCGTTTCCTATTCAATTATCTGCCATAATTGAGTTCTAATACGCACTTATCTCTAGTAGCACGTTCATGGTTGAGTAAGAACCCACTGCGCTGTGCCTGTTCCTCCCTCTGCATGAACCTATGGGTGCCTGTTCGTCGTTCGTTCGTTCGTTCATGGACTCGTTATTTCCTTTGACTACCTTTTCTCGGCGGTGTTCTTGGGGCTTTTCAGCCGATGGATGGCCTGAGAGGAGGCTCGCTCGTCGGGCGCGGGAACAAAGTGCTTTCTTTCCCTTATGTTTCGTCACTTGCTGAAACGCAGAGGCGGGGCTTCTTAGCCTGGTCACGTGAGCTCGAGTCCCCTCCCACACTTGCCAATTTCTGCCATGACAGTCGAAAATTCTCTCTGTTTTTAAAAGATGAATGTATTTGAATCCAGTGAAAATGAGACCTCAGTGCCCATTAAGAACTCTTTTGCTATTCAGGAGCTTCTGGGTTTGGAGGATTGCTCCGAATCCAGACGAAAAGAGCCGAATAACCATCATCATCACCACCATTCAGTGAAATCGCCAAATTCCTCGGATTTCTTACACATGACTAAAGGTCTTTCGTTCTCAAATAGTGGTGGACAACGTTTATACTTCAACCCGAATTTGATCTCTGGATCGCTCTTCCAATCCAGCCAGTTTCATAATATCCCTCAGTTAGTCTCATTAGATCAATCGAAAGATGTCTTGGGTTCAGGTAAGTGTGTCCGGAGGTGTGTCTCCAACCATGAAAGATGTCTTTGCTCTAAGGTCTTGTTTCATTCAGATGTCAGATGTTTTAAGGATAAATTTTAACTGGGAGGTCTTGCAAAAGCATCTGCCAAAATGAAATAGGGGTCGATCAAAATAGATTAACAACAGTCCGCTTTTGCATTCAACTCAGAGAGTTGACAAAGCTAATCAAATTTTCCGAGCACTTGTGAAAAAAGCACCTTTTGAGGACCTTTTCATTGGCCATGTCAACTTGGATGACTCTTTGTTCGGGTCAATTAAGTACCCGGATTAACTCCAAGTTTCAAAAGAGATTAGTTAGACTTCCCTTTGTTACTTCACCCTCACCTTCTCTGAACGTTGGGGATGATTGAGAGCTGAGAATAGTTCTTTCTTGAAGGTGAGAAATCCGGGTTGACTCATAAGTTCGTAATAAAATCACGTTGTTTTCTTATTGCAATACCCACTTAGTAATGGTTTATTTGCTTTTTAACATTCTAGTCACAAATGATGGATTTTTTTAGTGTTAGGTAGGGATGAGCCGGGCCAAGATTTTCGGATCCGGGTCAGGGTAGGCTCGGCGACTTTTCGGATTGGATTAGATCGGATCCTGCTCATGTACGGTCCTACAACCTCACGGTGCTTATCATGGCTTTTTAACATCAATGACATCTTTTAATTGGATGTTTAATAGAAAATGAGTACCTTTAGGAAGAAAAAGTAAAAAAAAGACGAAAAAGATAAAAAATGACCAATACAAATTGCCAGTTAAGATTTATCCAAAGTTTATGCCTCAGAGGTCGTATCCGACTCCGGATTGGTTCCTGGGGTTTTGAATCTGACTCATGACGAGCCGACCTCAGAATCGATCCGATCCGATACTGAGCCGGCTCATAGCCGATCCGGACACATCCCTAGTGTTAAGTGATATTTCGTCTTATTGAAGATGGATCAAAGGGCTTTTAAAAGGGAACCAGAAATTCCAACTAAGCTTAAATAAAATTTTAAGCCCGCAAATTGAAAGTGAATCACACCTCAAATGATATTTTTATTTCATTCTAATGAAGCTTTTGCGCTTCGAACGAGAAAATTAGTGAAAGTAGGAAGCATGTAGAGAGCAATATTTCTCAAAAGGTTATTCTGCAAACGAAATAAAGATATTCTGTGCAAGTCTAAAACAGCCATTAATAAATGCTAAACAATCGTAGTTGACCATCACATTCAATGACATCTCCTACTTTCTCAAAGGAGTAAAAAAATGTTCCTTACTTTGACGAAACAAGTCCAAGATTAAAAAAATGATTAATTTAATATTATGCCTAATACGGAATTTGTGTTTGGAATCAGAAAGAGGAAAGTAATTGTCATCTAATAATCACAATCACTTTATTTACGTGTTTTAAATCAACACTTAAGACAACCTAAACCCAAAATATGCCTGACAATGGTGCATCATATCATGAGATTGTTGACTATATTCCTCAACTTTTTGCTTCTAATTTAATTTTCAAAAAAAAACAAATTTTATTATTTTTAACCTTTTCCATCGCACCCAGGCTCCTCCAATCAACCCTGCTTACAATATTTCAAAAGTTATCACTTGGAATGCAAACAACTCTAAAGTTCAACATATTTTTTGACGAAAGAAGAGTCTAATTTATGTATTTGTACAGCAAAATATCTTCTAATTTTGCAACTTATTATCCCCAAGAAAATGAACAAAAGATTAAAGCATGGGAAAAGCGTACGACCTTGTTAACACAAACTACGCCATTGATGAACCATAAGTAAATAATCCAATTTGTTCAGTCTTTCAATATAAAAAAGTGTCTTATTCGCTTCTTTTTGCTTGTCTTGGACTATCCAAGCATGAAAGATGTCTTTGCTCTAAGACGGTGAAAAAGATGAATAAAAGAAGCGTCACTTTTGCTTTCATTTCTCTTATTTGATGTATCAGACCTTCTGCCAATGATTTTGGCAGCAACCTAATTGTCTGACCCAACTATGCAAGTGGCCGTAGCACAGGGGTTGAGCATTCGCTTCCATTTGAAATTCAGGTGTTTTTTTTGCGGTACCTCTACCTTTATCTTGGTATTCGTTGAGCTGTTTTTTTGCATGTATTTGTGGGGGAAGGATCAAGTTGTTTTTTACTTTGCTCTCTTGACAATGCAGTGCGTGCTTTATTCACAAGAATTTGCGAATGGCACCATTTTTGGATCGCGCAAAATTTTTCAAAAATGTTGTTCCACATCAGTACTTCTGTCTCCAGTTAAATGAAAAAAAGACCCAGAGTAGCCGTGCGTACTAGCGGGTCAGTCGCGTGAATGCTTCCCCAGACGGGGTAAGTTTGAATCCCGTAAGATCGGACGAAGTTGTGTGGAGAAATAAGATTCGCCATAGTGGTTTTGGGGAAAAAAGTTGTAAGAATGGGGCTTGTGAACAGATTGTTTGTTGTCCCTTGCCATGCATCTCGCGCGTAGACATCTGAAAAGCCAGTTCTCGTTTGCAGCAGAACGCAATTGAATTAATCGTTCTGGAAATCATAATCCTCACCATAAGCCTCCCACTCCAGTTTTCAGTGCTTCTTGTTAGGACATTCCGTCTCTAGGACATTCGAGCGTTTCATTGACTTTCATTCATTCTCAGGTCATTTTCAGGTTCATTGGAGATAAGCTCAGAAGTACTAGCGAACAACCATATAAAAAACAATGATCTTGTTTTGAATGAAAACTAATCTGGAAGGAGCGAAAATTATCACCAAGATTTTGCACGTATTTCGGGCAAAAATTCATCAGACTAATTGGTCACAAAAACTTTAAATTATTAGTCTTAAATGTCTAAGAATAAAAACAAAGAAAAGAAAAGAACAGACTTTGTAAATACAGAAATTATTTGAGGGTGAAAGGCCAATGGAATTTCCGCTTAATTTTGGAGGCGGATATGTATCTTATGGATTTAAGCAAAACCCCCAATACAGATCGCCTAACAATGCGGAAAAAGTTGCAAATGATTAATCCTTCTATTAAAAACAATCCAATTTTGTCGTTAACATAACGGTATTGACAAATGATTTAGCGCGTCTGACTATTGAATTTTTTTGAGCCCTGTCCATTTTGAACGTTTTACTAAGTAAGCACAAGCAAGAAGCACTGAATTGTTGGAGTGGGAGGCTAACGGCGAGAATTTTGAAGTCCAAAGGGATTAAGTCAATGGCGTTCTGATGCAAACCAGACCTTGCTTGTATTCAGTAGACGACGTATTTCAACTTTCAGCTCAATCGAATGACGGAGTGAAAAGTTGAGCCCTCTCAAACTTATGTACTGCAGAGAGCATAAAATTAATGAGCTCGCCCTTTTGTGGAAAAGCAATTACCAGAAAAGGGCTAGTTCATTCATTCTCGGTAGGATTTGCACTGAACTTTGAGAAAGCATAACTTTTGACTCCGACGTTTGATTAAGCTGAAAATTGAAATACAAATTTAAGTCAACCAAGACAAGGTCTCATCTGTAGAAGAACGTGATTGCTTTTTTCCAACAAGAGATCATGATTCTTTTCGTCAGCCTCTCAGTCCAGTGAAATTCAGTGGTTTTTGGCACAAGTAAGTGGTTCAGAAAACAAAAAATTGAACAATTTTTTGAAGTTGAGAGGAATGAAAACGCTTCCAACGATGATTAATTTCAATCGCAATCTGCAATTCTATAGGTAATGCTATGTCAATGGTAGCTTTCTAACTTAAAAATCTATTAGACTCTCAGCTTTTTAATGGTCAAATTGTCAATTATCTAATGTGAAGTTATACGTTTATGTTTGATATGTACAGCATATTTTCCTTTGAATCAATTACAAACATGTATTGTCAATTGTCTTGTTCCCTTGAACATCAGTTTTGACTTCCATTTAAATTTAAACGAAGGTTAAAAAAATTAAATTCGTTTCTCCCAATCTGTATGTTCACATGTTGACACGGGTATAAAACCTTCCTTATAAATACCACAATCCTGCCGTGAAAGTCGCAGCACATGAAACAAAAACAAAGAAGTGACAATTTTGTATTAACTCGTTGTCAAACGGATAGAAGCTTTCTCATTTACTCGTGTTTCGCTAAAATTGCTCCTTTCCTATTTGGATCTTCCGCTTATCTTGAAGAGAAAAATCTGCCTTCTTTAATATGTGAAAAAAGCTATGCACAAAAAAGAAGGCTCTGTAACACGAAATTCATCTTAATATGTTTTTCGAAGATGTGGTTAAGTGATCTATTAGGTGATCAAAAATAAAAGGGGCGGAGCTTACTTATAGACATACGGCGGCGTTTTGAAGTCAAAAGCAATCGACACTTGCGGGAATACTGGCTTTGGCTTGCGCTTTTGCACTCGGCCCTTTTGGAAGAGCGCTGTCGAAACACACTTCGATCTCCTTGCTTACACCAAAAGGTTGCGTGATTTCGAGATTGCCATGGTAACTTAGAAAGTTAATTTTCATGTTGCGGAGTTTCGTTACGATTTAAATTTGAACATTGAAGTTTTGGATTGTGTTAAAATTTTTATGCAAATGGTTTCATATATATTAACAAGACCCAATAATACTTACATGTTGACCCAAAATTGTCACGTTTGATGGCAAAACCCTCCAGAGCACTAGTTCTACGACTTATTCGGTATACATGAGAATCGTTTTAATGCTAAAGCGACATAAGCGAATATTGTCAACTAGAAAACTTCTGAAGTTTTGTGTTGTATGAAGACAATATTTCAATCTGAACTATGCAAGAGTATTTACAGTAAACTTATCGAACACTTATATAGTACTACAGTTACAGCGGTTTGCGACGGATTTGACGTCATTATCGTTATTTGCTAAGGGGACAGTATTGGAGAGTTATATGGTAGGGATGATTTGGTTCTTGGCAGGCGATGCATATGCACGGCACGAGTCTCTAGCAATTAGGTACCTAGTTGAGCATACGCTAAAATCAAAGGTTGTTTTTATTTCAAATTTGGAATTTTGGTAGTCTGGAGCTAAAACTTTTAATGTAGAATCAGTTTTACACGGTGTGTATTTGAGCTCAAGAAGTCACTTTTAGATTCCAGAAAGTTTTGAGACCAGTTTTGAGATGTAATTGCAATGCCAAACCTTTATTCCTATTCCATTAATTCTGTCAGGGGCAAAAA
This sequence comes from Tigriopus japonicus, assembly GCA_010645155.1. Taxonomy (NCBI): domain Eukaryota; kingdom Metazoa; phylum Arthropoda; class Copepoda; order Harpacticoida; family Harpacticidae; genus Tigriopus; species Tigriopus japonicus. Next base: position 47,724 of record JAAGOF010000121.1, on the reverse strand, counting down.
CTATATAATTCAATTGCTTTGGTCGAACAAGAGCAATAGGGCGATTGAAGTGTGGCTTTGTTGTGCCTTTTCATGGAGCGAGAGCGTCGACAAGTGTGACGACCAACTCGCACTGTGCATGCACTTGCAAAGAGACAAAACTTGGCATAATTCAAGAAATTGTGCAAAATATGTTGCATTAACTTGTTCTAGCAATGTAATGATAGTTTAGCTACATCAAATAGAAAATTATTTTACAAGTTTGGCACATTTGCTTGAGAAATGACGAATTTTGTCTCTTTTCAAGTGCATGCACAGTGCGAGCTAACCGTGGCAGATGTCAATGCTCTCGCTGCATGAAAAGGCACAACAAAGCCACACTTCAATAGCCCTATGTATGATAAATCAAGTCACTTGACACCCTTGCTGCCGGATCAATGAAGTGTGTTCAAAACAAACCTTTACTGAGTGTACCGGAGTGATATTTCTCTGTTACTTTATACTTTACACTTATTTTTTTTGCAATTCCTGTCTTGAGAACACTGCAAATGGCGAAATCCATTGTTTCAAATAGGCTGAGCTGCGAAATTATCGGCAGTGAGTTGTTGACGCCCTTCTCAATGACAACGAGGGTGCAGGTTAATCAGGAGGTCTGCATGACGATGTACCGTAATGAGACAAATAGTGCTTCCTTTGGGCCATGAGAACGGTGACTCTCTTTTGGCGTTCATGCAGGATGGAGCACCCTCCTAAACAGTAATAGTGGATCAAGAGTTCTGTGCTGACAATTTCACGGATTTCTGGTGGAAAGAGGTTGAATGGATTTCTCTATTTGGAATATTCTCGAGGCAATGGCTTGCAAAGAGTTAGTGAACAATGTTAAGATTCTCAAGTAAAACCTCTTCAAGATATGGGAGTAAATTATTGAGGAGCAGATCCGTGCCACGGTGCAAACGCGAGCTAAAGGTTTCGGGCAGTGGTCTGGACTAGGGGCGGATTTATGAAGAAGGAATAAACATATTCAGAAAAAAACGGATCAATGGCCTATTTCTAATGCAAGAAATCGCCGCATAAAATCAAAATTGCTCACGCCATTGACGAAATAGTTAGTGTCACTTTACGTTAATATCATAAGTCAATAATAAGTGTATTGAAAAGTGTTGTATTTTCTCACCGCCACCATTCAGTGATCATACAAAAAAAGACTCCAATTTTTCTCTTCTTGGTCAAACAATTTGTAAAGGAACCATTCAATCAATGAGATCGCAAAAAAACCATTTGTTTGATGAAACGATAACAATCCGGCTCTGATTGTTGGTAAGCAAAGTGGAGACCCAGCTACAATAGATCATGAGCTTAAATGGCCAATTTTATTAGTTTTATGTGCTCAGGTATAAACCACTGGATTGCTGATGATAGTTTCAAAGCTGTGTTTCAAGTCAATATAATCTAACAAACTTTGCTTTATTTGGTGAAAATGTTACTAATTACAACGTTGTTTGTTTTTTTTTCACCAAATTCTTGGCTAATTTTTGTAGACTATTCCCAATTCTTTAACCAATTTCTAAGCCAAATTTCAAATAACGTCGTTCTAACCTTTTCAAACTAATTCCGTTGCACTAGTGATTTAAAACCAATTGCATCATGATTATATTTTGCCATGAAAACTACGTGACCAACTTGTAGCCTTGACCTAAGATACACTGGGCGACAGATCGCCCAGTGTATCGACATTAACGGGGAAGAAGCACATATTTTACTTTGGTCTTTTTTGAATCTTTCATAATTAGCTGACAATCGTTTATTTCGTCACGGTGGATTTGCATAATCTTTCATCATTTAGTTTTGTCATAGGACAAAGGTTTCTGTACGCTAGTAGAATAATGTAAATCGATCCATCGAAACTAAAGTGATTTATATTTGTCAACGAATGTCGAAAATAACTTAATTATGGTCGAAGTTTTATTATGACTAGTCTTGGTCACCCAGGGCCATGATCAAGGGGACTCACCAAATTTTGAAATCAGTAAGTGGTACTCCTTGCCTGGATCTTGTTAATCATTTTTCAACTTTAAAACACACCAATAACTAAATCCCACTGAGCACTTGCCCCA
>JAAGOF010000121.1:10963-45610 GCA_010645155.1 Tigriopus japonicus | reverse complement strand
TATTCACCCTTTAAAGAGGGGGGGAAGGTGCTTACCTGCCTTAGAGCTGTTTCTAAAACAACCCAAAATGGTCTTTCTACACCCTGACACGAAAGTTGTGTCGTAGTCATACTTTAAGCCTAAAAATAACGGCAATGCGTGGACACTTTGGCGCAATCAAACCACTCGTGTGCCCCAACAAGTGCCTAGAATATTTTTGGATTTGTTATGATGTAATTTAAGGACAAATAGGTGAAAAATTATTCCTGGAATAGCAATTGTCAACTTGATGTCCAGCGTTTTTTTTGCACGGTTCCATCTGCCTTTAAACCGCTTTGAAAAAATAGTGAATGGCGGGAATCAAATTTTACTCGATTTTGGAGAAAGGAGACTAGTTTAGGAACACCTCTAACCAAAAATAACGGGAAATGTTACTGTCCGTCCTAATTCAAGAGCTCATAGAATCTCAACCGTTCATCAAAATTTTAGGCAAAGGGAAAACATCTGGAAATGTGCGGAAAAACGTCGAGCCGTCTAGACTTTCCACTTTGGTCGATAGCATCCCAAATATCATTTCCGAGGAAGAAGAGACCAATTGGGGACAGATTGGATGTCAAGTCGTTTAAATCTATTCTTATACAATGAAAATATTTTGGTTCAAAATTACGACAAAACTTTCATGTCAGGGTGTGCGTTGTTGACAAAGTTAAGCTGAATTGGCAGCGTGTACTTGTTGTTGTGACAGGAATAATAGTCGAAGTAAAAAAGTTGCGTAATTTGTCCATATTTCCAGAGTTTCTTGATTTGTCATTGTCCTGGATTATTTGATAACCTCTTTCACATAAACAAAGTAATTCCTTATTAGAGCTAAATTATCAAATATTCAGCAAAGTAGATTTGACGGTTAACCAAAAACCCTTGTGGGACAATGCCGGATAAAACCCGTGTGTCAATTAGGGAAATGTGTTGCATTTCTTCATTAATCAAACAACCACATTTCCAGAACTATTAGAATTTGAGCCAACACTTCGCAACCAATGTTAATGTTGCCTTTGGTTAATCTTCTCTCATCTTGAAAATCCCCAAAATGCTGAGCAAGAGAAGACCTTCTCCAACACGTTTGGTTAAGACCGCTCTTGAAAAGGGTATTTGCCAGTCATCTACAGTAGAAAAGTTGCTGATTGCACTCTTTGGCCCTTGGAAGCCCCTCCAAACAAGAAGCATTTTGTGTTCAGAGAAGATATATGAGTGACTAGCACCATGTGTTTCAACGTTTTTCTCTGGCTTGTTTCTTCTAGGCAACGATGCAATGCACAATATCCATAGTTCATCCAAGAAGAGAAAGAAGAAGCGACGCCATCGCACTATTTTCACATCGTACCAGCTGGAAGAACTGGAGAAAGCCTTCAAAGACGCACATTACCCCGATGTTTATGCCCGAGAAATGCTATCTATCAAAACGGATCTGCCAGAAGACCGCATCCAAGTAATTTGTCGTCTTCTCGAACTTTATTTGTAAACCTGTATTTCTGTTTTAATTCCTCCTCGTGCATCTAGGTTTGGTTTCAAAATCGTCGGGCCAAATGGCGGAAGACCGAGAAATGTTGGGGCAAAGCGTCCATAATGGCCGAATATGGTTTATATGGGGCCATGGTCCGGCATTCACTTCCAGTGCCAGATACCATACTAAGGGACTCGGAGCGAGGAGACACCGTGGCTCCTTGGTTACTAGGTATTTTCTAGCTGTATGTTGCTCTATGATGGAGGAAGGGTGAAAACAAATTGCCTTAGAATCTGTTATGATACTAAAAATGAAATTTGGAACGCAAAGAGATCTTGGATCTGTTAAGCAAGGATAAGAACAAAGTATTTGATGATGCTTTAGAAGGAAAGAGTACGAATTTGAGGTGTAAAAAGGAAGAACTAAGGAAGAATCTAATCTACGAAAGTGAAGGATTGAGATTTGAATTGTTAAAAATCGAAACTAGTTGAACCTGGGTTTGGTTTTACTCAAAAGCACTTTTCATTAGACTGATCCTCTGATCCCCTTGCTCGGTAACTCTCTCGCAAATGTCAATATTAAAAGTCCGAAACCTCGTAAATGTGGAAGAAAGGCAAGGAAAGAAAGTCACATTGATCGATTTGAGAAAGGCATGGTGGCAACTTTGGTTACTGTAGATTGAGAATTACGAATTAGGGTAAATGTATTGTAATTTCATAATTATAAAAGGCCTGAATGTTAAACGCCTTATCGATTATGGCGTCATATTTCGTGAGTGTAAACGTGCGAAACCCGTCTGTTTTCTTGCTTCTAGGAATGCACCGGAAATCAATGGAAGTTGCTCAGAAAATGGTTGACTCACATTCAAATGGCGACGAAGTGCATAATAACTTTCCATCTGGTTCGTCAAATGGAGAGGAATCACTCAGAAGTAACAGCATTGCAGCTTTAAGAGCAAGAGCGCTAGAACATAGCGAGAGGATCTCCAATCAGAATACTAATGTTTCAAACTCACCCACTACATCAATAACATAATAAAACTCATATGTCTGACGCATTCAACTATTTCAAAGTTTGGACAATGACCAATACTAACGTTTTTCCCGACAAAAAATCCTCTCAGAAATATTTCTCAAGGCCCAAAACCTTCCAAAATCACTATTTTGACAAATGGTTCATATGTGTTCTCTCTTAAAATTTAGTTTATCAGAACCAATTTTTGAAAAGAAGAATGTAAAGTTCCATGGCTTTTGCAGTTTTGTTAGGTAGCAATTCAAAAAGTTTCATTTTCGAGTGTTTTTATAGCTGACGATTTCCATAAAGGTCAATGTTTTCTGATTTTAGATGATGAAATTGAAGCTATAATTTTCGGCGTTTAAATGGAACCAGCGAGCAGATGCTTCAAGAACGAATTAGATTGCATTGGGAATGACCTTTTTCAGGCCATTAAAAAGCTTTGACTGATAATATTTTCGATTCTCATTTTTTCTGAGCACGTGTTTTTTTGCATCGTTTTCCTTTTTCAATTCTTCATCGAAGAAACAACAAGCACGGAAATGACCAGTTTTTTTACAATTTCCATCCAATCATCCAATCATCCTCTCTTACATTAAAGGTAATATTTGAAACACTTAAAAAATGAAAAATATATTTTTAAAAAATCTACGATATGCGACTGTTTTCGGATGGGTTGATCAAATCGTAAATTGATGAGAAGAAACGGAACAAATGCCCAAAATTATATTTCTTCACAACTAAAGCTTAGTTATTTGCCTTTTTGGTACTTCCTACTTTCAATTGCATCTAATTCTATTTTTTCTAATTTTCCATGGTTAATTACCAATCTCCATGAGAAATGACGTCACATCACTCAGGTTCAAATTAGATTAAGACAGGTATAAATTAGGTTAGGTTAGGTTTATATTAGATTGAGTTAGTTTAAGTTTGGTTAAATGTGACGTCTCATATCTCGTATCTATCGAGATCGGTGGTTATTCTTTACATTTTTTACCAATTAGACCTTAAAACTTACAAATTGCTAATATTATATTTAATTATTACATTTAATATATATTATTATATTATATATCTAATATTCGATAATTCAACAAAAGTTATCTTTAAGTTGGATTGACGAAATAAATTCTGAAAATTGAATTTACTTTTGCGAATTCTTCTTTCCTAAATTTTGGTATTTTTGACCTTTCCCAGAACTTTAATCGCTTTGTTTGCGTTATTTGTTTTTTTGTCCTTTTCTACACAAACGGGTAGTTTTTCACTGACCACCAGCAGTAGCAAAAAATGACCACAAACATTACTCAAGTCCGCCATTGTTCATCAGTTGCATGGTTGTCATTTGCCTGGTCGTAAGTTTCAAATGTTCCCGCACTTTTGTTGACTCAACACTTGGCGATAGGCGATACGTTCTTACGACCTCACTCCCTCTAGTATTTAATATATCTCAATGAATGTGACCAACGTTAAATCCAAGCTCATAAAATATTTACACATGACCAGCGATAAACCAAAATAAAAATTCGGCGAGAATTTTGGTTTCATTTATGTCCAACAAAAGTTGAAAGCTGATTGGCATTAAAATGGGGTTTGGGAGGAGATTCAAATAAATTTTTGTCTAAAAACATCTGACAATTCTGAAGTAGAAGTATTCCAATGTTTTCTCTAAATTCCTTTCTTTATCTCAGTAGAAAATTTATGTTTTCTCCCAAGAAACTTCGCAATGAAACCTGCAAAATGTTAACACTGCTTGTGTTTATATTGAGACAAAGTTGCCATATGGTTATTTGTAATGCCTCTCTTTGAAAAAACATTAAACGTCTCCTTCATGGTAAAATTTCTCCAAAATGTGCAATTTTGATAACATGCAAGAGGTATACTGTATATCAAGTGAACAATTCCAAATCTAGTGGAATCTAGCCCTTTTACCCTCATATCTGTGCTGAGGTGAGTTTTTTGAATGTCCTACCTCGGAGGTAACTATGGCTGAGGCATGTTAAGTTGTCAGTGTTGCCATTTCTTGACTGTATGAATCAAAAAATTTCGATATGTTTTATTCTCTCATTTGCAACACTTGTAAACAAGCTTGGGTGTGGAGCTTTTTGCTTTTATTGTACTGTATGCCACTTATGAAGTAGCTTATACATGCTGCCTTTCAATTTTTGTATTTTGAACCCAACGACTTGAGTTCAAAAATAGTTACCTTGTAGCTTCATATTATGGAGCTACATGATAATTACGGTCGACCGTAAATCGAGTTCTGCAAAGAATTGGTCGTTAGGAGTTTGTTATCTTCCAAGTTGGAGGTGTTTGAACGAGCAAAGTGGATACATCTATGGAATAACTAAAGATTAAGGCGGGATATTCAAAGGAATAATGCTTGGTTTACTGCAGCAATCTCTTTAACAACTTGAAGTAGTTAGGAAGGCATACTTAAAAAAACAACACGTGGAGTACTTGAGCCAGATCCAAAGATTCAATTTATTTTATTTTTTTATTGCTGCGACGCAATTTCAATGACTATTTCCGTCTATAAAACAGATTTGAGAGACATTTTTGAAAAAAGTTCCGCGAAAAATTAATTGGATAATGCCTAACTCTGCTTTAATTTAAGAAGTTGTCCTCATGAAACCTGTTTTGTGGTGGCTCGTACTTACGAAGTAACTTTTGCATTCCGACCGTAAATATATCAAAGAACTAGCTAAATTTAAAGTGAAGGTACCAGCTTCGCTAATCCACAAAGTTACGCAACTTCCTCCGAGGTAGGACTTTTAAAACTCACCTTAGTAGTAACTACTAATGTGTTTTGAAGTCGATTTTTGCCAAGGTATAGCAATATTGGTCCTTTCTTAGGTTTTTGGATTTGAAAGCTAACCACAACCAGATGTTTTGAGAAGTAAGAGACATAGACCATGAACCAAAAATGGCACCACTGCTAATTTACTACCTCGGAGGTAGCTTACTTCCGAGATAGTACGTTCAAAAAACTGACCTCAGGTCGAGAAATAAATGCATATAAATCTCTGATGGCAGTTACGCTAAGTGACTTTACTTAAAGCTAATGTTTTGGTTAGAATGATATACTTTTGCAAACTTAAGATGACAATTGTAAAATTAGAGCGCTATAATAAAAGAGTACGCGCATGTGCCATTTTGGTCCCAAGACGTCGGTTCCATTGTACTGTGGTTCTTGGGTTCGACCTGTTTGAGGCAACTTTACCTATGCACTATTTACTACCAAATTGACGCTCATGATCTCAGCTTACCTTTGAAAGCATAATGTTTGACCTTTTTAGACTTTGAAGGCCAAGACGGGCCAAAACCTTGGGTGCCGGAAGATAACTTTCTTGTTCTCCTTAAACCTCGATGCGCGTTCAAGCCCAGTGCTGCTGTGAATTGACTCGGTAATGTCAGCTCTTGATGAATCTCCACGCTGATTTGCATTGAGTTTCTTACTTTTTAGGAAAACTTATTCTAACTAGATAAGAAATTGATTGGTGAATATTTAGAACGTCACTTGAAGCCATTAGAGCGTTTTCCTTGCGCACAATATTACATTGTCATGTGAAATGACTTTTTTGTTGAACAATTATCTGGCAGCCCTGGTGAAGTTGCGCATTCGTAGTAGTCGTCAGGCTGACAGTGCTACAGACTGTTATGCCTAACTTTGTAAAAAGTTTTGATATTTTGTACTCATAATATATATGACAGGAGCTATTTAAGTAAGTTTTTGCAATTCATCTATCAATTTTTGACTTTGTCACTAATTTTTACATGAAACTAAAGAAGCTCATGGGATAGAAGTATCATTTCAATTATTGGACTTGATATAAAGCAAATTGTAATGGTTCTATCTTCACTTGAAATGCTTCAAACTTATGAATCAAAGATGCAAAGAAGTTGTGTTTGGTCTTGCTGAATCTCAAACTCATCAAAAATATTGCAACAAAGAACTTCATACTGGTTTTGCTATTTTTTAAATGAAAATAGATTACCTAAATGAAATACTCACTTTCATGAATAGATAAGCATATTTGAACAGTTTTAGCTGGAGATTTGGGGTCCAAACTGGCTAAAAATGGATCAGAACATGGCTTGGGTGTTTTGTAGTACAGGAAAAATTTGTTTTGATTGATTGTCAAAACAGCTTGAGAATTATAATAATTTTTTTATTAAGTTTTTGAAGGATTGGTCTCACTTCTGACACATCCCCAGCCATTTTGAGCCCGGAATCCCCAGCTTAATTTGTTTGGTAACACTCTTCTATTGGAAAGGCCTTTTTCCAGATGTCATTGAAAATAACATCAACTTCCCTTCAGCAATAAATTCTCAAATCAAAAGTCATCTTATATTGTTTTACCACCCAGAACATTGAAAAAATATATAGAGGGTATTGGTGAGAAGAAAAAAAATCCAAAAAAAGACAAGTGGAGAGCCTGAATAAATGATGGAGAAGAGAAAAAAATGAAAGACTTTAGGTTAAAATAATATCAGATGGGAGCAAAAGTCAACAGTTTTGATGCCTGATTTGAAAGACACACAAGAAGGGGTTGAACAGATATTTAGGGGCAATGAGTCCAATACAGTCAAATCTCGATATAAGAAATCTCAGTATAAGAAATTTTCGCGATATAAGAAACTTTTCCATGCTGACCAAAATTTTACTACATAAGAATTCTCGATATTTCACAATCACGATACAGCACAAATTTTCCATTTTTCCTCAATCTCGATATAAGAAACATTTTCAAAGTTTTGGCCTATTTCTCTTGCTTAAATTGGTCACAGCACAAAACAAAACATAACAAAATGAAGCATTTCTTTTCCTCGAAAAAATAATGAAAGCCCATTTTGCCCACAATTTCGCAATGCTTGAGAGTGAAAAAAAGTGTGTGTCTGCCAAAGCAAAACCTAGTTGAAAAATAAACTCCAAGGAAGTGTCATGCGAACCCAAGAAAGTCTCTCAAATTTAAAGTCAAACTGAGAATAGAAGATTTGCAGTTGAGATATTCCGAAAAAATAGCAAAACAACTTCGTCACTAAGTCTTTTAAAAAAAGTTGTTTGTCCCTGTATAGGTGAGATAATTTACCAATCATGATGACAAAATTGTACCTTCTACTTTCATTTTTTCTGTCAAATTGAGATTGAAGCAAGTTCTTAAGCTTTGTAATAGAGATATAAATGTATTTGTATGTATTTGTATTTCGGGGACTCTTTTTTCATTGTTTATGTTAAGTAAATTAAAGAGTGATTCCTCGTGGGTTGCATAAGCCTATCGGCTTTTTTTCACGGGTACCCATGCCAATATGTTCCTGACTAGACCATTATCTGTAAAAGTTTACTACAGGGGAAGTCCTGCCCCTCGTCAGAGAAGCTTTCAAGTTCACGGTTTCATATTATGTGGCCCAACACGATTACATGGAAAACAATCCAAGTCATTACATTCGCATGAGTAGTTGGAAATGATTATCTCCGTCACTCGAGAGGTCCATCGCTTTGAAGAGGTACACAAGTCAAATTTTATTTTAGTTTCCGTAATAAAGCTGTTCCATCATTTGGCAAACGCAAACGCCGGGAGTCTTTGACCCCAAGTCGTTCGAGAAAGTGGCAGGGAGAATAATGTAAGTCCATTTTGAACCTTCTTGTGAGAATATGTATTAACAATTGGAGGGATTTCCTCTTTAACACTTTTGTACATAAATTGCAAGCGACGGAGCTTGACCAAGTCTGGTAATTTCACGACATTCAACCTCTGAAATATTTTCGTTGTGTGAGCTCGAAATCTTGCACCATCTATCCATCTAACTGCCCTCTTCTGTAATCGGATTAGGTTTGCAAACGAAGGAGACCCTCCATAATACTCTACCCCGTATTCCAACCTGCTCTTGATTAGTGCGTTATGAAGGATGACTTTCAAGTTAGTCGGGATTGACTTCTTGGAGAGAAACAATGTGAAAAGAACCTTTCGCACGCCGTCTCCAACCAAACGAACATGTTCTTTCCAATTTAGGCGATTGTCAATGTTTAATCCTAGAAATCTAATACTTTTCTCCACCCTGTCTGTTCCCACCTGTTGGATGATTGTATTATCTGTTTTGATCTCAAGGTTGATACTTGTATTCCGGGGACTAAATACTATTATCTTAGTCTTGCTGAGATTCAATGTCAGTTTGTTGATTTTAAAATAATCCACTAACACATCCATCCATCCCTTACATTCATCTTTTAATTTATCCGCGTTGGTGCCAAAATGTTGTAATGTCGTATCGTCAGCGAACATCGTAACTTTAAAGCCAGTGGCTCTAGGAAAAGAAGTGGCTAAGGGAGGTCGTTGATATATACTAAGAATAACAGAGGACCTAGGATGCTGCCCTGGGGCACCCCACAAGACACATGTGAAAGCCCTGACATAACATTTCCAATTTGAACTCTTTGTTGCCGACCTGTTAAATAACTCCTAACCCATCTTGTAACGTTATTGCTAAAACCATACCTTGCTAATTTTCCCAATAAAATCTCATGATTTACAGTATCGAACGCCTTTTTCAAATCTACAAATATACCAACAGCGTACTTTTCCTCACTATGGGTGGACAAGTTATTTAGGAAATTATGCACTGCGTGCATCGTTGAGTGTTTTGGACGGAATCCAAATTGCTCCTTTACCAAGTGATTTTCGGTGAAAGGAGTGAACATCTGGTGGTAGACCACTTTTTCTAGCACTTTGGATAAGGATGGTAGAATACTTATTGGTCTATAGTTTGTCATTGCGTCACGGTCTCCCCCTTTAAACAAAGGCAAAACTTTAGCTGTTTTCCAATCTGAAGGTATGTAACCAGTTACAAGGGAAAGGTTTATCAATTTGGCCAGAGGTTCAGCAATTTCCAATTTTATTCCCTTTAAAACGGTAGTAGAGATTCCATAAAAACTGTGGCTACTTTTGCCGGCCAGTTTTTCAATGACTTTTATGATTTCCTTCCGATGGACAGCTTTGAAATAATATGATCGCTGATCTGGATTCTCAGGGATAAAATTCAGGAATGCAGAGGGCCCGCTATCGAGCTTTATTGCGTTACTCAGGGCCCTACCTATTGAAGTAAAGTAATTATTTAGCGACTCCGCTATTTCCCCCTCGTCCGTTAACACTTTTGATTCGATCTTAATTTGCGTTGGAGTTTCATCCTTTTGTGCACCATAGCCCAGAAGCTTTTTAACACCTTTCCAAGTCTTTCTAACGTTTGATTGATTTTGATCAAAATAATTACGCCAATGTTTTGCTTTTGCAGACTTAATTAGTTTGAAGTACAAATTGGAATACTTTGAATAGTTACTCTTGTTTTCTTCGGTAGGGTGTTTTGCATATTTCGAGAATAATTTTTGCTTTTGTTTTTTGGACTCAAGAAGACCTTTTGTCATCCTTGGGTTTAGAAGACGTCATGACGAGATCCCCCTATTCTTTAGGACAGGACAAGATTCAATAAAAGCATTTTCTAGCTTGTCTTTGAATTCTTGAAATGATTTCTTCGGATCCCTCTCGTTAATATGCCATTCGATATTATTCGAAGTTTGCTGCGCAATATTCCAATATTTTTGGGACTAGTGTTCCTATATAAGGTCACGTTGACAGATTTTTTTTCTTTAGGGATTTCTCCGATTCCGAGAAAGGGTGCTAGATGGTCACTAATGGCACAGAAAAGAATCCCACATCTCACATTTAACCTTCTGTTCGTAAAGATGTTGTCAATTTGAGTTTTTGAATTAGGGGTGATTCGAGTTGGTTGACTCACCACTGGCACCAATTCTTGTCCAATGATGAAGTCATTAAACTTGCGGGTCTTAGCATTGCCTTTCAGGAAATCAATGTTGAAGTCACCACATAAGAATAATGGTTTAGAGCTACAGAGAGAGATAACCTCCTTGATATTAATGATAGCTTGTTGCACGTTGGCATTTGGAGGTAGAAATGTCGAAAGAAAAAAGAACTTCTTGCTCTCTATTCCAAAAATTTCACTGTCTTCTTTGATATGACAAAGATCCTGTCGATTGTTGTAGCCTAAAGATTTATTGACTAAAAATCCGACCCCTCCTCCCCTCTTCTTCTTTCTAGTTAGATTTTCAAAGTTTTAATTTTCGAAATTGAGATTCACATTATCAACCGGCCACACCTCTTGTAAAGCAATGACGAGGGGTTCTCTTTTCGAATGCATTCATCGATTTTATACCTATTCGCCACGATGGACCTAACATTAACAGATAATAACCAGTTCTCACCGTCATCCAAATTTTCAACATATCCAACATCGTCCAAAAGTGACGAATCGGGCACACTTGAACAATCCCCCGCTAAATCAAGCATTTCGAGACTCGGGTTGGGGCCTCCCGCCATTTCAACTTCCACAAAATGCAATGTTGATAATAGGACCATTCAGCTTGAAGTTGGATTTGGGAATTATGCATAATGCAAGCGATATTGCTCAGACAGATGATCAAAGTCTTTCCAACACTATCCAATAATGGAGAAAGAACCTTCCATGATGTGAAATTTCCCATTGTAAATGTAACGATGAAAATCAGTCCGACCCTCCTTTCGGTTCTTCGTCTTCCTTCCTTCCTTGGGGATCATCGGAAACTCTTCGGACCTTGTCTGGTTCCCTCACACCCTTAAAGTGGTCATCTCTAAAATGAGAACTTCCCAATCTCGTCACTACACCCTGGACAGGTGCGACCCGTGATTTCTTCCGTCCATGATTCATTGTAATTGTCATATGTTCTTCTCGTTTTTGCCTTGATTGTTTATACGCACTGGTTAGATCCACAGCTCCACCTTCTGATCCGGCGAGTTCAGGCGCATCTTCGGCAGGAAGCTCCGACAATGGTTGCACCTTTGTTGGATCTGCTCCTTCCTACAGAAATTCTTCATTCTTAGATTGGCTTGATTCACACTCGATGGCATCTGGATCACTTGCTTTCCGGTCAAATTCAGCCACTTGACAATTCCCTTGGAAATGGCCCTCTCCATGACATTTAAAACATCTCCGAGGTTGACTTTTGTGAACAATGCGAATATTTCTGTTTCCAATTGAGATATACTCTGGGACAGGTTTAAGTACCTCAATTAGGATTGTCTTGTTTCCATTTGCAATCCCTGAGAGCCTAGGATCGTCGTTGTACCCGAATACTTCATCTTTCAGGTAGGATAAAGGTCCTGCAAATCCTCTTACCTGCTCCAATAGTTGGTTGGTTTCGCAATCGTCTGGGACATTCAGAGGCTAGTTTTTTAAGCGCAAAGATCGATCTCAAGATCGAACTTACAGTACTAAAGTACGATCTTAAGATCGATCTTTGCGTCTTAAAAAACTAGCCTCAGGAGTCTAAAGTTGGTGTTCTTCTTTCCTCCTCTGATAGAGCATTGCCACGTCACTTGATCATATCTTCTTTGAAATTCAAACAAGTCACCAAATCTGTCCTTTACTATGATATCTTTATCAGTTAGGACCTTGACCACCTTTCTGGAACCATCACTGTTTGGTGGACTTGGTATTTTAGACAACTTTTTCTCCTCAGCTTTTGCCAAATTCAGCTCCACGAAGAGAAAGTCCGCAATCACAGTGGTCGAAAGGGTATTATTGGCGGGGGTGCACGTGAAGTCTAGTACTAGACAGGGGAATTTGGGTTTTGTTTCAATGGTAGACACAGTACTGAAAAAATCATATCAAGTTTCTACCGGGTGCGTAAGAAGTCCCTGGGGCAGTCCCGAACCCCATCTTCATGGACTTTCAAAAAAATACATACAAAAAAGTAAACAAAGGGGGCTTTGCCGATCGACTCCTTGAAGTTCTTGAGCAAGTAGGACACGTCGAAGGGCTTCCAAATAGTCTATTTTTCACGCTGAAGTCCAGGGGGTTCAGGTTACAGGAGTTTGGGGGCCAAATCCCCTTGGACCAGAACCCCCTGGATCCCAGCTTCGACTCCAGGTAAGCCAGGTTTAGGGCCAGGCTGGAGCGGTGTATTGCGGCGGAGGGCGGAGCGTTCGACCCTCGACCCAAAGCCCCAGGGACTTCTTACGCACCCGGTAGTAGTAGTAAAGTAGTAAAATTTTGCATTTTGAGTCTAAAACGCTTGCACCTTAAGATTTGATTTTCACACTTTCATTATTTTACTGATGCACTACAGTATATTGCATGCATTGCTTTCAGTTTTTGGGTACACCTGAAGTATTCTTTAGTTGATACAATTCAAAAAAACTTCCAAAAACACATTTGCAAAAGCTAATTGAACTGGCCTTCTCAATTGTTTATTTGATATTTGAAAAAGAAATTTTAAAGAGAAATTTTAAAACTAGAAAAGGTATCGTACATCAAATTTCAATAAATAAGCCAATAAGCAAAAAATGCAAATCTACTAGAATAATGAAAAAATGAAGTCGAATGCATTTTCAAAACTTATGAAATGTGAAGGAAAATGACAAAAATATTTGAAGTTGCAGAAAAAAACAGTCTAAAAGATGATTTTGACGGCTTTGTTAAAATTAAATACGCAAATTTTTTCTAAAACTCTTCAGCACTAATATTCGAGCTAAATAGTACATTTCAAATTTTATACGCTTTGCGATTGAAGATGGTTCCTTCTTTGAGTAATCATATTCTAAAATCTAGACAAGAACAGAAATGACGATGTATGTTTAAATATTGATTTTCGTTGCATGTAAAAATTAGGCAAATCAATAATCATGTTTTTGGGTCTGCTCAGTGTTTACCAAAAACAGATTCTGAAAAGTCAGTAAGCTGTACTACGGTTTATATTGATGAACTAACAAACTCTTTAATTTTCAACCTTGCCTTCCAACCCGCAAAAGCTCAAAGCAATGACGAAAAAATGGCGGCTTTTGTGAAGGTTAGAAACCTACAAAGGAACATAATACCATTGAATTGAAAATGACACGAAACAGTACACATAGATTTGAGTCAATAGAATTGACACAAATTTAAGAAGGCTCCAAGCACAGAAAAACCCAAATTTAGACACCCTCTGGGAACGACCCAAGAAAACCTTGGTCGTTCATTTTCTTTAGGAAGCATTGAACAAAAAAGGTAGCGCTCTCTTTAGAAAACGTAACAAATAATTCTGCATTTCTAACAAAACAACCTTAGCCCTTAAAGATAAGATCTCTCTCTACAAAGTCTTGACAAACCGGATATCTCTCCAGTACAACATCCATTTTCCAGACATCTATGACACATTGAATCTAGCATCTGAAAACTGCATCTTTCATGCAGGTTTTGCCCATCCGTTTTCTTATATCTGGCCTCAGTCTGCCCATCGATTTGGCTCATTGAATTGGATAAATTGGACACGAGATTGGCGAAAAAGAACGCAGCAATCAGTCTTTCCGGTGCAATCGAGCTCACAACAATCACGGAACCTCCTTTTGAAAGCACATTTTCTCCTTTGATCAATGCTTTGAATGTCAACTTCAATAGCTCGGAAAACGCCACATCTTTAAACGAAACCAGGCGAAACTTGGATGTCCTCAAAAATGTTGGGGTAATATTTTACATTTATCATTACGTTTACGAATGTTTTTTGAATTAAAGGTGTTCTAATTTTCAAGATTCCATTGGACCTCGAGAATATTCCCATTCAAGTCGATAACGATACTTTGGTGGTGATCATCGAGCAGTTTCTGATGCTAATTCTTATCATCGGTCGATGGATGCTTCCAAAAGGTGATTTGACCCGAGATCAATTGTCCCAACTCTTATTGGTTTATATTGGAACAGCTGCGGATATCATTGAATTTTTCGATTCCTTCAAGGTACATTTCTTTCATTGAAACAACTCCAAAGATGCTAAATTGGACCTTTTTTATAAACAGGATGAAAAAGTCAATACCAATAAAGTCCTTTGTATTATGGTGCTTTCCATTTGGTCTTGGAGTTTGCTTCAATTCACGTTTGTCTTGACCGCTACTAAAGGAAGAAAAACCAGGATTACTCAAGAAGATCAGAAGCCCAAAAAGTTGGAGCGTGCCAAAGAGATATGTTGTTCCATTGATGTTTGGGGCATCCTGATCAACATCATTCTCCAAGATGCTCCATTCTTTGTTTTTCGAGTGATGCTCATTGCCTATTACAAACTGATCTCGTACATGAACATCTTCTTCACGTGCAAAAATACCCTGGTTATCACCCTTCAAGTAGGTTGTTCCATGGATCGCCTTGATTATGATATTGGATCTTCATTCGTCTCTCTGTTTCATTGCCAGTTTTACCGCTTGTTTGTGGTTCAATTGGAGAAAAAAGAAGCCATGAAGAAGGAGGAAGCGGCTGCCAAGAAGAAGCTCATGAAACGAAAGGTAATGAAACCCGATTTACTACCCAAACCAACTAGAACCAAACGGTGTGGAGGAGGATCCTCTTCCAAAGGCGAAAGGAGGAACAAATCGCCCAAAGAGCCCAGATCCACATCAAAGGAAAAGCGGTCAAGATTGAAGGAGAGCGGAAGCTCGGGGATCAATTTAGCTGGAGGAGGAAACAGCAGTTCTAAACTGTCATCTGCAGGTTTGAAAGGGGCTTTGAGCTCATGCTGATTTTTTTTTTTTGCTTTTCTCATCTCAAAATCATGAAAAAGCTCTGTATTATTTCTGACATAATTAAAACTCATCGTGCAGCTGCTGTTTAAAGAAGTTGAAAATGGGGTTTTTTCGTTTTTTTCTGGAGTCAGCACGCAGTTTCGCAGCTGCGATCGGATAAAGGCTGTGTGCTCTGTGGGGGTATTGCCGCTCTACTTGACAAGCATGAATTTTTACCTCACCCGTGGGAATGACCCCAGATTCGCCCATTTAAGCCGTCAAAGGCCGTGACTACTGCATGTAACTTAGTACCACAGGCCACTAGGACTCGGCAAGCCCGGGATTCGAACCAAGGGTGTTGCGGGTAGTTGGCGAATGCTCAACCCTTACGCTACGATTGCTTGCTCGAGGTGTTGTATTTGACAGGTTACATATTTTCGTTAACAATCAAAGTTTTTGAAACGTATTGTGCTCTTTTCTCGAGGGGAAATAAAGAGGGGGACATAACACGTATCTACTCTGATGAGGGTTTAAACATGAGGGAAAAAAATGATTTCCTTAAGGTATGATAAAACTATGATAGTTATTGCAATCGACATGCGACCTATTGACTTTAACATGAGATCTAAAATTTTGATTTACAAAAAATGTTTCGGTGCAAAGTTCTCCTTTTTGAAAGATCTTTAGTGTTTTAATTGACCTCCAAAATAGGTGTACGACGATTTATAAACCCTCGTGCATAGCTCGAGTATAACAAAGTAAAGTAAAAAATTGCCAAATCAAGTGCGGTCCTGTTAAAAAGGCTGTGTTTTATATACAGCAGCCGCAGCCAAACCATGGGACATGCAGAAAGGTTGCTTAACTAAGCGTTTTGATCATATCGCTAGCAATAAAACAGGGCCGTTGGCTGACCTGAGTTGCTCGGCTCATTTCACAAATCCAGCCATTTCTATTAAGAACTGTTACCGCATGAAATCGGCAATAGATGGCTCTACTCCCCTAAAAGCCTTGAAAACTGGCGCTTTGAGTACAGTAGATAGTTATTCACCAATGCTCCCAACAATTGAAGTACATTGAAATCCTTGTTCTAGCACAGTATTTCTCTCCCACACTCTAAAATTAATGACCTTATCGCAATAAAGAATTTGCATTCTAACGTGCCTTCCACATGCGTTAACAGATTCGAGCCGACAAAGCCGTGGAACATCCAGTGGAAGGAACAAAACCTTTTCCACTGAGGACGGAGGATCCATGGGTAGCAACTCTCCTGCTACCAATCGGGTTCGTCCAAATGACAGAAGACGGAAAGCTGGAATGTTGGCCCAGAAATCGTCCCCAAACCCTTCGCCCTCCGTTACAAAATCCGGAAGTAAATCAACTAGTGGAACCAGTGCACGACGTGCCAATGCTTCACTTGAATCTGGAAAAGCCAAACGAATAGTGTCAGAGTGCTCTTCGCAAGGCTGGAAATACTCGAAGGTAAAGAGCTAATAACGAAACTTCTTGATATTTTTTTTTCATTTTGCTTCTTCTTGGACTACTGAAGGTTCCAAATGGATCAAGTGGAACACCTTCGAAAATGAAGAAACAGAGCACATCTGTGGACATAGACAACGATGCCGGAGTAATGAACGATCTTGAAGGGGAATCCGACGAAGCCATGGATGAAGAGGTTAAAAAAGTGCTAAACACGCTTTCATGTTCTGATGTGCTTTTTCTAATATTAGGTTGATATTATTGAGCTCCATGTTCCTCCGGAGAATCTCAATGGTTCAACGCCATCTGACATAGAAGAAGAAGATGACGAAGAGGATGAAACTGAGGACGAAGACGATGAAGCTAATGCAGATGAAGAACTGGAAGACGTTGCTGAAGAGAGCGCTCCTCTAAGTGACGTTGATATAATTGAGATTCATGACATGGACGGTGACGATTCTGGTTCTGGTATTCTTATGATGGAACTGCCGCCATCCAGATGTGGGGAGAGGCAAGTCGTAGTTCCTTTTTTAATTCATACATGTTCCAAATACCTTGAATCATCCTTACTAAACAAAGACCTAACCAAAGAATGTACTTAGTGCCAAATTTCTCTCCTTTTGATTCAGTCTTTCATCAACAGAAGTCCCAAAGATCAACGATCTTCAACCAGCTTCAATACCCGCACCACCCCCTCCAGTATTAGTCGATCCAGCGGAACAAGATCCCAAACCACCAACCCTAGTGGAACAAGTCCCAGTCAAGCCAATAGAACATCCTCAACCACTCGAGGCTCTTCAAGCTCAAGATCCCGTTCCGGTGGAACCGTTTCCAAAAGTGGAACAAGTTCCAGAACGGTGTCCCAAATTAGTTGCGCCGAACGGCGAAGCCAGTTTGTGCGTGCACGAGATGCCGGATATTCTTCCACGAGATCTTCTTCGCATGAGTCGGGGGATCTGTATGGAGTCGTAAGGAACATGTTCCAAATTCCGTTTATGAAACACGATTTTGATTCCTGTTCCCTATAGGATGCCATTTTAGAGGAAGAGGATGAGTATCATGAGGAGGATGAGTTGTTATCCGGAATAACCACAGCAGGCAGTCCTACAAATAGTTCTTTATCAACCACTGGAAGCTCCCAAACTGCAAGAGGTCGGAGGTAATGTTGTATTGGAACACATGAAGGCAAACGTTTACTGTTAATTTCATGCTCAGTTTTTTTGTAAAAACGTTTTGTGCAAGGAAGTGGTTTTACTACACGTCCACCATTCGTATCTCATCTGAAGACAAGGATAAGATAAACTAAAAAAATTGAAATGGCTTTAAATTGGGAATTTTTAGCCCTATAACGTTAGTTGCTTCAGGATTCAAAAAGTAATTCCATTTTTGTAGTAAGTTTGTAAAAAAGATTTGAGGAAGAATGAAATACATCTCTTGGATGATCTTGGATCAATTGAGAATATTGATTTGGGTGAATGAATGGAAATAATTTTTCGTAGCAATATTTATGCACGTTTTATTCGTATTTTTACAATAAAAACCCATTAGGTATTTTCCTCAAAATGATGATTTCTTTACTTCGCAATTATCCAAACTGACTTTCCATTTTGTTAAATTGATAACACGGGGGTCTTAAGCTCAAGGCCTATTTCATAATAATTCCTTAAAAGACCCACTTATTTCAAAGTTGGGTTCCAAAACATTAAAATGTTCCAATATTAGTGAACTTACCGGTATTTTGTGTTGATTACCATAACATTAAGGCTTTTACTTTCGTTATTTCAATCCTACTAAAAAAATAATGGCCAAAGTGTTCAAGGGTTGTACAGATCTGCCAATAGGAACTCTAGGAGTAGATCAAATTTCATAAAAACGGTAATTTTATAAACTATATTAATCATTAACTCTCTTTACAGGGAATCCCATTCCTTGTAGCGTATTAAAAAATCCGCTCCCCCCCCCAAAAAAGCACCAAATTAATGTTCATGAAATGTAGTGATGGACCTAAAGGGCTCATAACCGAAACCGAAACCGAAACCGAAAGCAGCTGATTACAAAATTGTTCAAATGCAAAATCTGCCTTAAAAATTAGAATGCTCATGTGTTCGATGTTGGGTAGTCGCAAATTTTGAAAAATCGGAAAACTTAAATTTCAGAGGTTTTTGGACCAATTTTTTTTTGATTTTGTTGTCAAACTCCATTTTACATAGTGCTTGTCTGCTTTCGGTTTCGGTAGGCATAACCGAAACCGAAACCGAAATTTCGGCCGAAAGCGCTTTCGGTCCATCACTAATGAAATGAGAGGATGTTAAAGGCTCTTCTCAAATTTGATTTCTTTTGTTTCAGACGAAGTTTGCTTTCCGGTCATGCTAGCAACAGTGATGTGAGTGACTCTACTTACTCCTATTGCTCATCAGGTTGGCAGTCTTTGGCCTTCACCAAGGCTCAGCTTCTTCAAGACGAGCTTCGCGAGCGAATCTGACAACGCCACGTCGCCATTATTTTCGTCTTGGTGCTCTTTTTCGTCATCACTATCTTCGTCATGATCATGATCTATGGTTTCATTCAACCAATGGGTTTGGTGCTTTCCGTTCACAAATTCACCGTGAATACCACTGAATTGAGGGCCCAAAACGCCACTCCAAGTATCCCGATTCCTACCACGCCCAAACCTTTACCCACGCCTATTAGAGGGAAACAATTTGATGTGCGGAAGAAATTCGAACCTGCCGATCTTCCTTTAGAACATGAGAAGAACTTTGGATCAGTTCCAAAAGTTTCTGATTTGGGAACAACTCTTGATTGGAATGTCGTCACGCCGTATTCAATATTTCCAATTTGGATCGATGCCACACCAACTCCAAAGGAATCAGACGAATATAGTGTTTTCAGAAGGGTCGACGATAATGAGCTCCCATTGACCAAAATGCCCACTTTTAGCCCTACTTTTCCGCAAAAGAAAGTGGCACATAAAGCCACTGTTCCATTTACTTTGAAACAATTGGTTCCATCTACTCTTCAAACCAGTACTCCCAAGATCACCACTGTTCCAATTGGGGAACAATATGTTCCAATCTTGGTCAATGAAGAAAATCTATCGAGGAAAGAAGACAGCAATTTTGATTTTGTTCCAACACCGAATTCCGAGTCTTTTGAGTCATCAACAACGAGGAATGACGTGGAAATCACGGAAGAAAATACGATTGAAACTAGGACTAATTTAATTGAGACCTTGACAGAGAAAACAATGAGCGACGTGGCCAATCAAGATATAGAGCAAAAACTGGAAAGTGAATTATTTTCCTTGCTCGATAGAATTGCCCAAACGTATAAGAAGACATGATGCTGGCATCAAATAACCTTTGATACCCCACAATTTAATTGCTTTGAACAAAGTTGTATTGTAGTATTTCATGTCTGCGGTCGTGTAAACAATTTAAAACATCTCCTTGAAAAAAGGACCCTTTATTAAAAATTCGTCCAAAATATGTTTAGCTTAGTTTATGAATCAATGCATTCAAAGTGCCTCGAAATATGTACAAAAATCTGGCATTGCCAAGAATTCCTGACATATCACATCTTGCTTAAACTGTGTAAAATATGTAGCATAGCATGTATGTAGGTAAGATTATCAAATAAAGACTTGGAATAACGAATTCCACATAATTAGACGCAACTTCTCGTGAAATTGCGTCGTTGTATTTGAATTGTGTGATCTCATGTGCCTCCATTTTGACCGTGGAAAACTGACAAACCCACATCAAATAGAGTATTCTCCCAGGTTTTGAGTAATCAAACAGTTTACAGCGGTGAAAAGACCACAAGATATTCTGTTTTGGAAACAACCTTCGAGTTGGAAAAATGGCCAAACCACAAGTATCCATTAGTCAAGCAATTTGGAACAAAATGACGTGGAACTTGACCCACTTTCCATCCCGTTAGTATTAACCACAACTGGGCCCAGACTTTCACTCATATTGTTAGTAGGTGCTTAACATTGATCCATAACTCTGCATACATGTTACGTAGGTGATACATTGTTAAGAATTGGAGTCAAAATCTGCAGGATTTTTCCTTTTTCTTTTGCTGAACAAACTCACATATCTTCAATGGGAGTGATTATCGTATCATTTTTCGGACCTGCTGCCGTCTCTAATTGCCGTTAGCAGTGTAGGCTTGCCAAAAAAATCTCAGTTTTCTAGGGTCAGATGTTCGAAAAATGTTGCATCAATGGGCAATGGCATGGTTAATGTGTGTTGAGAAGTATTGCAAAGTAATTTGAAAACAAATGCAGAAATTGGAAGCCTTCAATTTAACAAATTATTTGTTTTTAGGTTTAGTTGCCCCAGGAACCGATCTCCTTTGGCCATCTTGTCATTCAAAGTCGGGCATTCCTAATTTCAAAGTTCGGAAGAACCCTCTCAACTTATGTAGCAAAATTTTAGATTAAAGCAACAAAACATACTTTTTTGCAAATACAATGTCAAGATTTGCTATTTCAACTTCAATTTGTGCAGATAAGAAAGGCGTTGTTGCAATCACCAGGCTTAAACCTTCGTTTTAGTTACCTCGCACGCTCATCAGAAACACGGGTCTTCCGAACTTTTTTTCCCGCCAAAAATGATGACGTCACTAGTAATTGCTGGAATAATGTAGGAATGAAATTATGCTTTTAGCACATTACAGGGTGCGGAGGGGAATTTTTTTGTCCGACTAATTGCCAAACCAAACAAGGCGTGATGAATCTAAAAACACCATTTTGAAGCTTCGTTTTTCTTTTATTAATGTTCTTTTTCTTAGAATAGAATATCTTTATTGCGATGTCAAAATCATCAGTTTGGTTTTCTTGCTGCAGAAATACAGCAAATGTTATGGATGGGCGTTACTTCCACAATGTGTGCAAATGCATGAATATGTTCTTTTTTGCTCGGCACCAAAACAGTACTAAAGAATTTGGGAAATTGACGGTTTTCGATGGTCATATAGCTTTTGAAAATAACGCAACCAAGAAATGAAAGCCAAGGACCCCAAATGAAGACTAGAAGTGGGGAAAATTGAACAAAAAATCTGATCATTGTCCTTTTTCCCTGCTTTCGTTTTTGGTTGCTCTGTTTTTGTATTCGAAATAACTAATGAATCCGGCGATTTCTCAAGTCTTCTTGAGTTGAGCACCGGCTAAAATCCGAGATTTGGTGCCTTTGTCTCCTGTTCCAACATGATCGTATTTACGAAAAAGTTTGTTTGCAACACGTGTAGAAGAAAAGCACAATTTCAAAATGATGTTTTTAGATTCATCACGCCTTATTTGGTTTGGCAGGAAATTAAGATTTTCGGGCGGAAAATTTCCCTCCGCACCTTGTATGTTTTTTATTTGGTTGGCTTAAATCCCTGAATGCCCATATAAACTAGCACAGTTGAGATAAACAGAAATATCTAAGTTCCGTTTTCTATAAGAATACATACCTCAATTCTCATATTGTATTTTACAAAGTAATTCAAGGTTCTATACAAATATACAATATAACCTTACATAACCTAGTCTGACGTCACCCAGCTTAAAAATGTATTTCTAAATCACAATAAATTAGTTTGAGGAAAATCACGTAACCTTCAGATGTAGGTGTCTGACTACTTTTTGACAATAAGATGACGTTTTCAAACTTCTTATGTAAAATCAATATGTTTCTAAAATACATCCCTCTCTACATCGTAATGTTCCACTGTGGACATTTCTGTTAGCTAGTAAGTCATTTCCAATCACTATTTGAATGGAACAACCAACCTCCCAGACCTCCCCATGCTCTAGTGACCTCCGGAAGTTCACACACTCACAAAGTTTGTGGACCGGAAAGAAAATCTCGTCTTTCCCAAGATTAAGGTAATAATTGAAGGGAATTTGTAGGTCAACCAAGCAAGCCATGGCTCAACAATTCCATATCGTGAGAAACGTGCTAGTCATAGCCAGAATGCCAGAGGATCCGGACACACAGAACCGGGGAAAATCTGACAAGTCAAAGTCAAGGTCCTCCAAACAGGATGTGGGTGAGACTAGCTCCTTATCCCGCCAAAGCCCGCCCACTGTGGCGTTGGGCGGCCCAGATTCCGACCACCCTCATGAGAAAGATCAAGCTAAATGGAACCCGTTTTTTCTCTCCAATCCCGGACATGCCATCGCCATCCGGATTAAGGAACTGGATCAATGTTGCTGTGCCAACGTCCCGTGTATCTCCATTGTGAAGGAGTATTGTGAATCCAGGTGAGAGGGATAACAACGCATTGAAAGTACTGGATATTTTTTGTGATCCAATAAATAGTTCCGAAGGCATTCAAAGAAACGAGTGCCACCGATTCAGTGTACGGAGATGTCCTCTGAAGTGTTTTCGTTCAGTATTAGAGCTTTGGATTACAAAAACATCAAACTAAACATACACGTAAAAGAGATAAAAAGGATGACTAAAGATTTTCTTTGGCTTTACCATCGACAATGTAGGTGTAAATTGAATTTGAGAGTTAGCTGAAATATTTCTTTATGAAACTTGATGCTTTTGGAGCAATTTTTGACGAGGTACATGTATCAACCCACCATTCAAAGCTTATCCAGATTTGTAACCAGGCACTCGCTGGTAGACCAAATCTCATATACTGTAAATGTTAATTGTTTATATTATTCTTATGATTCATTTGTTTACAGCCAATGAAAAATTGACAAAGCAAGAAGCACAAGCGACTTTTTGGTTAAAATAGCAGGAAAAGTAGGTGGCTCGCCTAAGACTTGGCATTCTTTGTCTGGTGCATTACATGAAAATTTGTCCCTCTAATGGGCGCTCAAAAGAAAGATTATTTTTCAGAAAAGAGCGTGCATAGCTTTGTGGGGGAGTCATACTTAAAAATAAAATCATAGCTTTGCAAGAAGTCAGTCAATTTTACCAAGACCTGCTACGAGTTTATCTAAATTTGATTTCTTTAACTGATTTTTTTTCATATTAGTGTGCCATTATTATTATTATTTCTTCGATTCATCTAATATTTGGCTTAGGAAACCTAAAACAGATGACCCTGTAGTTGTAACCGTCAAACATTTTTGCTTCCTCCCATTCACTCCAAACTTTTTTCCAGCTCTAATTCTTGATCTGATTTGGAACATTAACACTGAACTAAACCTTTTTTTACAATGTTTCACTCAATATCCGCCAAAAACGCCTCCATTGATTCTAGACAAGCGGTTGGTAAAATAGAAAACTAGAGTTCACCTTTCGAGCTGAACTATATCACAAATTGTGTGTAAAAATGGCTTCATCATCGGGAGGCTCTTGTAACAAAAGCTTTGCACAAAGTTACTTTTTGTGCCCAATTCTCATTTTGATCGTTTTTTTCTGAAGAACAACGCTAAATGATTGGAAATTCTTGTTGAAAGAATATCTTCCCTGTCGACTTTACAAATTCCTTTAAAAGTTTTAACTAAGGCTGCACAAAAGTGCAAATAAAAAGACGACAAAATACATGAAAAACCACAAAATGCATAAAAATGCAACAAAATTGCCAAAAAATGCATTTAAAAAATGCAAATAATGCAAAAATTGGATACATTTGATGAACATTTAGACCAAATCAAAGTTGCTCTTTTATTTAGATTCTTTTCTAAAATTAGCTTTGTTATGGAACACAAGACTTGGAAAAACACTACGACCTTCATTCAGCTTTAAAGATTTGTTTAATCTAACAAAATTTGGAACCAAGAGGAACACAACAAAGGAGGGACCATCCAACCTTGCTGTTTTTAATGAATATTAAGCAAAGTGAAAAAATGCTTGCAAACTCGTATGTTTAAATTGCATTCTTTTGTTGGGTTTTTGCCCTTCGTAAGTGTAACGTAGAGCAAGTAGAGTGAGGGAAAAGTCCTTGAGTAAAAAGTAGCAACATGAAAAATGACCGATTTGGGGGCATATGCATTTTTTCATAAACAAACACTGATTGTTTTACCAATGACATTTTGATGCTTTTCACACTTTTTCTTTTTTACTGAAGCATTTTAGTGCAGTACATGCATGAATTTTGTTATCATATCGGTGGCTTATATGAAGCACGAACCAACTCCATATAAGCCTCACGACTAGCTTACACCATAAATGCATTTGGGAAGAGACAAATCTCATAACATTTTATTAAATGTACCAACAGTGAAACCAAATATCCTATTAAAAGAGAGAGAGAAAAAAAAGTTCAAAGTTTGTTGTGTCAATCAATCAGGTGTGCCAAGGATCCGAAAATGTATGTTTTCTTCAAAAAGGAGCAAATAATACACCAAAATGTTCAAAAAATCAAAAATGCACAAAATTTCAAGCAAAATTGCCAAAATTGCAAAAATCAAATAGGCAGAACTTAAGAAAAATGCAAATCAATCGGAAAATTGAAATTCAATGCAATAGAATAAGCACAGTGAGAAAAAGGTTGTTGATTTTGTGCTCCGTAGTGTTGCGCCGCCCTTTTCTGGTGATTCTGTTCTTTCCTGTTCTGCGCTCGATCAAATATTTCAAACGGTCAGTTGCTCCGCAACAAACGGTCGAGAATGAGATGCGATCGTAGAATTTTAGTGAAGCAATGAGACACCAGAGGCCACGACGGTGCTACGAAGTAGACAAACAGGCCCAGCTGATGTTTACTGAGCTTGCCTAATATCATGAAATGTACAGCCTTATTTATAATGATCTGCGACGTTCTTGCACTTTTTGAGCCAATGATGTCAATAAAACATCATAATGCGATTAGTTAAGCGATTGAGAACTAAATCCTCTTTGCTCAATTCTGCACATTGCAAATGTCAAATGAAAATCTCGGACTTTTCCGCAAATCCTGTCAACATTCTGTTTGATACGCTATTTTTACTCTTACTTTTGATCATTGTGACGATTGTTGAAACTGCCAAATTGTAAAAGGTGACATTAATCAAGTGATATTTACCCTGTTTCGTTTTGGAGTAAGTTTCCTTCCTGTCACCTTTTGGGTGGCATGTTAAAACATGCAAGGTTTTAGAGTATACCAAAATCATGTCAGATTAACGATATTTACGTACTATGTACGGATAATACTCTCAATACATCAATGGTGTTTGAAACACGACAGCTGGGATGTCTTTATGCTTTAGGATCGTTGATTTTATTTGAATTAAAAACTTCTATAAAAAAATTCTTAAATGCCTTAACATGTCACATGTCATTGGTTTTCGTTGCAGCTCGTTGCACGGCCTTCGATATATAACTGAAGATGGTCGACATTGGACAGAGCGCGTTCTGTGGGTATTTCTTTGCACTATGGGCTTTGTGTTGACCATTTACTTCATCTATCCGATTTGGGCTAAATGGAATGAAAAGGTAAGTAAAATTAGCTAACGGCCAAAAGTCTGTCTTAAAAAAAATGAATATATTTTTTTTAATTTTTATTTTTCAAGCCAACAATAACAACCTTAGACTCTACGGATCATCCAGTTTGGGAGATTGACTTTCCAGCTGTGACAGTTTGTCCTGCCAATAAAGTTATTAAATCAAAGTTTGAAGAAGTTTATCTCAAGCAAGGGTGAGAAAACAATGATGTGAAATTTTGGATTTTTGTGAAGATGAGTTCTGATTTTCATATTTTAGGTGGAAGAAAGATTATGGACTCGATCAAAATGATTTAAAGCGCTTGATCGAGATGATGGTCCATTTTAAAAGCATGAATGGTGTTGATATGGGAAAGTATCAAGACCTTCAACAAGTCGTTGACCTTATTGGAATGGCAAAGCTCACGAATCTCATGGCAGAGGTAAATTTAAAAAAATCAAGATGTTTCTAATCATATGAAAGCTTGTAGTTGTAATATTTTTGACAAAAGGAATTTGGATATAATTTATTTCTATAGGTTATGCCCAATTGTAATGAATTGATTTTACGTTGTTGGTGGCAAGGCAAGATTGACGACTGTGCCACAATATTTGAAGTACGAAAGACCAATGACGGATTTTGCTGCACTTTCAACGCCATCAAACTCAGCGAGAGTATTGACTTGTAAGTATTTGCCGGATGGTTTTTATTAAGAAAAACATTATTTTTATGATGAATTACTTCGTTTTATTTTACTGTTGCTTAAAGATCATGTGTACAAATGTAAGGAGGAATTTGCCAAGGTTTTCAAGGGACAAGAAAGTCTAAGATCAATAATTGAATGTTTCAAACGTTAGCTAATAACTACTCCCAATAAAACGTGTGCTTGATCCGAACTTCATCAAACCAAGGAATTAATGTCTTAGACATTGCAACCCTGCAAATTCTTATTGAAAATAACAAGGCTATAGTTGAGCTTTGAATTTATACTTAAATAATCTGAAACATGCTTAATCACTGAATTTTCTACGTAGGTGAAAATGTAATTGCAATTTGTAATTATAAAATTAATTACATATTTGCCCAAGTAATTGACATTTTTCAATTAATTTATTATCAGCTTAAAAAAATATTTGAATAATGTCAATTGCATTGGCAAAAATTTAATTAATTACAATTACAATTGCTTTGATCTCAAATATAATTAATTATAGTTACAATTACTTGGAAATGTAAATTTGTGTATTGTTATTTGTAATAAAAAAAGTGAGATAAAACGAAGATTGCACTTGGCAATTGCTTATATTCCTTTCTCATGTGCACAAGTTTAAGTCAGAATAACAATGCTTGACATTTTTAGGCAAACTAAGTTTGTGTTAGTGCTATTATTTAGAATCTTATTACTGAAATTGAGAGGGCTCTTCTGAACCTCTTGATTCAGGAATGTATGACTTGGAACTAAAAGATGGCCAGAGGAGTCCTGTTCCTAAGGCAACCAAACCTTAAAGCAAATAGTTTGCTTAATAGAAGGTTTCCAATTTCTCTTTTTGTTTTAAAAGTACTTTGCAACTCTCCTCAACATGCACAATCCATACCACTGGGCTTAAATGCAACATTTTTCGAAGTTCTGACCCTTGAAAACTCTGACAATTTTTGGCAAGCCTAGATTATTAACGCCATCTAGTCTGTAATTTGGTCCCATTCCAAACCTGACGGATTTTCACAAAATAATACTACTTCCCACAAGGAATGGGCCAATTCGCAGCATTTTGAAAGTTACACTTCTCTCATACAAAATTGGATTAAGACACCTGATTCATATGTTTGGAGATGCTTTGGACTAATTATTGTTTAGTCCATAATTATTCTTATTATTCCCTGCACGCATAATTGCGTCCACCCCTGTAGGCCGAACATGATTGTTTTGTTAACAAGCTTAAACTCGACAAACATCAGTTTTTTAAAACGAGTGAAAAGGTGACAGGACAGAAAATAAAAACTAATTTTGTTCCAGCTCTGTGGTCGAGGATATTCTGGCTAAGCATGACCTTTCTGAGATTGGAACTCACCGTTTAGTAGGTGGATTAGGCGAATTCATGCCTGAGCACATGCCAGAGGATGAGTTCCAAGCAACAGATGAGCCAAGACCAGGAATCCTAATAGAGGGAACCTCCCAGGAACCGTTACAAGGGTAAATGACATTGGTATGTATTAATAGAGAAGAATGTTCTTAATTGAAATACTGTTTCATATTGTAGATTGGATCAACATGAGGATATTTCGGGAAATTCCTCAACAAATGAAAACGAACCTCAAATGAGTTTTGGAAGCCCTCAAAGCACCATCCGTAAACTCAATAGCGCTAATTATCGCCGAGGTCTTACTATTTTGTTGGATTCTAGATCTGATGAATATTTTGTCACGTCCGACGATTTCATTGGATTCAAGGTAAAAATTGTCATTTTGGCGCTTTCTTTTTTCCAAAAAAAACCAACAAATAACAATGTAAATGATTTTTATGAGAAATTTCAATTCATTGACATTGTTAGCCAATTCTTGACAGTGTTGTTGTTTTTGGTAGATATATGATGAAATGAATTAGATTCAAAACTCAATTGCAGCTTATTAACAACCTCAGTGAACAATAGAATTCATGAAATGATGATTCTGAAGAAATGCGAATGAACTAATCTGACTCTTTGCCCCCTTTTTATAAAGCTTCTTAATCTTAGAAAGGAACTTTTCCACAAATAGCCTTTTTTCATCTAACGTATAATTAAATTCAAAGCAGACACAAGATTAGTGCTTCCCACACTTTCACGAGTGTGTTTCTAATTTGCACGTTTTCGGACCACATTTCTTCTGAACAAGAGTGGAATTTTTAACAAAAACAAGGATGACGTCATAATTTGTCTCCAAAGAAAGAAGACAAGGAATGAACGATGATGAAGGAGAACGATTAGTCTACTACCTAATTTTAATTCATTTTTTTAGATGCTGATTCACAGCCCTGAAGCTTACCCCGAAGTTGAAGGTAATACTTTGGCCATCGGTCCTGGACAGGAAATGTTTGTATCCTTAACTGCTTCACATACAGATGGGTAAGATTTTAGGGTTTCAATTTTCAAGAAATATGAAATTGGACATAGATCATTTTAAAGATTAAGACATTAAATAATAACACTTTTACATCCACGAACCACTGAAATCTGAGTCCATTCGTTTTTGCTTTCTTTTGTACGGTGCTTTAAAGACCGTATGTTACTTTTGACTGAAACATTCGATTGAGTTGAAAATTGGAGTATGGACTATTTCTAACCCAAGGACAAATTAACTAGGGATGGACCGAGAGCACTTTAGGCCAAATTTATGGTTTTGGTTTCGGTTTCGGTTATGCCTACCGAAACCGAAAGCAGACAGGCACTATAAAAGATGGAGTTTGACAACAAAATCGAAAAAGTTTTCTTCCAAAAACCTCTGAAATTTAAGTTTCCCGATTTTTTTAAACTTGCGACTACCCAACATCGAACACATGAGCAATTTGATTTTTAAGGTGTATTTTGCATTTATGCAATTTTGTAGTCAGCTGCTTTCGGTTTTGGTTTCGTTTAAGCCCTCTTTCGGCTGAAACTTTCGGCTTCGGTTATGAGCCCTTTCGGTCCATCACTAAAATGAACTTAAAGATAACTGATTTTTTTTTTGGATGGCTGCGGATTTTTTACTACCGCTACAAGGAATGCAATTCCCTGTAAAGAAAGGATTTCTCCCGACAGCTTCAATCCGATCCCCAACAGGATTCGAACCTACGCCGTCTGGGGAAGCACTTACACTCGGCACTTTTAAGAACGCGCTAGTACGCGTGGCCACTCTGGCTTCCTTATTGAGACAAATATTAGTAACTCTTAGTTCTAAGATACAGTGACTAACCGTTTTTTCTTAAAAGTTACATTGTTTCAAAATGTGAATTATTTATTTAATGTGTTTAGCATATACCTACTTATGCAAGGAAATCGGAAGACTTCGAAGATTCGCCTCAGGCGTTCAGCTGCGGATTTCTTTTAAATCGAATTCCATTCAAATAAATTACTTTGTTTGGATAGAATTGATTAAACAATCATTTAAGGATGTCATTTGCTGAATTTCAGGATCATGCTTTCCTCTGTTCACGAGAAACCACGTTTCGAAATTTGTAACAGTCCCAGTACATACGGCTTGAACGTTTAAAAAAAAATAGACTCATTTTGATGATAAGAGTTGATTTTTGGGCCAGATATGACTAAGTTGTCGAATAGATATTGATTGTTTCTACTGTAGAAGATAACTTTTGTTTTATCCCATCATTGCGGAGAGTTGTTTATGATATTTTTTTCATCAAATGAAAACTGAAGCTTTTGACTAAAGACTAGAAAATATCATCTTTTAATGTTCAGTGTTTCTGTTCAATGCAAATCTCACTTGAATCATAACTTGCAGTATTCGCTAAAATAAAAACAAAGAAAATCCAAGGACAATCTTCTTTCCTGTACGCTTTGCAGTCTGGAAGCAAAGACGGAGTGTCCTCGTGATACATGCAAGAGTACCTCACTAGCTTCTTTCATTAGGTATAATATCCGGAATTTTATAAATATTCTGTTAACTTCAAGTGAATAACGATTAGAAAAAAAAAACAATAAATTCAAACAGGATCTTTCTTTTTCCAAAAAATGAGTACAAGGCTATGTGTGACGTCCTAAATCGTCTTTTTCGCCTGAGTTTAATCATGCAGACAGTTAAGAATTTGAGGGGGCTCAAGAAAGACACTCCCACACACAAGTAGAGATTCACATGAAAATACAGAAAGAACGAGTTAATGAATCAACAAAAAGTGAATGTTGTGTCAAGGAAAAGTTAAAAAGCTAACAGAGAAATGACACTCCGAAAAAATTCATGAGTCACCAAGCCTGCACTGTGTGGGTGATAGGATTTGACATTGAACACGCCAATTGACGTGATTCACGACCCAAACTTGTGTTTTAGGGAGTCAGTGGCAAAGTTGCTCAATCAACTGCTTTGGTCAAACAAGAGCAATGCATGATTTGATGAATCAAGTCACTTGACACCCTTGCTGCCGGATCAATGAAGTGTGTTCAAAACAAATCTCCACTGACTGTTCTGGAGTGACATTTCTCTGTTAGTCCTCTAGAAAAAGTGTAAGATTCCTCATCCTATCAAGTGACAAATGTGAGCAGAAAGCACGTGGAATACAGGATGTGCAGGAATTGATTGTGCATTGGAAAAAATAGATTTGTTTTGACCAAAAATTGAGTAAAAAGAAAATACGTTTCTATTCATGGCCATATGTCCCTAGTCAACAAGTTTTCCAGAATTGCCGATATCAAGTTCTTCAACTTATTGGAACTATGTTGTCATCAGATAATTTAGAGGTACTTTGGGCCATGTGATTGACGCCAAGCCGTTCTTGAACCATTTTTCAGAGACCGTTTTGGCCAACTTTCTTTGCGATGCTATGGTTCTTTCAAATATTTCCTCAAGATTTTGAAATCAGGGTTTTCAATCAAATAAGTACTTTCAAAAGCATTTTGTGACATTAAAACCACGCAATTAACAACTTGCTTTTAGTCTGAATGGCAATCAAAAACATGGTGCACCATCAATTCTTGGACACCCTGTAGTTCTTGGTAAACCAAAGACTCTAAATAATCCAGAGATGGGCGGGGTGACAACTGAAGCGCCATAAATTTCTTTAGATGACTTTGCTTTTTGCAAAGAGTTGCATGTTTTCGAAATAACTTTGAGCTGAAAAGTTTAGCATCACAACAAAAAAATGCCAATTTTATACTTTTGGAGTTGAATGGAGGCACTGAGCCCTCAAATGAGCACTGTACCTATTTGGAGTAATCAAAAGTGGTCAAAAAAGAAAGCAAAGTCTCATGACGTTATGGAAATAAATCTCAACTTCGCGCTTCTATACTATTTCTAGGGTCTCTAAGTTCAATTAACTATTTCCTAACAGATTATCGAGATGTGAGGTCAGTAAAAAAGCAAACCAATGTTGAAAGGATTTTTCAAAACCAATCCCAACAAAAGTTGATTGCCAAAATGTCATCTTATCTAACCATCAAGAAATAGTTATCTTACTACTCCGCTATGTTCTTCTACCTCTAATTATAAAATTGCGAACTGAAAAACCAATATGATGTTTTCAAGTGGACGTTTCAATTTCAGGAACCATTGCATTAATAATATTTTCAAAGACCAAAAAAGAAGAAAATGTCTGAGCATAACCAACCAAAGCAAATATTGTGGAAACAATTATAGATGTAGATGACAGAATTTGACATCACTACATTTTGGATGATTTTAAGGATGACATTAAATTGGTCATTTTTAAAAGAATTTGTAGACGGTCACGCAAAGCAAAGAAATATACCGAGGAAACATGAAGGTTGATTGTGAAAATTGAAGCATTTGACCTTATTGATTATTGCAGATCTAAAGCCATTTTGGATTTTCCATTTGAGGGCCGAAGTTGTTTATTTGAGGACGAAAAAAGCTTTCCTCAAGCAGAGGTAAGTTTTGATTTATGAATTTCGGCTACCCTTTAAATATGCGTGTGTATGAAATATTTGATCGTAGATTTGATATAGCTTTTAGAACTCTTGGATCTAAAAACTACAATTCCTATTAATTTATATTGCTGGATTAGAAGAAAACGCAAGGACAGTGATGATTTCCATCTCGTTGTAAAAAGAACTACAAATATGGAGGGATTATGACATTTTCAAGTCGGTCATCTTTAAAAATACATTACAGTTGCGTGCACTTTGATTGGATTGTACGGAGTAGTATTTTCGAATGTTAATGAAGCGTTCCCTTTTTCAAATGCTTGGTCCTAAAATACTAATTGAAACAAAAACTGAACATGAAACACGCGATATGCCAATGCTTGTCTTCGAAGTAAGAAACCATGAGCTTCAATGAGGGAGGAGATGTATCCATTAAAACTGGATTTATTGGAATCAACACTGAAACCCTGGATCAAAATTGTTCACGTGGCATATAGAGTGGATAGTAATGATTTCCTTTTTCCTTGAGCTCGATTTTTTGTGTCTCAATTATTCAATAGATGTTTCATATCAATCCTGAAATTCCATAAAAATCTACAAGCAAGACAAGCTACAGGACAAAAAGTTATTTCAATTTTCAAATGAGTACTTACGGTTGACGGAAAAGTGTTACTCTTCTTGTTAGTTTGAATTTCCCTTCATTTATATGAAAATGGACACCTGAAATAAATGTGTTTCAAGGCATATTCAGGAAAAGTTGTGGGTGAGGCATGGCGTAGTGCGTACTGGGTTGGTTTGTCATGCGGATGGCTGGGGTTCGATCCCAGTTGATTGCCACCCTCCAAACTCAACTCTTTGAAGTCAAAATTTACCCTTCATCAATGATGTACTGACTATTTAACAAACAAATTCAGGAAAACGAGTCGAAGAGAACAAAAATTCGTCAGGGTAAGGGAATGGAGTAGTAAGTTTGCCTTAATGATCGCTGGGGGTTCGATCCTGGTTGATTGCTAAACTCTAAACAACTGAACTCTTTATGTAGAGTCAAAACTGTTCAAATCAAACAAACACCATTACAAATCATGGCAGTCAAAAAGCGACAAGGAGCGGGAATAATCTTTATATTGATGTGCAGACTCCTTAACCAACAAGCTTTATGCGTTATTTTTCGGTAATTTTGTATTGGCCCTCGGAAACCTGCAAATTCTGTTAAGTCGAATAAGAAAGAAAAGTGAGGTGGTAGTGCCAAAGATCAATGGGGCCATGTTTTTTGAATGACTTGATGTTCATCCTAGAACTCGAGAATTGTAACTTTTATCCACAGACCAAGCCCCAGACTACTCAGTTCTAGCTAAACAGGCAGACTACGGTGACAGTAGTTTGATCCGTGACCTCTAGATGACTCAGGCTGTATTTTCTGGATTGACTCTGAGGTGCAAACTTCATGAAGGAGCGCCACTTTCCAGAATAACTCTAGGTAATCCCTTCCAGAGGGTGCTTTTAGGCGCCGTCAAAATTGAGATATCTTTAATTAATTTATCTATGCTTTTACCATAGTTCTCTATCGTTGTCCCACCTCTTCAGAACTAGTTTTATTTCAATAAAAAAGATTCATATTGTCCACTTTGATTTAAAGGTAACAATATTCAAGGATTACTCGCAAGAGAACTGCCAGTTAGAATGTCGGGCGAAGTTGTTGCTTCGCAAATGTGGATGCCTTCCTTACTATTATCCAAGGCTTGATCTCGTTCTAAAGGAGAGGGAAGATTTCAAATTCTTGAAGAACTCAACTTGTAACTGGACAGGTCTGAATTGCCTGGCAAATTCCACAGGTAAGTACCCTTTTCTTGTCTCATCCATCTCTTTACTTGTCTATCAAGAAAATTGTATCGCGATGTATTTGTATGCAAAGGATGACACATGCATTCAGCTTTACGGCTGGTCTAATTTTCATGTTTGCACAGATTATAATAGAATAAAGAAAAGGCCAATGGAAATGTAATTGATGACATAACTGCCAATATTGTCACGTCTTTATAAATTAAGAAAATGGTTTTATCAAATTAAAAATAAGGGCAATGGGGGACGTTCGATGCGTGAACCCCAAACACGCAATCCAAATAGTACACTTTAGATACACTAAGATAGATATTAGCCCGGATGTTCGTGTAGTTAATTCAAAA